>CAWUFW010003284.1:600000-1082500 GCA_963921515.1 Calotriton arnoldi | reverse complement strand
ACCGGTAAGTAATAGAGCATTACCCCCAGGTCCCTTATGTCCTCGTCCCATTCATTAACGTATGAATGGGACGAGGACAACGGGACCCGGAGTGATGAAGATTACCGGTAAGTAATAGAGCATTCTTGTTGATTGGAACTTGAGAAGAAACCATCAGAATTGGTAATTGGTAGTTAAATCAAGTAAAGCTTCTTGGAAAAAACCTAAATTGTATATAAAAGTGAATAGTAACTAAAGTGATTATGATGACAGGACATCATCTTCCAAAATGTATTTCCATTGCCAAAATTCACCAATGACAAAAATGGCAAAATTTGTCCAACTAAAAATGTCCCATGCAATTATGGTAAGAAGGTAGGGCATTTTGGTAAAGTATGTCAGAAGAGAAAGAAAAATGCTCTTAGATCGGTTGCGTGTGTGTCAAAGTCTGATTGTCAAGACGGCTCAGGGTCTGACATTGAAGGGTCGAATGATTTGGTACTCAGTGTGGGTGATGATGACTTATGTTCTGATAACAGTCACAATCATAAGAAGGTTGGCCCAATCTCTGGTGATCCTGTGCCATGTGTTAATCCCATTGTGAACAATTATGTTGGTGATAAAATTTTAAAACCGTTGGTCTATTCAGGTGCAAAGATCACCACGATCAACCAGAAGTTATTCTTGGACACATGGGGTGACAGGAGATTATTTCCACCTGATCACTCACCTATGTTCTATGAAGGGCACAAGATTGAGCTTTTAGGGTTCATAGAGGACATACTTGAATATAAAGATGGGAAGATTGAAGGAAAAATGTACGTTGCAGTAAAGGGACTAAACATTTTAGGGTGGTTTCACCAAGGCTTATTCGGGGTGGTTCTTAGACCTGGTCACAAGGAACAAGTCCTAGTTGCGGAATGTGATAATGTGGCAGATGAGTGGAGCCACAAATTTCCTGAAGTTTTTGCAGATACCCTGGGTAGAATTAAGTTTTTTAAATATAAGATCAAAGAAGGAGTGGTTTCTGTTAAGCACAAGCACCGGGGAGTACTGTTCAGTGTCCGAGATGATCTTGAGGCCGGGCTTAAAATGTTGTGTGAACAGAAGATCACTGAACCGGTTCAGTCAACATTGTGGTTGTACCCGTTAGTTGTTGCACGCAAGAGTAGTGGACAATTACGGGTGTGTGTCGATTTGAGGTCACTCAACAAAGAAATTTGGTTTGACTCGCGCAAGTTACCCAAAATAAATGACATGTTCACCCACACTGCAGGAGCACGCTTTTATTTTTACAAAGTTAGACCTTGCTTCCGCATATCATCCCGTAGTTGTACATTCACAGTCAAGATATTTCACAGCATTTGTCTCCCTTATAGGCACATTCCAGTATCACTGTATGCCGTTTGGACTCACTGCGCAGCATCAGTTTTTCTAAGAATCATGTATAACATACTAAAAGATGTGCAAGGTGTTTTAGTCTTCCAAGACGATTTGTTGATTTTTGCTGAAGATGTTTTCGCACGCAAGACAATTTTGGAAAAAGTGCTTAAGATTTTCACGAATCAAGGTATCGCGCTCATAAAAGAGAAATGTCTATTCTTGTGTTGTGATGTAGAATACAAGGAACACATCATTTCTAAAGATGGCATCAAACCCAGGTCAGGGTTGATGAAGTCCATTATAGAAGCTCCTTCTCCTGTGGATATATGCAGTGTCAAGGCATTTCTAGGGCTGTGTGAGTTCTTCTCATGGTTCATTACCGAGTATGCATCCAAGGTAAGACCCATCAGTAATCTGCTCAAGAATGGTTCCAAGTTTGTTTGGGATGCAGCATTCTCAGAAGCTTTTAATTGGATTAAGGTTCAGATCGGCAGTATCAAGGCTTTCAAACCATTTGATCTCTCATTGCCATGTTGCATTATGTTTGATGCTAGCAAAGTGGGGTTGTGGGCTGTACTCCCACAGAAGAAGGGGGGAGAATACAATAGCATTCACCTCAAGAGTTCTACGTGATGCTGATTTGCAATACTCAGGAGCTGAAAAAGAGTTGCTTCAATGTTGGTGGGCAAATTGATAAACTCTGATGCTATATTTGAGGAAAATGGTTAGTCTACAGACAGACCACACACCTCTTGTATCTACCCTGGTTAGTGGTGGAGGAAAACGTTTTACACAAGTAATTTTAAAGCTGTCTTCTAAACTCTTACAGTTCCAGTATGATGTTGTACACATTTCTGGTGGTAGGAATAACATAGCCGTTTCTCTTTCCTGGTTCCCATACAAAAACAAAGATGAGAATGAACTAGTTCTGGCAGAACTCATGGATGACAATTTTGAACATTGCTTGGTTGCATCCATTCAAGAATCCAAACTGGGTGTATGTTCAGAAGATGAATGGAGAGTTGCTTTAATGGAAGACCAGGTGTTGAAACAAATACTTGAGCTGGTAAAAAATGGTTGGTAGAAGGGAAAAAGTACTACCTCCCATGCTTCAACCCTTTTTAAGGTCAGTGAAGAACTTTCCACAGAAGATGGAATTTTACTTGGGTCTGACAAATTAGTTCGTCCACATAAGCTAAGATGTAGTATAATCAACAACGCCCATGAGGGTCATTTAGGCTCAATTCTCACCAAATAGTGTATACGTGATTCTTTCTGGTGGACCAGGATGGATATGGACATTGGAGAGGTGGTGAAAATTTGTGTTGTAGGTTCTTCCGCAGATAAGAGTTTGAAAGTTGCTACTCCTCCTCTGACACCAGTTGAAGTTCCATCTAGACCTTGGATAAAGCTAGGGATTGATGTCATGGGTCCTTATGATTCTCTTCCTGGTGGTACAAAGTTTATTTTTGTCCTACTACTGTTCCAAGTGGCCGGAGCTTACATTTGTCAGATTCTGTAATAGCGTTTCTTAGAGAGGTCTTTTTCAGGGAAGGGTTTCTGGATATTATTATTTAGGACAATGGTACGCAATTCATTAGCAAAGAATTTCAAAGTTTCCTTGAATCATGTGGAGTTCAACATCTCAGAAGCTCTCTTAATCATCCCCAAACCAACAACCTGGTTGAGCAAATGAACTGTGCTTTTGGACAATGTATCAAATGGGCAAAAAGTGATAACCAGCACATTGTTAAATCAGTGAGGCGTATGTTGTGGTTCTACAGAACTATGCCCCACTCAACTACCAAAATTTCACCATGTGAATTGTTATGGGGCAGAAAAGCAAAAACCATTTTTGTCCAGCTTGGATGTCTAAATGGTTGAAGTGTGATTCCAATGTTGAAAAGCTAATGTTGTTGGTCAGGGAGAATGTCGATCATGCTCAGGGTAGGCATAAATCTTGGTATGATCAGAAAAAAGGAGTGAAAACGGTGGCAGGGAGATGTGGTGTGAATTAAATCTATGGTGTATCTACATAAAGGGAAAAGCAGGATTGGGAATCCAGTAAAAATTGAGAAAATTTGCAGGAATGCTGTCAGAGTTGTAGGTGGTCATTGGTGGACTCTCTCAAGGGTGGTGAGAGTGGGGAACAAGAAAAGGGACCAAGATGATAATTTCTCCTCTGCGAAGTAGTTCACGTAAAGCAGCCTAACCTGTTAGGTTCCTGACATGAGTTACTTCTTGTTTTTGTATATTGTGTTTGTATGAAACCTGTTAGATCTGGACATAAAGGTCTTCATGTTTTTAGACATTGTGTTTATATGAGTTCTTGTGAGCGAGTTTATGTTTGTGTGATTTTGGCAAAGGGTAATAATGTGATATTGTCATTTTTTGGGGGTTGTGTTTATATTTTCATTTAAGAAGGGAAGATTTGTTTTATCCTGCTTAGTACATTAACCTTGTGCTAGGAGTAGAATGTTCTACTCCTCAGGTTCTTAAAAGAATGTTGGAGTTTGAAATGGGACAGTTGGTGTTGGGGGCACAGTGGTAATGGACAGTGCATACTTGTACTGTTGAGGCAACTCAGTATTCTTGTTGAATAAAAGCTACGTTGAAAAACATCTCACCTGTGTCTGTGGTCTGATATTACACATTTGTAACACAAAAGTTGTAGTAATATTCTGCTTTGCTCTTTCAAGCAGCCCCATGACCTGACGTGTTAAAACGAAGTTGCTGTTGAAGTTAACTTGGTTTAGAACCAAGTAGCAGTAAATTACTGGTGGCCATTTTGGGGTACTATGGGCGAAGTAATTAAAAAACAGAATTTGCGATTCACTTGAAAAATTGCCTAGCTTAGCCAGTGGTTTCAGAAAGCATCCGTTTTTTAGTTGCGCATATATGGAAATGTTAACTCAGTTGTTTCTAGTGGCGTAGATGGAAGGAAAAGAGAGATCTAGAGAGAAGCACCACTTTAGCATCATCATCATCATCATTAAAATCATCATATTTGTTTAGCACCCTGGCATTTCAGACTGCTGGCTGGTCCTGCCTGCCTCCTTACCCCTTGCCCCTCAATCTGTTAAGGACAAATCAGGACATGTATGAGATATCGGAACCATTCAACCACTAGTATGGCAGCGAACAACCTTTATAAGCTTAGCTGTGGCACTGGACACAAGCATCTTACTAAAAGCAAATCACATATTGAGTGGTCCCAATAATTAGGGGTGCGTGAAATTCGCTTAATTATGCAAAATAATGTGTGATTTTGTAAAATGCAAATAAATCATTTTGCGCTATATTTTAGCACAGAATGCTTCCTTGCATCAATTTTCAGTGCAAGGACACACTTAAATAAAGCACCACGACTAACAGCTGCTCGTGTTCTGTTGGTCCTATGCGATTGTGGTAATTTATTACAGTGAATGGTGCCTACTTATGGCATAATGGCGTAATTTGGGGAAATTCACTTAACAAGCATAATGCGAAATTCCCAGAATTATGCAATTTACTCCTCTATATTTAAATTTTGCCCAGGTCTACTAATAATCTCTATAGAAGGGAAAGAGTGGCAACAAATCTGGGACCTGATATACAAAAAGCAGGTTGCAGATAGTGGATGCAAACTGAGCACCAACGTTTTGTGGCCTGTCTTTCATTTTGTGTTGTGCCCTATATTCTAACTGGTCACATCACAAAATGTCCTGTCATATGGGGTCACAAAATGATCTGCTTTTTTTTTTTTTAAAACATCTGTTGAAGGAGTTTTACATAATGATTACGATACATAGCCATGTATATTTTCTCGTGTTTACAAAATTTCAATATTTGGACATTTAATGCATGCCGAAACAAGATAGTTTATCAGAAAAAAAAACAAATAACATAAGGAAGCACGTGTTGTTCGTACAATGCAGTGTCTCACAAAAGAGCAGTATTCGACAACGCATTTTGCAAGGGCGGGTGTTAAGTCAAGTCTGACATCGTCCCCATATCGTATTGCAAAAGTTAATCATATAAGTAAGACATTTACTTTATAGAACTCATTAACAACATGAGCGTCTAACGGTAAGAGCAGATTATGTGTATTTTGGCAGGTGGTCTCGGTGGCAGCCGGGCTTGTATGCCCTCTATGTATAGCAATGTTAATGTAGAGGCGAGCTGAAGGCCACTCGGTAGGGCTACTAATTTCTGTCTGTGCATGGGACCCAGTTTTGGGTTGAGTTTGTTTATGGCGGTGATGGAGCATGATTTTTGCTAATAAAATCTGCTCGGGAAAATCCACCCATGTGTGTGTTTTAATAAATTACTAACATGTGTGAAAACTATAATTACTAAAATGTGAAGACTAAAAAAGATACGACCGAAAATGTGCAAAGCCGCACGTATTATTAAGAGTCAGAATAACCCATGTAGGAAGAAAGTTTTCTCTATAGGGTTATGAATAATAATAAAGTGAGAAGAAATTATTAATTTGCGTGTCTAATATTAATGTTCTTATGTTTCCTGAACTACAGGAATATTCAAGCACAAACATAAAAATGCTCTTTTAATTCTTCGTGAAAGTAGAGTAGGCCTAGAAAATGTAGAAATTATTTTTCTTTTCTCTCTGTCTTTCCTTGCTGAACATGCAGGTCTAAGCAAATGTATTAGTTAGGGGATGTGCTTCGGTGCTCCTTTGTTTCTTTTCATGCCGTTTCCTGATGTCCTTGTAAAGAATAACATTTACATCCTTAGAGAGCGGAGAATAGTATGACTCTTTCCTGTCTAGGCGAGGATTCAGATTGAAACTGTTGCTATGTAGTTAGAAAATGTGTAAATTGTAGTTTTCTCCTTCCTTTTTAGGAAGTTATACAATTTTAGACAAAGACTGTTTAGAGAAAAATTGTAAAGTCATCGTTAGGAGTTGTTTTCCTTCTCTAGTCCTGACCAATGAGAATGGATGTAGGATTTAGGAGAGTTTCTAACCTAGTGTAACAAAGTTGCGAAGTCAGTATAAAGACGCTGGTGGGAAAATGATCATCGGCTCGTTCACATTCTGGTGACCTGTCCTGCATCTGTGGTATGCTGTATGCTGTGCTGTGCTGATTCCTGATTTGGCTGGCAATCCTGACTGCGGAGAAGTTTTCTCTAGAGACTTTGCACATTATCGGCTGGTGATGCTTCCCACGCTATTCTCCTATGGCCGTGGAGATAGTCAAGAAAACTAACTGCACGCTGTGCATTAGTTTTCTCTAAAATTCTGAGAGGTAACCAAACTGTGATTACCCTGATGTTCACGGTTTCTCTCTCCCCCCCTTCCTTTTCCGCCTGAATTTGATGATTTTGAATTACTCTGCTTATGAAAGCTGTGATTGTTTACCTGTGATATTTGTGAACAAAGTGTTTTCCTTATTATTTGTAATTGTGTATGACCATTCATGTTTTCTGAAATAATACCAAAAAGGTACCTAGAAAGAATAGTGTCTGTCGTTATTTTCTGAGTCATGACTTATTTTAGGATAACATTGTCATATTATTTATGCATTTTGTAGTGAATATATATTATAGCTATTTCTTCATTACAGGTCCTCGTGAAGGGATAGTTCTCTGATTTCTCTATTTAGTCCCTTTTAGCTCTACCAAAGATCCATTGGAGGGCCTTTGATATTGCTATTGCTAATAGAAAGGATAATGACTTATGGGCCCATCATTATAGTATTTACGCTTCCTTAGGTATTGTAAAGGTTGGTGTGGGATATTATATGACCCCCCCACCTCTTCCGCTGCATCAGTTTTTGGTAGTTGCATCGGATGGTTAGTTTAGACTAAAATACCAGATGAAGAAAAAGGAGTTTTTGCTGACTAGACGGAATTGACGGTTCAAATATATGTTGAGTTTGTTTTGTCATATTGAGTTTTGGTTACAGGGATATGCCTAAGGGCTGTTCTTAGTGTTTGCGTACACTAAGGTGATGTACATTGTCTGCTGGTAATACAATACTAGGCGGTCGTCGAACTGAAAGTATTGTAAAGGGAACTTTGTTGAATGAGATAAGAGGGGTAATTTGGGTCACTTCAGTAAGTGCAACTGGGGAAGTCCAGAGAGTCATCCATTGTAAAAGAGAACAAGAATCACGCCGGTCATGGTTTATTGTTGGAGTGTAGGGTTTTCTCTTTGAGTGCATGAATATAGTTTCGATTTTTCCTTTTAGTGGAGCAGACAATTTGTGTTTATGTAGTTTGTTTTATTTGTTTAAAAAGACCTTAAAAGACATTAACGCTGATTTTGTAAAGGGAGGGTCAGTGGAAGGAGCGATACTGATATCACAGAGAGCCGCGCTGGTATTGGACAGGTGGTGAGCAACGTCACAGAGGTGCCGCGCTGGTACTGGTTAGATGGAGTGAGCCGCGCTGTGATTGGACAGCGAAAATAACTTTGATTGGAAGTTGAAAACATAACACGGAAGAGAGTGTTGTTAGTAAAGATTAACCAATTCCAATTAGAGAAGGGATTCCAATAGCTCCTGAAGGTACGCCAGCAGCATTTATGGCGTTAGAAAGGGGTTACCATATGTGTGCATGGTTAGAGAATTGGGTGAACTATACAGAGGATCAAGGTGAATTAGCTTTTCCTGAAAATTGTACTTTTAATACAAGGATTTTAGAAAACCTGAGGTTTTGGATGAATGGTTTGAATCCAAATCCTAGACCAATGCAGTATGAGGCATTAGAAGAATGAGAGTATGAAGCATACAAGAGAGAAAGAGACAAGCATCAGAATAGCTATAAAAATACAGTGAGTAGATATCCTGAAGCAAAATGGGATGCTCGCAAGAAAATGTGGAGAAGAGGTACTGTTATAGAAACAAATGGATTATTCCCTGTTAGAGAAGCTGATGAGACTGAAAGGGGAAAGTCAAAAGAGAAAAAGAATACTGAAACACAAGATAAGAATGTGAATGTAAATCTAATGGATGTAGATGACATTGATGAGGATTTCCCAAATGAATTATTAATGAACAGACCACCACCATATCAAGAGGAACAGATTAATTTAAGTACAGAGGATTCACATACTTCAAATAATATACCTAGTGCTCCTTTGATTCAGATTGAGGAACAATCTCAGAATAAAGTGACGAATGGAGTAAGACCAGATCAGATTGAGAACAGGCAAAGGACAATTGTTAGGATGGAAGCAGTGAGAAATCCAGAAGTGTTGTCAGTACCAGTGACGATTGGTCCAGTAGTTCCATTATATAGTAATGGACAGAGTGTTACGGAGTACATGCTCTGGCAGTCCCAGAAGTGACTAGGACTAATGAAAGAAGTAGTGGAAGTAACAGTGCAAATGTGAGTATACTTTCGAGATATGAAGAACAATTAATTGATGTTTCAGGGAGAAATGAGACACCAAAAAGGGTGGTGTATCAGGAACCTAGGAGATTAATACGGACTGAAGAGAGATTGAATACTCAAGCATTTGCTAAACCTAGAAGTGAGTCAGGTGAAGAAGATGTACAAAGATCAATGGGTCCATCGCCAGAAGAATTAGATCAGTGGATTCGAGATATAGCTCCTGGTTGTAGTAGTCAGAGTAAGGATGATTGTGTCGATGTGGCTAAATTAAAAGGAGTACTAGAAGAAATGATTACAGGTACAAATAGCCCAGAGAGATTGTGTAAATTTCAAGATGATGAGTTGTTGTTTCTATGTAAGACGATTACTCGAAGAGCGAGAAATTTACATGAGACATTTGTAGAGACAGCACAAGGGTATGGAGTAGACATTGAGAAGTCAAAAGCATTACAAAAAACGTATAGATTAGATTTTACAGACAGAGATTTGGAAAATTTAAATGTTTCAGGGAAGCAATTGCAAATTAAAGAGTTGATTAGCACACTGAAGCGTTGGGGTGAATTGGACAAGTGGAAAGGAAGATGAGCTAAAAAGATGAAAATGCCAAAGCGAATGTAGTTTTTCCATCGTATCCTTTAAGAGAGCCAGAGAAAAAGACAGAATCAGATGATGCTGTTGGGGCTTATCCAATGAGAGAAGTACCAGGAGGTGGTTATGTTCATGTTCCATGGTCAAGACAGGACATTTTGTCATTTACGAATGATTTTCCGAGATTGAGAGAAAAACCTGTTGAATGGTACAGACAAGTTGAAAGGTTTGTGAAAGTATCAAAGGTTTTGTGGGTTGATTTAGAGGGTCTTTTTGATATAGTAGTTCCAGCTGACTTGTGGATTGAGTGTAAAATTGCTGTAGATTGGCCAAATAAAGAATACCCAAGAGACCCTAAAACAGGAGCATCTCCTGATGAAGTTATGAAAAAATATAATCAGGTTATTACATACCTGAAATGGAAGATTTCTCCAAAAGAAACAGATTGGGTGAAGATTGAAAGAACGACTCAGGAACTGAAAGAATCAGTGCATGCATATTATGAAAGGCTTCTTCAAGTGTTTAAGCAGTTTAGTGGTATAGAAAATATCACTGAAAAAGATATGGGACATTTTGTATATCGTTTTGTTTATGGCTTGAGACCAGAAATAAGTGCCATGATTCAACAACATTTAATATGTTGGCAGAGTAAATCAGTTGATGAGATTCTTCATTATGCGAAGTATTGTGGAGATGACATAAATTAAAGGAGTAATTGATGTTAGCGCAAATGAGAGAAGCTAAGAAAGGAGGATATTTGAGCGGAGATGCGACTGATGATGGTCAGACTACAACTGGTATGAAAGGTTTAGTTTCAAATGGCAATACAGTGACTCAAATGGTTCCAATGTTCAAGGAAGAGGTAGAAGTAATTTTGTGAACATGGAAGATTTAAAACAAAAACGTCCTTGTTTTAACTGTGGCAAGTTTGGACATTGGCGTTGTGAGTGTAAGGTGGTGTTGAATAATAATGGGAACGTAGGTTCATTTGATCAGGGACAAGAGCAGACGCAGAGTCAAAATCAGAACTATCAAGTGCAGATGAATCAGGTGCAGAATCAGAATCAGCAAGTGCAGATAACAAACAGGGGACAGAATTTGCAAATTCCACAAGCTCCAATGCCTAATAATAATAATGTGAATGGTCAAATGCAAAGACAAAGTGTAAATACTGGTTTGCGTACAAATGCTCAAACAAATTCAAATGTGCAGGTTGTCTCACAGTATGTTTTGCAGACAGATGGGAGTGATTCGGATTCATCACAATGACGGTGCCTGAGTGGGGAAGAAGAGTGCGTTCTTGGCGCATCTCTAGTGGTAGATCAGTCGGGTCCATGTGTGGATGGCGAGGTTGATGGTAATGCAATTACTTTCCTCGTAGATACTGGTGCTACCCGTTCCACTGTGAGAACTGTGAAAATTCCAAACCTACCCCTCTCGGGAGAAAATATCCAAGTTGTCAGAGTATCAAATAAACTCATTAAAACACCAATAACCAAGCCAATTAAAGTTCAAATAGGGAATTTCAAGGAATTACACAAATTTGTTGTGTGTGATTCAAGTCCTGTTAATTTACTAGGTAGAGATCTGTTGTGTAAAATGAATTGTTCCATTTACTGTACACCGGATGGAATAGCATTTCACACAAAAGATGAAGATGTGGTCTTTAAAATGCTGAATCAAGGAACAGAAGTGAATGAGTTGTACCCATTGCTCACAGGGAATGATTTGCCTGTTGAGTTGAGAAAAACGGTGTCGTCTGATGTGTGGGATTTTTCTGGGAAAAATATTGGTCTGATGAAAGGAGTTGCTCCGATTCAGATTACAGTCAAACCTAATGCAGAGTTTCCGAGAACCCCACAATATAAAATGAGTCCTGATATTATTGCAGGAGTGACACCAGTGATAGACATGCTGATTGAACAAGGAATTTTGAGAGAGATATTAGGAAGTCCATGCAATTCACCTATAATGGGAATTCGCAAGCCTAATGGGAAATACAGGATCGTACAGGACCTGAGAAAGGTTAACCAAATAGTTATACCTTGTTGTCCTATAGTACCAAATCCAGCAGTGATTCTATATCAAATTCCATGCGAAGCAGAATGGTTCACTGTGATCGATCTGTGTCAGGCATTTTTCTCGATACCTTTGCACCCGGATAGCCAATATTTATTTGCATTCCGGTTCGGAAACCGTGTTTTGGCATGGTGCCGAGTTCCTCAAGGGTATACAGAGAGTCTCTCAATTTTCAATCAGATATTGAAAAAGTGTTTGGAGTCATTGGTCATGCCCAAAAATTCAGTTTTAGTCCAGTATATTGATGACTTACTAGTGGCGTCAAGGACTAGAGAAGATTGTGTGACAGATACGATTGCTTTGCTGAATCATTTGGCAGTGGGTGGTCATAAAGTGTCACCGACAAAATTACAATTTTGTAAGACTGAAGTGCTTTATCTTGGACATATCATTAAAAAAGGAATTCGAAAAGTTTTTTTTTTTTTCCTTGATGGAATTTCTTTTTTTTTTTCAAAAACCTTTATTGGAGGTAAGAAGTATTGACCACAGCATGGTGCCTACATCCCTGAACGGGCCGGCAACGCAAAGTAATGTCCTGCAAAGCATTATAGGCGGGGGAAGGATACACAGCAAGCAGCCTACAACCACATCGGGCCGGCCGCGTCAGTCGGGACAAGGCACTATCAATTTTCTTTAGTAATTTTCCAATAGATACAGCATCAAATGATCATTATGATGGACCGTCAATTATAGCATTGGTCAAACAACCCTCCCTGGGAAATAAATGAAAAACAACTCCCTCCCCCAAGCCCTTAAAGCCCGTACAGCAGTGTAATAAAATACGGAACACCACCTTCCAGCCTAAATTCTAGAGAGATATGACAACGGCATTAGATAGGGAACTACAACCATCGGGTGACAGGTCATGAGTCGATTCAGCTTGCAAGACCCGGGGAACATACCTCCCCCCAGTACATTATCTGGACACTTCTTTGTGACATCTCCTCACAGATTTCGTGTCTCCCTCTCACCCCCCTGGGGGGGAGAGGGCAGGGTGCCTTCCTCCTCAAGACATGAGCCATCTCTTCCCATTGCCTGGGTCGACTCCATGGCTTCCTCCCGAGAGAGGAGATATGTGATTAGTGGGTTCCAGGTGTTTTTTGGACGTGACTTAACTGGGAGCAACTCGGCATAACACAACGATTGTTCCTGCCAGGTAGTCAGGTCCTGTATCCACTCCTTGAATTTAGGAGCTCTTCCCCGTCCCCATTTACATGCCACTCTGCGTTTGGCTATAAGGAAACCCAATGCCAGGAACTTTCTGTGCACAGTAACTATGTCTTGTGTGCAACCCAGTAGCGCCACCACTGGGTCTGGTTGCAGTTGTATATCTAACATATGGGACATGCCCTCAAACACCTGCAGCCAGTAGTCATATATCTGCGGGCATTGCCATGCAAGTGGTAGAAATTCACCCCCTCCTCCCCGCATCGCACACACTTATCCTCCTCACATAGGCCGAACTTATAAAGTTTAGCCGGGGTATAGTACAATCTGTGTAAAAATGTATAATGAATGAGCCGCAATCGACTACTAGCGGTAAGGGCTTCTGTCTGTTTGCAGCCAAATTCCCATTGAACATCAGTTAACGGCGTGTCTAAGTCTGTGTCCCATTCCGCTCGGGCAAGTGGAGTGAAGGATGTCGGGGCCTTTTGTATATGTTTGTATAAGAGCGAGATGGCGTGACCCGGGGGTTCCGTTTGTAGGAGTGCATGGAGCGGTGGCAGTGTGGGTGGCTCTGAGGGAAATGACGGTACGGCGGCTCTGATGCTCTGCCTGAGACTAATGTACATAAAGAGGTCCATTGTGGTGTGATCATGAGTGCCAAACAATTGTTCTCTGGTACGGAAGTTGCCTCCTATGTAAAGATCCCCCCATGTAGTGTACTTTAATGCCTCTAGCATCCAGCGACATTGCCCCTCGTAGGTAACCTGCAAGGACGGGTGATACACCAAGGGCATCCTGGGTGAATACAGCATTGGGACATTCAGCTTGGCCGCAATTTTCCTCCAAGCCATGGCGCTGCAACCGACCGTGGATGGGTCCCGTTCTCGGTCCCCTCCTGAAGTAAAGAGGTAACCTGAAGGGGGAGTGGGGGCCATATCTTCCACTGCCAAATGCGGCATGAATGGGGGCGGGTGAAACCAGTACACTGCAAAGTGTGCCTGAGCACAGTAGTAATAGAATTCAAAATTGGGGACTTCAAACCCCCCTTGTGTGTATGGCAGCATCAACGTGCTTAAGCTCAGCCTCGCCTGTCTTCCCCCCCAGATTAGCCTAGTAACTTGCGTTTTAAAAAAGAACCTCCCTGTATTTTACGGGATATTAGTAAAAAGATATAAAAATTTGGGTAAGAGAGTCATTTTAACTAGCGAGATCCTCCCGGCCATTGAGAGGGGTAAGGATATCCATCGCGTAATGGTATCTGTTACTTTGTCCATTGTGACTCCGTAGTTATTACGTATCAGCTCCCCTTTGTCCCTAGTGACCCGGATACCCAGATACTTAACTTCATCACACTTCCAGACTAATGGGTAGTCTAGTTGGTGCGGCTTAGTCTCATCAGTAAGAGGGAACACTGCCGACTTGGCCCAATTAATGTTTATGCCTGAAATGACCCCAAATTTAGTGATTTCCCGCAGAATAGGATTGAGGTTGTCCTGTGGGTTCTTAACATATAGGGTGATATCGTCCGCGTAGAGCGAAACGAGGAGCTGTCTGGAGGGATATACCAATGCCCGTTCCATGTGGTGCTGTCTAATTTTTGCAGCCAGGGGTTCAATTGCTAGGGCAAATAAAATGGGGGAGAGGGGACAGCCCTGCCGTGTGCCTCTCGAAATGGGGAAACCAGCCGATCGGGCACCATTGAGGAGCACAGTAGCGATTGGTTTTGTATACAACAGTTCCACCCATCCTAGAAAAGCAGGGGGCATTCCCATATATCGTAGGGTTCCGAGGAGATAGTCCCACTCCACCGAATCAAATGCCTTGGTGGCATCAAGGAACACCGCAACGGCGGAACTGTTGGGATCTATATCCTGTATCACTGCCAGAAGCGTTCGAAGATTGTAAGATGTAGTGCGATTAGGGATGAACCCAGACTGGTCCGGCAGGACCAGTCGTTCCATCAGGAGAGCGAGCCGGTTAGAGAGTACCTTCGCCAGTATTTTAGTGTCACAGTTTAAAAGTGAAAGGGGACGATAGGACTCGCAATGGGTCGGGGATTTATCTGGTTTGAGTAGTGAGACTATCTGGGCTTCCCTCATGGTTTTCGGGAGTCACCCCTCCTCCCTGGCTTCATAGAAGACCGCTTTTAGTATGGGGGCCAGTTGATTCAAGTATGCCTTATAAAATTCTATAGGGAGGCCATCCGACCCAGGTGAACGCCCTGAATGCATTTGCATTATGGCCGTAGTGATTTCGTCCAATTCCAGTTCGGCGCTTAAAAATTCCTGCTGAGTATCACCCAGCCATGCTAAAGCAGTGTCCTCATAGTATTGAGGGAGGTCAAGTGCTTGTCCTCGCAGAGAGGTGTATAAGGCCTCGTAGAACTGTACAAATGTACGCAATTGATCTGGGAGGTTCCTGTGGGTTACCCCATCCGAGTCCCGTATTTCGGCTATATAGTTTGAGAACTTGGATGGGCGAACTGAATTAGCTAAAACCTTCCCTGGGCGATCTCCCTCCCCATACACTCGTGCTACATGATATTTACTCCTAAATTTTCACTCTGTCTGCTGCGTCCGCATATTCTGTCAGCTTGTCGCGCAGTTTGGCTCGGGTCTCCCCCCCCCCCCCTCTGCGGAAAAAAGACTCTGCTCCAGAATTTTAATGTCCTTTTCCAGCCGGCTTAACTCTCCCCGTATGTCTTTAAGGATCCCCCCTCCTTTTGATATACAATAGCCCCTAATCGTGACTTTAAAAGCCTCCCATACTGTGGTGAAGCTAGGGACTGATGCCGTATTGCGTGTAAAACAATCTTGTATTTCTTGGTCGAGTTCAGACCTGAATACCATATCCAAAAGATGCGTAGGGTTAAGGCGCCATCGGGCATAAGGGGATTGATCTGTCGGAGGCTTCAATGTCAAGTAAACAGGGGAGTGGTCCGAATAAGTGCGTGCTAGGTGAGTGACCGCGTCTACCCAGTGTGCCATTCCCACTGAAATAAACACAATCTATTCAAGACCACGAAGAGTGCATGGCAGAGTGGTATGTTCCCTCTTTTTGTGTGGGATGTGTGTGTCGCCACGTGTCAAGAAGGCAGTGTGAAGACACTAGGTCCACCAGCAGTTTTTGAGTGGACGTGTAATGTGATGCGGTTGCGTTAGATCTATCCAAGTCCGGGAACATGGTTGTATTAAAATCCCCCCCCATAATAAATAAGTTGAACCTATTGTCTGGATCTTATTCCATAGTGCAATTAAAGTCTGGGGGTCATCTGTATTGGGACCGTAATAATTTGCAATCGTAATGTCTTTAGAGGCTAGTCATCCCCAAATTAAGCAGTAGCGTCCCTGAGGGTCAGCGTCAGTCCCCCCCAAAACAAAGGCTGTATTGCGTTAAATAAGGATTGCAACCCCTCTAGCGTATGTGGAGTACGACGCAAAGCAGCAGTGTGAGGCCCATCTTGCGGCGAACATAGGGGCAACCGTGGGGTCTAGATGCGTTTCTTGCAAGAGGGCTATGTGAGTGTGATGTCCCTCTAGGTACCCTATGACCTGTCGCTTTTTCCGAGGGTTATTTAGCCCTCGGACATTCCAAGAGAGTATGTGCATCTGGTTATTTATTACAGGCGTGTCAGTCATTCCCTCCCATTAAACCACAAGGTATTGTACAATTGCGTTGAAGGCTAGGTAACAGACAAACATCAGGCATTGCAGGGCATAACATTTCCCCCCCCACCCACACCGACTTCCCCAACTTGTCGGGCATAGCTTCCCTCCCTCTACAACGACGGACTAAATTAAAGTTCAACAGATAGCTAAAGAATGGGGATCACCCTCACGGGGCAGACACCAGGGGCCCGCGACATGCCAACTCCCTTCCCAGGTCCCACCCACCTGCCACTAGGGCGTCGACAGCCCAGCAGCATTTGTGGGAGGAAGGGGAGTACTCGGGCGGTTTATCTTTTAGAGTCTCTTTGCATGTTAGAGTTCGCTAATTCAGGTTGAAGAAAATAACTACTCGGGGTCCATGTGTAGATAGGCAGCAGCTCATCAGGATGGAAAGTACTGCAGTCAGTCCGGAGCCGAGATTGGGACCTGGAACGTGATCGGGCAGTCAGCTCTGTAGGGGATAGTCGCCGGTGCCTTTTTAGGTAATCTTCAGCTTGATTCAGGTTTTGAAAAAAGTGTTGTTTTCCATGGTGGGTGATACGAAGCTTCGCCGGATACAGCATCACGTACGGGATATCCTGAGATTGCAGTTTTTTCTTAACCGCAGCATATTTATGCCTCGCCTCTTGTACCTGCTGCGTGAAGTCGGGGTAGAAAGCAAGTGTAGTGTTGTCGTAGGGGACCTGTTTCTTCTCCCGGGCTAAATGTAGCCCCGCATCCCGGTCTCTGTAGTTTAGGAATTGGACTATCACCGGGCGTGGAGGCGCTCCTGGAGGTGGACGCGCAGCCAGGGACCTATGCGCTCGCTCTATCACCATGTGCGCAGAGAAGGATTCTCTCCCAAACAGCTCCACTAGCAGACGTTCAATAAAGTCCTCCATTCGGCCCATAGCTGTCGTCTCCGCAAGGCCTAGGATGCAGACATTATTTCGCCGAGAGCGGGCCTCTAAATCTTCATTCTTTTCCGCGATAATCTTAAGAAGTTTGTCCATTTGCGAGACCCGCTCCCTGCTCTCCGTGGTTCCATCCTCCAGGTCTGATATCCTGGTTTCCGCTTCCTTGAGCCTGTGATCATGTTGGTCCAGCTTATGTACCAACGAATCCAGCGTCGCGTTCATGGTATCCATTTTCGTGTCTATGGACGTCAGGCTGTTTTTCATACTAAGGAGTAGCGCCTTCCAGTCTTCGTCTTGGCCTTCCGTCACATCCAATTCTGGAGGGTCCGCGGTGCCGGGTTTAGATGGTTTGCGAGCTTCGAAGAGGATTTTTGATTGCTTTGTGTCCGTTCTGCCCATCGCGCGCTCTGTATTGTAGGTGTGCCCACCCCACAGGGTTGTACAATGATTTCTGACACTTGGGAAGCGCAGGGGTTCAGGTACTGCGAGTATAGTCCAAGAATGACCCACTGCTGTGCTATCCCCACACTAGGCGTATATGGCGACTAATACGAGCTGCTGCTCAATAATTTTAGCCTTTACCCTGTACAATCGGCGCTCGTGTTCTTAAGAAGCAGGGGGTAAAACATGGAGGAACTGCTTCCCTTCCTCACACGCTGCTCCAATGCCTGTTTGTGGGCAGTATGGGCGGCTTCAATACAATCCCCTTTCTCAGGGGGAGGTAGTTTTCAAAAGGGCGCCGCCTTGCTTCGTGACCGTTCCGCTAGCTATGCCGTCTGTACTGGCTGGGACGAGGCCTACGCCGCCATTTTAAAAATCCAGTTGCGCACGTGAAGAGAACCTCAATACCGACGCGCTTTATCTGCAGCGCTGCATCCGGCACATGGGTCACCGAAATCATACAGCTGAGCTCCCAACGCTAACGAAGGACAGTTCGCAGCACGGCAGCCCCAGGAGACATCCGCCACAACTTCTCCAGGTATTGTAAGAGAGGCAGGGGATTCCGCCCTCCGTCACCGTCAGTGCCGCTCCGGAGATAATCCCCGCCGCACCCCTCCTCACCTCGGGTATGCTGGTCCCAATCAAGGCAGCTCCCACATGTAGGTCAGTACCGCCGGCTGTGATGAGCGTTGCGGCGGCGAACGGGCCCCGGCCTTCACTTCCGCCTCAGACCGTGGTCTCGCGCACCGCGCGGGCTCGTCTCTTCACCACAGGCTCCCAACGCGGGCTCCGGCACTGAGCCGCCCAGCATCACATCGAAGCGCCCGCAGCTCCGTCACAACTCTCGTTAAGGCAGGTGGACCCCCAGGGATTCCAGCAGCAGTTCAGCTCAAGTAAGAGCCAAGTTGACGACTCAGGATGGGTCTGAAGTAGATTTTATCGCCCGACTGGCGTGAGCCTTACTGGTGTGCGGCCATCTTGGTCGCGCGCCACCTAGCGCCCCCAGGAATTCGAAAAGTTTCTCAAGATCGAATAAATGCTATCATGTGAATGAATCCACCAAAAACACAGAAAGAGGTTTGAATGTTTTTGGGAATGGTTGGTTACTGCAGACAGTGGATTATAAATTTTTCACTGATTGCAAAACCACTTCAGAGACTGACACACAAAGATGTGAGAGATCCAATACATCTGGATGAGGAATGCATGAAGACGTTCCTAGAGTTGCGAGACAGTTTATGTCGAGCACCAGCATTAGGAATGCCAGATTTTGAAAAAGAATTTGCGTTGTTTTGCAATGCGCGTGAGGGTTGCGCACTCTCAGTTCTAACGGAAACGCACAGGACAGCGCGAAGACCAATGGCATATTTTTCTGCTACTTTGGATCCCATCGCTGCAGCATTACCAGGATGTTTGAAAGCAGTTGCTGCTACTTGTGTGAGTCTTGAACAAAGTGAGTCAATTATTATGGGATATCCATTGAAAGTGTTTGTTCCACACTCAGTTGAGATTCTGTTAACGCGCACTCGAACACAACATTTGACGAGTAGCCGTTTGACAAAATATGAACAAGTGATTCTAGGTGCTGAAAATGTGACAATAACGAGGTGTACTAGTTTAAATCCAGCCACGTAATTGCCAACTCCAGATTGTGAGGAAGTTCTTGATGAAGTGGATCATGATTGCCTGGATGTGACAGAATTGTGCACAAAACAATGGCCTGATATAAAAGATACACAGCTTCCTGAATCTGATGTGGTTCTGTTTGTGGATGGCTCATGTTTGAGAGATTCAGAGGGTTGCTTGAGAGCTGCCTATGCAATTTGCACAGTAGCAAATGTGATTGAAGCATTGTGGTTAAAAGGAGTGAGTTCTGCACAAGTGGCTGAATTAAAAGCGCTCACTCGTGCTTGCATTTTATCAAGACAAATGAGGGTTACAATCTTTACGGATAGTCAATACGGCTTTGGTGTCGTACATGACTTTGGGCAGTTGTGGTCCCAACGTGGATTTTTGACCTCTTCGGGTTCACCGATCAGAAACGGAGAGTGTGTAAAGGATCTACTGATGGCATTACAATTGCCGGCACAAATTGGGGTGGTGAAGTGCAGTGCACATCGATCTGGTTGTGAGTACATCACACTAGGTAATAGATATGCGGATGAAATTGCTAAATTTTGTGCTTTAAATATATACTCGATTAATGTGGAACCATCAGTAAATGAGCAAACTGAACAAACTGAATGCAAATTATTGTTTACATCTGTTGAGACTTGGGATGAAGTAAGAGACCTACAAGAAGAGGCAAGTGACTCTGAAAAAGAGGGGTGGATTAAATTGGGATGCACACGCAGGTCAGATGATGAGGTCTGGGTATACACTGATGGGAGAATAGTAATGCCAGACAGTCTTCTTTCTCAGATGGCTAGAGTCCATCATGGGCCGACACATATTGGAAGAGATGCAATGATTAGGTTGTTTCAACAGACATGGTTTAATCCCAAATTCAGAGTGATTGCAGAAAGTCTCTGTCAGAGATGCACAGTTTGTCAGAAACAAAACCCAGGAAGAAAGACAGTGGTTAGCATGGGACGAATTGGGAAAGCAGCTGGTCCATTTACCAGAATGCAGCTAGACTTTATTGAGATGCCCCCTTGCAATGGATTAAAATATGTCCTTGTGGTTGTTTGCTTGTGTTCTCGTTGGGTTGAAGCATATCCAATAAGACGTAATGATAGTTTGACAGTTGCTAAATTGCTTCTTAGAGAGATTATTCCTAGATTCGGTTTTCCAGTCTCGTTGGAATCAGATAGAGAGACACATTTTAATAATGAAATAATTTGGATGCTTTGTGCAGCATTACAGATTGAGAAAAAACTGCACTGTGCATACAGACCTGAGGCTTCAGGTGTAGTTGAACAGGTCAATGGCACACTAAAATCAAGATTGGCTAAAGTTTGTGCTTCCACAACATTGAAATGGCCTGATGCTTTACCATTAGTGTTAATGAGCCTAAGAAGTATCCCAGACAAGAAAACTGGATTGTCTCCACACGAAATCATTATGGGTAGGGCAATGAGACAGCCAACAGTTCCAGCGAATCAACTAATGAACATTACTGATGACTTGGTACTGGATTATTGTAAAGGATTGGCTGATGTGGTACGTTCTGTGTCTCACCAGGTTGGAGAAGTTGCGGCAACAGTTCAACAAGAACAAGGCCACGATCTAAGCCCTGGGGACTGGGTCGTGGTGAAGAAGCATGTCAGAAAGTCCTGTTTAGAACTTCGCTGGCATGGCCCTCATCAAATCATACTAGTGACTACGACAGCTGTTAAGTGTGCTGGTTTGTCGAATTGGATTCACGCAAGTCACACGAGAAAAGTCCCGAGTCTACTTGAAAACAAAGAAACTGCTGAAGAAGAGAGACGTGAACAAAGAAATGTTCCAGAGCAGGTTGAAGTTGGAGTAGAGTGGGCACAAGTTACTGGGACTAGTGAAGATAACACTGTTGCTGTCAATGGTGAGAACAGAGAGATTCCTTCAGCTTCTGCAGTTGCTAAAGAAAAAAGAAAGAGTAACTCATCTGAAGAAAGTTCAGAAACTAATGAAAATGGAAAAAGGGCAAAGAAGGGAGACAAGTGGCCAAAAGGAGTGAAAAAGCTGAAATACACTGTCAATAGTAAGGTTCCTGAAACAATACTTGATGTATCGAGTCAATCAGAACAAAGTGAAACAGAAGAAGAGAATCAAGTACAAAGAACAAAGAGAGAAGGTGCCGAGCAAGAAATACTCAGCACCAGAATGGACTTATGTGGTTGTAGGTGCAAATGAAAGTGTCTCAAATAATGATTGGGAAAAAGAATTTCTAAAATTCTGTGTGAAGAAGGACAATTCTTTCAAGCCGCCCTAAGTAAACTGCTAATTTGAAGAGGGTGATCAAAAAGAGAGAGGAGATTTATGTGATACATTTCCAGAAAAAGGTTTCCGAAGCTGTGGATTTTGGACTTTGAAGAAGAGCTCAAGGCTCAAGTCTTTTGTGTGGAGTGCACAAACTAAATTAAGCCTAGTGAAATCACTAATTATTTTTGAGTAAAATTTTTAGTTAGGGTTTTTTGTCTATTTGTTTTTTCCTTTTTACGTAATTTTTGAAGATGAATAGAACTGAGACTGGTAAACAGAATCAGAGAATATGTGGGCGAAAATGCTTCAATGTTTGTGTTTTCTGTATTTTATTAACAATGTCTGCATGGTTGATTTTAAGATGTGTAATACCTCGCTTTATGTTTATTAATATAGTAAATACTACTACTAATAATGAGCATGTGACTTTGGTTACTAAAAATGTTCTGAAAGAAGATTCTGAGACTAATATGAAAGAAAAAACCGGTAGTGTCTTACATTTGGATAAATCTATTCGTGATTATTCGTTAAACGTCTTTACAAAATTACTTTATGAATATGTGGACACAATGGATGCGAGAGATTATGTGTGCATGCAATTACCCACGTCTGTGTCTGAGGGTGTAACTTACCACCATTTGCCACTAACATATGGCATATGGTGTAGTGTACTAACCAGTTTATTTTATGTTAAAGGGGCGTTTCAATACTTTTATTCAAATTATGATTTAGTGTTTTCAGAAATTCCTATTAGAAAGAATATGAATATAGTTTATAGTGCTAGAGATGCAGAATATTTGGGAGAGTTTTTTCATACTATCAAAACGATAGATACAGTTTATGCACATATACATAATTTAACCTGTAGGTTAAGTAGTGTAGAGATTGATTTTATAAATTCTGTAGCGGATAGACGTAGAGAATTTAAATGCAGGACTGCTGAACAAAAGAGTAAGGAGCCTCCATGGGCACATATAAAATTGTCTACAGTGGTTGATCATTTTTCAACGGATACCGCTGGAGGGTTTCTGATGGTTGATACTTAAATGGTTGCTATGAGGACCATGGTTTTACAAAATAGACTTGCCTTAGATGTATTATTGGCAAAAGAATGTGGAGTGTGTAGTATGTTAAAGATTCATCAATGTTGCACTTATATCCCTGATAAGAGTAAGGATTTGGAGGGATATATTAGTAACATTACTCATTTACATGATGATCTGTCAAAACTGAAGGCTGATGGTGCATGGGAGAAAATTGGTAAGAGTATTTCTTCCATAAGTAACTGGTTTTCTGATTTTCCTAATAGTTTATTAGGAAGAATACTAACACAGATAATTGCTATTGCTGCAAGCATACTAATGATAATACTGCTTTACAAGTGTTACAGGAGTAAGCCTACTGAGGGAAAGCGACGAGCGAGGAAAAGGGAAGAAATAGAAATGGAAGATCGAAAAGGGATTTATTATGATGCCTGGAAGGATATAGAGGGTGTTAGGCTGAAACAAATGAGAACTACTGCATTCTGATTGTTCATTATCAGATAGTAATATGATATGGGTTGGTGTGATGGTTTGGGATACCATCAAATGGGGGATTGATGGAGCATGATTTTTGCTAATAACATCTGCTCGGGAAAATCCACCCATGTGTGTGTTTTAATAAATTACTAACGTGTGTGAAAACTATAATTACTAAAATGTGAAGACTAAAAAAGATACGACCGAAATTGTGCAAAGCCGCAAGTATTTCTAAGAGTCAGAATAACACATGTAGAATGGAAGTTTTCTCTATTGGGTTATGAATAATAAGTGAGAAGAAATTATTAATTTGCGTGTCTAATATTAATGTTCTTATGTTTCCTGAACTACAGGAATATTCAAGCACAAACATGAAAATGCTCTTTTAATTCTTCGTGAAAGTAGAGTAGGCCTAGAAAATGTAGAAATGGTTTTTCTTTTCTCTGTCTTTCTTTGCTGAACATGCAGGTCTAAGCAAATGTATTAGTTAGGGGATGTGCTTCCGTGCTCCTTTGTTTCTTTCCATGCCGTTTCCTGATGTCCTTGTAAAGAATAACATTTACATCCTTAGAGAGCGGAGAATAGTATGACTCTTTCCTGTCTAGGAGAGGATTCAGATTGAAACTGTTGCTATGTAGTTACAAAATGTGTAAATTGTAGTTTTCTCCTTCCTCTTTAGGAAGTTATACAATTTTAGACAAAGACTGTTTAGAGAAAAATTGTTAAGTCATCGTTAGGAGTTGTTTTCCTTCTCTAGTCCTGACCAATGAGAATGGATGTAGGATTTAGGAGAGTTTCTAACCTAGTGTAACAAAGTTGCGAAGTCAGTATAAAGACGCTGGTGGGAAAATGATCATCGGCTCGTTCACATTCTGGTGACCTGTCCTGCATCCGTGGTATGCTGTATGCTGTGCTGTGCTGATTCCTGATTTGGCTGGCAATCCTGACTGCAGAGAAGTTTTCTCTAGAGACTTTGCACATCATCGGCTGGTGATGCTGCCCACACTATTCTGCTACGGCCGTGGAGATAGTTTTCTTGACTAACTGCATGCTTTGCATTAGTTTTCTCTAAAATTCTGAGAGGTAACCAAACTGTGATTACCCTGATGTTCACTGTTTCTCTCTCCCCCTTCCTTTTCCGCCTGAATTTGATGATTTTGAATTACTCTGCTTATGAAAGCTGTGATTGTTTACCTGTGATATTTGTGAACAAAGTGTTTTCCTTATTATTTGTAATTGTGTATGACCATTCATGTTTTCTGAAATAATACCAAAAAGGTACCTAGAAAGAATAGTGTCTGTCGTTATTTTCTGAGTCATGACTTATTTTAGGATAACATTGTCATATTATTAATGCATTTTGTAGTGAATATATATTTTAGCTATTTCTTCATTACAGGTCCTCGTGAAGGGATAGTTCTCTGATTTCTCTATTTAGTCCCTTTTAGCTCTACCAAAGATCCATTGGAGGGCCTTTGATATTGATATTGCTATTGCTAATAGAAAGGATAATGACTTATGGGCCCGTCATTATAGTATTTACGCTTCCTTAGGTATTGTAAAGGTTGGTGTGGGATATTATATGACCCCCCCCACCTCTTCCGCTGCATCAGCGGTGAGGGGGCTCAGGGGGTCGCAGGGGAGTCATTATCCTCAACTATATCTTTTGCCACCCATTCTCCCACTACCTCAGACCACAGATCCGCTATGGGGCGGCATCTCAATCCCTTGTTATCCTCTTCTATTAAATGCTCGTTCTTCCGCTCGGGCCCAAGCTGTGACATCTTTTTCCCAGTGCAATATACCGGGACTTCCATCTCAGAGCTATCCTCCTTCTAGCCAGCACCAGGGCCAGGTCTATGAATCGATTCCCTACCTTTTTAGGTTTAGGTCTGGGGAACAGAACCAATACGCATGCGTCCATTGTGTAGGGGACAGTGCGGGTGAGGACTGTGTGCAGTGACTTAAGGACGTGATGCCAGTATACAGAGAGGGATGGACAACTCCATATCATATGTTTAAAGTCAGCGTCTGGTTGTGCACAGCGCAGGCATTGTTTGTCAGTACTACCCCATATTACATTGAGTCTGTGCGGTGTGAGATAGGTCATGTGTAGGATGTTGAATTGGGTGTATTTGAAAATAGCATTTCTGGAGTTCGATCATCTGGGGAAGCCTCAGCGCTCGTTTCCAGTCTGTCTCAGCGATAGTGCGTTCTATGGTCAGTTCCCATTTTTGTCGCAGTGTGGGTAATTGGTTTTCAACCATCTCTCGGAGGGCCCGATAAAGCCATTTAATTAGGTGTCTCACCGATCCCAGCGTGATCATGGCATGTAAGAGCCCATGTGTGTCAGATTCATTTGCTCCTACTCCCCCAATAGGTACTGGAAAGTTTTTCACATCCCGTGGTAGGTCAAGAATTGCCCGCGGGGCAGATCTGATTGGGAAATCAAGTCCTCCAAGGGGATCAGTGCTCCCTCTAGGTATAGTTCCCCCACTCTCGATAAGCCTGCATTCTCCCACTCCCAAAGCTGATTTACAGTAAAGGAGGAGGAGGCCTTGACATCTCCTCTCGGCAGTCCCACCAGGGGGAGGTCTGGTGAGTACAGTGGGACCTCTGGTGTTCGCATAGTGCTCCTGCACCAACATCGCAAGGCCACTGCGGCCAGAGTGCCCTGGGATCGAACCCGCCTCCTAGGGAGCATCAGTCGGGCCAGTAGTTTCCCTTTCAGGTCAGTGCAGGGCGGGGAGTCTAATGACTCCAGTCCAATCGTTCCAGTCACTGTGCCAGCCACTGTAGTTGGGCGGCCAGGTAGTAGGCCTCAAAACCTGGGGCCCCCAGTCTCACGTCCTCCGGTCATCTCTGGGCGATGGCCAGCGACACCCTATTGCGGTCCCCATCCCAGATCAAATCTCTCAGTAGCGTGTCCAAATCTTTGAACCAGGCTTTCGGGATAACCACCGGTAGATTTGCAAAGAAATAGAGTAGGCGTGGCAGCATAACCATTTTGGAGAGCGCAATCCTTGACATGATGGGGAGTTTGAGGGAACGCCAAAATGTCACTTCTGATTTGAGTGAGCGAAGAGCTGGGTTCCGGTTACCGTCTAGTAAGTCACTTTGGTCATGAAATATTTGGATACCTAGATATCGGAAAGACTGGGGGGACCACTTGTTGTCCATCGGGAGCGTCAGGGGGCAGGGAGCTGCGGGGTCTAGGGGAAAAATGTGTCTTATGTCCATCCACCTTTAGTCCGGTTAATACGGAATAAGCAGTTAAAATATCTATTGTAGCTGTTATCCCATCTTCACCATTCCGCAAATACAGAAGGATGTCGTCCGAGTAGAGGGAAATCATAAATCCCCTCCCGTCCAGTGTCAGGCCAAGACGGTCACGCTCTGCCCTGAACTGTACAGCCAGCGGTTCCATTGCCAGCGCGAACAAGAGGGGTGAGAGAGGGCATCCCTGTCGTGTTCCTCTATATATCTCGTAGGAGTGCGAGATTGTACCCCCATCTTAACCCTGGCTAGTGGGAGAGTGTAGAGTAGCTCGACCCATTTGATCCAGCCCTCCCCCAATCCTAGGGCCTGCATTACCTGCATCAAAAAATCCCATTGCAGGGAGTCAAATGCTTATTCAAGGTCCACTGCCATGACCACCGCATCCGGGTAGTTCGGGAGGTCTCGGTGGAACATCACATAGTATAGTCGCCTGGGGTTTCCCGATGTGGATCTTGTTGGTATAAACCCGTTTTCTTTTGATCTGTATGGACTAGTGTATGCATGTGTGGGAGCAACCTGTTGGCTAATACTTTGCTCAGTATTTGGAAATCCATGTTTAACATGGATAGTAGCCTAAATTCCGTGACTTTAGGGGCGTCTGTTTTTGTCTTAGGGATAGGTACTACCAGGGCCTCCCTGGTTGTTGTTGGCAATCGGCTGCGGTCTAATGAGTCGGCATACAGCTTCACGAGGTGCGGTGCAAGCTGGTCGCTGTATGTTACATAAAATTCGGCAGGGAGGCCATCTGGGCCCGGGGTCTTCCCTTTTGCCATGTCCCTGATCGCTGCTTTGATTTCGTAAATGCCTATAGCGTCTCCCAGATCTTTCCGGTCCACAATGTCAATGGTTTGTAAAGGGATCGTGTCTAGATAGTCCCGGATTTAGTCTCTGATATATTTGGTGGGCGTTCATACAGTGACCTATAATATTGTAGGAAGCATGTATTTATGGTTGCAGGAGAATAGGCCGTTGTGCCATCCTCAGTCTGCAACTTGGTTATGGGGGATCCTCTGGTTTCTGGTTGTATCAGCCACGCCAGCAGTCTGCCTGATTTCCCGCCCTCAGTGTGTTGTTGCTTCCGATGTTCTTTAGTATCTAGGGTTCGCAATCTGTCCAGCGCCTTATTATAGGTGCTTTTGGGTTGGGATAGTTGTGTGGGTGTTTCCTCCAGAGGCCCCAGCCTAAGCTCAAGTGCGTGGATCTCAGCATCTTGTGTCCGGAGTTCGTTCACGATCTCCCTTCTAACTCCCACCGTCTTCCCCATACATTGTCCCCAGATAACCGCTTTGAAAGAGTCCCACTCCACCAGTGATGAGCTGGCTGTTCCCCGGTTATTGGAGAAGTAGTCAGTAATGAATAGTTGCAGAGACTGTCGGAAGCATGTGTCCTCCAACATATTGGGGTCTAAGCGCCAAGTCGGAATGGCTGGTACCTCGAGGTCAAGGGAGAGCACCAGGAACAAAGGGCTGTGATCGGACAGTGTACGTCCCAAATACTCTGAGTTGGACACGCGCGTGCTGATGTGAGATGAGCAGAGAAACATATCTAATCTGGTATGTAAATGGTATAAGGGGGAATAAAAAAAGTTATCCCTGCCCTGACCATGGTGTAGTCTCCATACGTCTACTAGATCCCAGTGCTGCATCCAGGTTCTAAGAGCTTTTGCGTTGGAGTTGGCTAGGGCACCATGTAATGGTGGCGTAGACCTGTCCATACTGGTGTCCACTACACTATTATAGTCCCCACCCAATACTACGTCCTGTGCGGCAATCCCTGCAAGCGGATTAGAGAGTGTGCGAAGGAACTGTTGTTGCTCCTGATTAGGGGCATAAATGCTACCCATCGTTAACTCCCTGCCCATTAGCCTCCCTTTAATCTGCACGTATCTGCCCTTGGGGTCAATTAGTGTTTGTGTTGCGTCAAATAGTGTTCCAGGGCGTATCCACACCAGGACTCCCAGAGAGAAGGCAGAGTATGATGTGGCATACAGCTGTCCCCTCCATTGTTGCCGGAGGTGCTGTCCCTCCTCCCGGGTCAGGTGGGTCTCCTGAAGCATGACTATTTGCACCCCCTCTGCACCTAATGTAGCTGAGTATGTGGTGGCGTTTTGCTGGTGAACCCATGCCTCTAACGTTCCAGGTGAGGAACTTTACTCCCCTAGGGCCTACGGGTGTGTCTGCCATGTATGAATAGTATTGCGGGCTGCCTGCCGTAGCCTATTGCAACTATTTCTCGTTACCTGAATGCTCATACAACTTTTGAAAAACCCAACACCCCAACCCCAGGGCAGCAGTTGTATCCGCTAACCGCCCAAACTTATGAACCAAATAGTACATGAGTTCAGAACGCCGCCTTCAAACCGTTAGGCGATGCCTCCTGGTGGGGGTGGGCGCTGAATTCGGTTGGGGCAGGAGCGCCTGATCCCGGCTCCATCTCATAGTTGTGCCCCCAAGCGGCAGTGCTCAGTCCATAGCCCACATCTGTAGATGTTGACGCACCCATTTTCGAGTCCAATGGCAGTCCTCCTTCTGTTACATGAATTCTCGGGGGACATATGAGATATGCGAGTGCTGGGGGTGTCCCAGAGCTCCGCCTCAGCTAGGCGATATCATCTGCTAGTCGTGGAGTGAGCTTCGGCAGTTGGGGGTCGGGTTCAAGGGAGTCCCCAGATTGTGCCGATGCATCAGCAGATATAGCCATTGCTCCCGGCGTTTTGCTGTGGTGCATGGACGAGAGGATTTGCGCCACCGCCTGTCTTGATAGGTTTGTGAGGCTGTGGGTTTCCGTGTTTCAGTTGCTTTACGGCCACGCTTAGGTCTCCGTCTGCGTGGTAGTGGCCCTGTCTCAGCATGTAGTGATTTCTTAGGTAGCGGTGCGCCTTTCTTATATTTCTCCATCCAAGTCCAGACCTCCTCCGGGGTGTCGCAGAAGTATGAGGTTCCGTCGAGCATAATTTTCAGCTTGGCCGGGAATATTAGGGAGTATTGTATTCCGTCTTCTCTAAGGGCTTTTTTGGCTTCGAGGAAGGACGCCCGCTGTGCCTGGACCCTAGCCGTAAAGTCTGGGAAAATGGACACCTTACTGTTTTCAAGCACATACGGGCCATGTTCACGGGAGTGCCGGAGGAGCGCATCTCTGTCTCTGAAATGGAGAAGTCTAGCAATTACCGGCTGGGAGGGACCTCCCAGGGCGGGTGGCCGACCCGGCACTCTATGTGCCCTATCTAGGGCGAAGAACTGAGACAAGAGTTCAGGGGCCACAACGGAGCGTAGCCAGTTTTCCAGGAATTCCACCATGTTGGCTCCCTCCACCCGCTCCGGTATTCCTATGAGTCTGACATTGTTTATGCGATTGTGGCCTTCAGCGTCTTCCGCTCATCATTCAAGGATTGCCACTCTTTTGGAGAGGTCGTCAATCTTAGCTGCGTGTGATCTGTGTCCCGGTTGCAGCTCGGTTATTGCGGATTCAGTTTCCCGAACACTGTCTGCCAGCTTCTGATGTTCAGCCTGCAGCAGACCCACCGAGACCGCCCCGATGTCTTGTTGTAGAGCATTTTTGGTGTCGGCAATGGCCGCAAACACCCTGTCCAGGTGCGAGTGGAGGGAGTCGTCTCCGCCAGTGGATTCGTCGTCCCCTCTCTTTTGTGTTACGGGCGGAGGCTTCCTGGCTGAGTGCCCCCGTCTTCTGCTTTAGCTTAGGCTTCTTGTTGGGTAGCGGATCCCATGGCCAAGATCCCCTGCAGGCCTTGACGTAGCGGCGGCACAGCTCTGTCTCGTCACTGAGCCACTTCCGATTGTGCTCGTCTCCGTTGTCGGTGCCGTGCGCCTGCCTGTGCAAGCCCGAGTGCTGTCTCCTAATGGACCTTACTTGGAGGGAGATCGCTGCTATCTCCTTTATCTGGGCTTCCCGGTGGGTTCAGGCAAGGTCCCTTGCAGCGCCGTCTTGGATCCAGTCAGGCCTCTCCAGTCACAGCGTCGCTATCCACTCTAGACCAGTCTATTGCTCTGTCTTCCGTAGGCACAGCCTCAGGGTCCAATGGTCGATCGCCACCGTCCCCACTCAATTCGCAAGCGTGTTTCGACAGGGCCCCTTCACTCCAATCTCAGCAAGAACTACCACCTCGACTGGCCTTGACCATTCCTCCCCACTGATTCCAGGGAAGTCCGGATTCGCTCTAGTTCAGTCTGCCACTTGATCCCACACAAAAGCACAACATGCCTGAGCCCAACAGCACTCACAGTTGCAGCCCTTTGCAGGTCAGCTCTCTCTCCTATTGTAGGCGTAGTTTCAGTCTCGGGCCCCTGACTCTTCCACACCCTTCCGCCACCTTGGTCACTGCACAGGCCCGCCCCCGAGCCCAATGGCGTCGCGGCCTCGTGGCTGGCAGCATGCAAGGCAGTCCTTCCCAGCTCCCGCGTCATCTCCTCAGCGCGCGGGCCCCCTGGGCCCTGGATCCATCCGTCCCCCACTAGGCCTCGCACGGTACACAGCCTGTTGTTTCTTTCAGGGTCCCCGCTGGCCGAGGACGCGTCCCAGGGTCCCCTGCTGCGATCTCAGGCAGGGCCCAGGCAGCAGCACAAAGCAGGGAGAAGGCCGTCATCTCCTGCCCAGCACCGTAGGGCCGAGGTCACCCGCCACAGCTGCTGGGGGGGCCAGCGGGAGGCGCAAAGCAGCAAGCAGGTCTTCTTCCCCGGTGCTCACCTTGGATTTCTCCAGCGTCTGTCCCAGCCTCGGCGGAGCTCAGCAAATGTCACCGCTCAGAAGGCAGATCGCCGCCTCCAGCCCTGGGGCCGTGCGTCTTCCTCCAGTCGCATCTGCAGTCTCCCCAGCCAGGTAGCCACTCCACGGCAATACCGCCGGCCCGGTCCGGTGCTCCACACGTTTGGCTCCTCCCTCAGGGTCGCGCCGAAGCCGCCTTCTCATCCGCCCCGTCAGTGCTCTGGGCGCGCAACTCCTCTCCAGGGGGGCCTGCAAAGCTAGTTGTGTGTGCGATAGGCCCCGGGGTCGTTGCAGGCCACATCCCGGCTTCCCGTCTATGCAGCTGGCTCGTTCGTGCTCTTGACTGTGTCACTGCCCCAAGTCCGTCCCTCGACTCCATGCAGGGGCAATCTCGGACCACCGCTGTGCTCCCCTGATGTAACTTGTCGGGGGAATCGTTTCCGCCGTCTCCACGGTGTGGCTGCCACTTTAATAGCAGGATTAGTAACAGGCCGGGACGGAGCTCTGAGCTCACACGTCCGCCATGTCTGGTGTCTTGGCCACGCCCCCAGAATGATCTGCTTAATGAATATTAATTAGGCTGATCACTATATGCGACCCCCTGTGATTGGCTATAAACACAGGGCTAGAGACCTGCAAAGAACAACAAACCACCATCCCTGGGTTCGTATCCCCAAACATGAAACCTTTTTCTATATATGTTGCCTGCGTTCCTTTAATAAACCGGCACTGGAAAAAGCAAAAATCCCCATATGATAGGTGAACCTCTGATTCGAGCAGAGAGCTCCTTGCATAGTTTCGGCAAGAAGGAGCACATGTACAACAAGAAACCGATAACAGAAACAGGGCAGCTGAATGAGGAGACGGAATGAAGATAAACAATAATTGCAGGCTTTGGTGTTCTCAACAGGAATGTTTGGTTGATCTGCTTTCTCAATTCTAAAAAGTGGAAACAGCAAGGCTAGAATATTGCTTTGAAAAAAGACTTTCTTTTACTTTACATATTTGGATTGGTTTTTGTGGAGCCCACTGTGAAATTATATCAAATGGTTGCACGAGGTAGTCGGAATAGATCAGAAAATAAACGACAGGTTTGGAGGAAAATGTAATACAAACACGCTGTTCTACTGACATATTGAAAAACTATGGAAAGAGGCATAAAATAGCATACAGAATGACATGTCCAGTCAGTCAAAAACATCTTTATTCGGATAACCAAATATCCATAAAAGAATGACGTTATTCACTTAAAAGAACAAGCAATATGAACAAAAAGTGTTTTCCCATTGTGCAATTTCTCAACAAAATCCAAGCCTGACTATGTTAAAACTTCAAGATTTGTATCGCTTGCAGATAGGGATCCTAGCTTCATTGTATATATATTTTTTTGGGGTGGGGGGGGGGGGGTATTTCCACCTGTATTTATCCATATTTATCTTTTGCAAATTTTATCTGTTTATCCATATTTGGTTTGTGAAACTATTACGTTGAAACTAGTATAGTTCTACATTTACTTATCCAATAATCGTACACTAATACTTGAATGCCTGACACGTCAATGATATGAATACCCATAGACAGTAAATAAACACACATATCAAACCATGTGCATTTAGTGTCAGCTCTATGCACATCTACACCTGTTCAAGCCTTATTAGGAAATGTTCTGTCTTTTGTACCTCTCTTGTATCAATGTGCACAGCTATTGGCCATGCATTTGTGACTGACAACATTTAGAATTACTCAACAAACAACCCAATTACTTTTTTCCCATATTTAAAAATACAAACATACAGGAAGTAGATGGTTTCCTGTCTGTGTTTTCTTAAAAGTTAGTAGGTTGCTTATAAAACATATGAACTGTTCCAACAGGATACTCAAAGAAGTCACCAGTAGCAGATGGTGGTGGCTCGTACACGCTCCATTGTTGTGAAGTTCTATTCTAGCCACCCTCCTTTTTCCATGTTGCAGTGGCCACATACTACCAGATAGTAGCTTTACCGGCAGCAAGCAGCAGGATATCAATCTTTAAGTGCAATACGATGCACTGAGAAATTGCAAAATGGGTCAACTCAAATCCATAAAACAGATCAATTTATGACCTATTGGCATAATTGTGACTACTGGCTAAGCATGTGTGACTTTTTTATGTGACTGTGGTAAAAGAGCTTGACCAAAGTACACCTTCTTTCGACCCTGGTCATCTGAAGAAGTGCTGCAACCCATATGCATCATGTTAAATTAATTTAATAAAGTAAGGTTCTCTTAAATTGGTACTCACAGAATTTCAATAAACTTGTCATTAAACTCTACAATATTAGTACTGAAGTTGACATACAGAAACTTCATCAGAAATGTCAGTTCTAAGGCTTCTCTGCTCTTTATATAAACTATTAAGAGGTGTTTAAAATTTTACATTTTGTGTTATCTGAGTTGACCATGTCCCTAAATTTGCTTAATTTATGACTGTGCTAAGGCAGAGTGTGATATTTGGATGATGTGTAAGAAAAATTTCTCTCGACAGTCTACTCTGAGACTTGTAGTTGAGTATCTTATGAAATCCAGAGGAACTCAATTTCTCAAGCCTAATTACCTAAGCTTTAGTGCACATTTTAAGTTAGTATTATTTTTTATTTGCGTCGAGGGCAATAGATCAGATCTTTTCCTTCCAAACTTTTTTGACTCTTAATGCAACGGGGATAAATTAAGTAAGCAATCATTTTTATTTTAAGATTTAAAAAAAAAATTGTTGGCCTCATGATAGATTTAGATTTCAGGGGTGCACTGTGGAAAAACAGTCGATCCACCATGTACACACTGCTATGTTTTTAAATAAATAAACTATTCTAATATAACATCCTGTAAAAGTTATAGAGATTTTATTTTGGCACCATGAAGTATTTATGAGTTACTAATGGTACTTTTTGGATTAGGATGTTTTGGTCTATGACAGACAGAGGTGAAAAATCTAATACTAATTTCGTGAATTTGGAAAAAACAAACAAAAGCGGACCAATATTACACTGTCTCCTCTTTTGCAAACATTACTCTACATGCCTTATCTAGCCATTCACCAGCTTAATGGGGATCAAGTTTTAAATCGTCATGAGATAATCAATTTAGCAGCCAGTAAGAGCCTGAATACCGATGTAAACTCATCATCTGAAATGTTCAGCAAATCTCTGGTAGAGCCAACAATTAACCAAGACAATTCTCACCCTTGCCAGTATCCTAAATCATAGGTTAATGATCGTATTATTCTCAAGTCAGCATTCAGACAATTATGTAAATAAGAGTTTACCATGCTCATCATGCACCTTTGGCACTCTTTACTTCCTTTGTGGGTGATTTGTTTGCTTGTTGCTAATATGTATATTTGAAGGAGAGTGAATACATGTTGCTCTTGGATTTGGACAGATGACTTGATTTATGTAATACATTAAATTTTAAAGCCAAATACATATATAGGAACATAACTATGGGGCTGATTACGATGGCGGGCGGAGGCACCGCCGCGGTGCTGGCAGTGGCGAAAAATGTCCTTTTCCGCACTCCATCAATGGTCCTTGCGTCCGCCGAATTACAATGGGCAAAGAAAGCCCATTTCCCGTCCGCTGCGCTGTTTAGGGAACCGCCAGAAATCCCTCTCCGCAGCGGTGGCGGACGGAGCCAATAGAGAGGTTCCGCCATGCGGAACGCGGTTACGACCGCCGGCCGAATCACGATACCACAAACACCCCATCACACCGCAGCGGTGAATCCGGCTATGCGAGGACGGCGGTAGCAATATTGCGGATAGCGAAGATCCACTCCCGGACACTCATGACCGCATTTCGGACGGCGGTTCGGGGTGTTACCGCTGCAATTCCGACCGCTGCAGACAGATTTTCAGCTTTTCTGCATGTTCCCGGCAGTGTATCCTGGAATCCGACCGCCGCGGTAGGGAGTTTCTGGCGGTGCATCCTAATCTGGCCGGCGGTTTTGCCGCAGTACCTGCGGGTGGAAATTTCCCGCTAGCACGACCGCCATCGTAATCAGCCCCTATGTTTCCACCCATTGCTGGACTTTTTCCATGAATTTTCCAAACAAGTTCAGTTCTCTGATCTTAAACAGCTTTGTAGATATTAACTTCAAAATAGAATTTTTCAGATATTTTCAGATATTAAATATTGAAATACTGATTGTAATGCTTTGAGCTCATTTTTAAAAAAAAGAGATGTGTGGCTGCAATTTAAATATGCATTCTCCAGATTCTTAAGTCGAATTTGCGATTCAGAATGATCTTCCTTTTTTCATGAGTCTTGGTATGGTAGGGAAAAGAAACAGTTGGTCTTAATTTGAAGAGAATAATAAAAAAATATATATATCAGAAGGACAATATTTGGCTTTCTCTAGGAATTGCATTCCTTGCATAAACTGAGACTTCATATTATGCTAAATAAAGATGTTCATACTGATTTGATACTTTTCCAAAAACTAGTTTGGTACAAGTAAATGGAAAGGATTAAAGATGCATTTTGGCAGAATTGCCACTTTCCCTATATTGATTCATCTTATAATGGATATCTGAAACTATAGTAATTACGAAGAGATATTTCATGTTCCTTCTAAGATATCAATCTTTTCTGCGTGGTCCCCCTAGATTCTGTGCATCTTGCTGGACCCTATATTTTTTCTGGTTTTAGAAGTCTGTGCACTTTAATCTAGCTAACCAGTGGTAAAGTGCATGTACACCCCTTTTAAACATGGTCTAATTGGTATATTCCCCTATTTAATTTAGCTATAAATCCCTAGCATAAGGTACCATATGTGCCCATAACCTGGAAGTTAAATACCACCAGTGCACTGCAGCACCTATTGTGCCATCCACTACAGTGGCAGTGCAAACGTGGCTTCAAGCCTACTAGTGTAGCTTGATGGTAGCAGTGTAAAAACTGCAATTCAACCTGCCAAAATAAGCCCTTTTGACAGGTAAAAACCATCCTTTTAAATAATAGTAAGTTGCCCCATGTACGATTTATAGCCCATATGGCTGGGAACATTGTATTTAAAAATAGGGCATGTAGAAATTTAATGTTAACATGTCCTTACAATGATTAGCACCCAAGCAATTTTTCACTGTGACAGGTTTAGCTGTCCTATGTTCAAAACCACAATACATATTTATATCCTAAAGCTGTATGGGACTAGCAAAAAAATAATTAACTATTTTTTCGGTTATTAAAAATCCAATTCAATAGTGAAGTTGGTTTTTAATAAATCTAAGGAAAAGTGACTCTCAGAAAGGTACCTTTTCTCTGCTTGAAGTTCCTGGAAGCAAATTTGCCTTTGCTTTCCAACTCCTCCCTGCCAGGGATTAGCATTTCAATAAGTGTGAAAAATGTGTCTAATGCTTCCCAGAGACATATAATAGGCTGGGCTGAATGAGCAGAGATGGCACCTCTGAACGTCACTGAATATACAGGGTGGGGCTGTGAACATTCTTTTTGACATAGTTTCAAATCTTGCTTGAGTGGCAAATCCTGCTTGATAGGCCTTCTGGGTTCACAGATAACACTTTGGGGTGCACTTAAAAGGCAGAGAACAGGATAACAAGACAATTTTTGGGTATTCACTGTCTGATTGATGATGAACACTGCTTTTTCTTACCAGGCTTTTGTCTCTGTGGTTTACATAGAACACGGGGGGCACACTTGAAAAGAAGGGGAACAGGGTGGCAAAACAAATCTTAGATATTCACTGTTGGGTTTCTGGAAAACCCTACTCTTGTACTACCAGACGTCTGGAGTAATTTCCACTCACTAGTTCATGTCAAGCACAAATGCGGCATTTCCAGGCACCCCTCTTCAGAACACTCCTCGACCTGAGGAAGAACAGAAGAGGACTGGACTTGCTGTTTGTGACATGGGGGAAGCCCTGAAGGACTTAACCTGCTTCTTCTTGTACCCTGGACAGCTGATCAGTGGCAACAGGACCTGAACTTTACCCTGCTCCTGGCCTCTGCCTGACACCCTGGGAGTCTGAGTGCCTCCCTTGATGTCCTGGGGGGGCTTTAGAAGTATACTCCTGTTGTGAATTTGACCTTAAAAAACCTAAGTGGTTGATGAATCTGACCCACGCTCCTTTGCAATCAGCCTTGGTCCCAGTCTTCCTCTGGTTCCCCTTATTGGATTCTTTTCATTTTGGTGTCTTTATGTTTATTACATTTTACTCTATTGCATTATTCAGTTGGGATTTTTATTGTTTTGTATTTTGACTTTGTTACTGTTTTGATACTTTATAAATACTTTACACATTAACCTACGTTAAGCCTGTCTGCTCTGTGCCATAGCTATTAGGTGGTTGAGCTCAGATTAATTTAGTGTCTTTAAGAGGTCACCCTGACAAGTGTTGTGATTATTCATTGAGGTGGGTATTTATTCACTCCAGTTAATAATCCAATTTCTTACACCCTGCTTTACAACAACAGCCTTGCTCACAGTAGAGTGAACCTTTTAGTTTGAGTTCTAGTGCTGTGACACCCTCCTGTGCAGCAGTCACACTTTATAAAAATATAAATGAACATAGCAGAGCTGCATACAATACTGCTATTTTGGCAAAACAAATGAAACATATCAACAAGGTTGTTTTACTGATTTCCTGAGAAAATAAATTGACTTTGCAAAAGAATGATCATGCAACAATGAAAGAATTTGACAGGAATCATGACTGACAAAAATGTATAACATTGCAATTTCATGAAATTTCAGACTTAAAAATGTCACCCAATTATGCAATTGGCATTATAATTTTGAACTCTTCTAAAGTAAACTCCAAATTATGCAATTTCTTTCCTTTTGATTTGCATCATGATATTTGTTTCCAAAAACACAAATTCTGTTTTCATTTATTGATGAAAAGAATCACAGGGGCTGTGCGTTATTCCTAATGGAAATCGAGGTATACTGAGAGAACAAAATACAATAGTTTACAAGGGTTTGATACAGTGGATGCAACTGCCTAGTATATGCATGAAGCTGTAATTTTACAGCTCAATCCGTAGGAAGCATTGTGTTTTGTTCTCTTTGAATTATTGACTTCATAGTCAGCTGTTAAAAATGCGTAATCAAATGCAGTCCTCTTCTACTCCAGTGTGTACCCTCATTGGGTACATCTAGAGCAGGCTGGCATCATGCATCTCATTGTATAAATTATATATTCTCCCCAAATCATGTGCTTTAATCTTAGATTTAGCACAAGTGCTGCAGAGAACACAGAGGTTAAAGATGGAGAGGCAGTTAAATCCACAGGAAGAATCCAGCTTTCCATTGGAGTGCAGAGATCCCCATACAGAAAGGTGCCGTCTTATAACTGTGCCTCACCCCCTAAGTGACATAGTTACTACGTCTTCAAGGTCCTCCTTGCCCCTGTGCCCACAACAGTTAAATGGGGCTGGGACATCAGCAATGGTGTTCCTATGTTTGCCTTAGCCCACATCCCCATGGAAATCAGGGAACACACGTTTACATGGCAAAGATGTGAAATGTGATCAAGCACGAGTGTTACAGAATAGTCCATGCAAGCATCTGCAGCATCTTCTATAATAAGGAAATTCCTTGTGGGTAAACAAATTAGAAACCTCTTTAATATTAGACAAAATATTGATCTTTCTTTCATGACCTTTAGAGAATTGATGACCAGAGGTGCATACCCTGTCTATGTAGTGTATGCTTCTGTGACCACTGCATTGCCAAAAATGGTTTTATTGTTGCAATTGTCATCAGAAAAGCTTTAAACCCATAAAAACAACTACTAACATTTTCATTATCTGATATAACGTAATTGAATATTTTTTTAAATTTATAACAGCCTGGCTTTTCTTGTCTCTTCTGGTGCAATTGTTCACTCGAGCGTCAAGCAACGGTGACATGGAGAGTTAGGATTGGTGGATATTTTGTGCCAACAAGTTGAATATGATTTGTGAAAGAAAAACTAGAAAATGTGTTTAGTATGGTTTATCACAATTTATATGTGATGCAGACGTCTGAGTATTCTATTATGGTGCAAACAGTCAGGAAATGGAAATCATGAATGTTAATGTAGAATGTTAGTGCTTCAGTGCTATAATTCACATCTCTGGCAGCAAGCTATCCCAACACTGATCTCTTTCAAGAGACAGAGATAAAAGAATAAGAACTGAGTCCAGTGGATAAAACTGATGCACAATGTCAACATCATCATGTATCCAACATTGTTGTCTAGATGCCTTGAGGCCAACAACCTTTTTAATGCATAAGGTTTTGATTTCATTAGTGAACAGTTCAACTTCTGTTTTCAAGGATATTACAGAGTGTCTGTAATGAGTTGAACATGCTCACATTGGTCTCAAATATATAAATGAGGTTAAGCAATCCAAGTCACAATAAGCCAGGAGAACACCTTCCTTCCCTGTAGACATAGCAATGGTGTTCAGCAAGCAGCACATGTTATTTTATTAGGTCTGTCATTAGCCAAGACCTTTTGGTTTTACTGAAATTATATACACAACATATTTACTTACAGAGGCTTTCAGACAGCTCTCTTCATTCACTGGTTTGTTATTTTCTCATTACATTTTGCTTCCACCAACTACAACATATAGCAGTGTGTCAGCCCATTTCAGCCTTTAAGCTAAGTTTATTGTGAGTAATGGAATTCTGCACTTTCACAAGGAGAACATCAACACTCAACGCAGTTCTCCTAAGTGCAAGCAACTACAATGGAAATGTGTGCTATTATAGACCAAAGCAAACTTTTGCTTTTGGCCAGGTTTTGTTTTTAGCTTGATGATGGCTAAGCAGCTCCCTCAGCAATAATGCTTTGCAGAGTCCATGACAAAATAAAACAGGCATGACAAAGCCAAAAGGCTGGTGGCCAGTAGCAGACCTGTGATTAACAAAGCATGTCTACTCTTTATTCTGGCATTACAACCATTTCTCTTCCAAATTAAACAGTCTGAGAGATTTTCTGACTTTAAAGGTAAAGATCAACACATTAAAGTTACTGCTAATGGAGATGAAATTCTTTTGTGTAAAAAACAGAATTGTCTCCACCAGCTTTCTTCACAGCACTAAAACTCTGTTCTGAGGTTTCTGGCATTACAACCATTTCTCTTCCAAATTAAACAGTCTGAGAGATTTTCTGACTTTAAAGGTAAAGATCAACACATTAAAGTTACTGCTTATGGAGATGAAATTCTTTTGTGTAAAAAACAGAATTGTCTCCACCAGCTTTCTTCACAGCACTATAACTCTGTTCTGAGGTTTCAGGTTATAAACTTAATGCAGATGCATCAGAAGCTATGCCTCTTAATTATCATTGCAGGAAAGAGCCATTTGTTGCAGCAGGTTTATCCTGCAATACAACTAAGATCAAACGCTTGGGGATATGGTATTGTATTTCTATTAGAGATACTCTTAAAATCAATACAGATGAAATAGTAAAGTCTGTCACCTTACAGAAAAAGGGTCTCCTTTATTTTGATCTTGGTGGGGATGCATCGACACAATGAAGATGATGATTCTCCCAATAATAAATGTTTTTCTTATGATGATGCCAGTTAAAATTTCTGAAAGGTTTTTTGCTACCTTACATAGCATATTATCTAAGTTTCTTTTGAATAGGAAGAAACCTAGAATTTCCCTAGATAGATTGAAAAATCCCAAAGTGTCTGGAGGTGTTAATTTTCCAGATTGCTCCTCTTATTACAGCGCATTTGCCATTAAACATTCAGGTTAATTTAGTGGACCTTGTCTCCAACACTGCCAAGCTATGGTTCTAGATAGAGTGGGCTTTGGTTTTTCATTTTTCTCACAAAAGTATTTTTTTCATGTCTAATCCGCCTAAGTTTTGGTTGCTGTCTACAGTATCACAATTTTGTTCCTTATTGAAACAATTTTTGGTTTCCAACTTATCACCTTTTAATCAGTTTGTTAGCAGTCCCATCTCATACAATAAATTGATTAAGTAAAATGAAGGATACATAACCTTCTTTTCTCCCACGGTGGCTTCTGCTGTGGGAGGGCCAAAGGAGGACTGATTACTTTTGTTTCGGTGGAATTACACGGGAAAGTTACGGATCTTGCATGGGATTCACACTCGATACAGGTGATGAAATTGTCTTTCCCTGGCTCTCCATCATTGGCTTTCATTAATTTTTATAACGCAAAAGCCTGGTCTGAGGGGTCATCCTACCTCTCCTGTTTAAACTCCGCCATTGGTACTCTGGTGGGACATGGTTATGGGATAAAGAAGGTTATACTAGTGGGTGATTTCAACTGTCACCTGTGTGACTGTCCTTTAGAGTCCTCCAATAGTAACTCGAAATGTACTCTGGTAGAAGGGCTCCACATGGCACACACGATGGAGGACTCAGAGTTAAATACAATCTTATGTACCCATAACCTGTTTTTTGCCATGAAGAATCTAGTCAAGTCTGCCAGCCCATGTACTGTACCAACGTTTAGAGGGAGGGGCTGTGCCTCTATTATAGATTTTATTTTTGTGTCAGCTCCCCTTGTTTCTGCTTATCGCTAATTTCAGTATAGACCATAGCCCATTCAGTGATCACACACCCCAGTCCCTAGCCATTGGTGGAATAATTGGGGATTTCAGAGCTTTGACTGAGGCACAAAGTGTGCTTTCTCTTACTGACCAAGGTAGGCAGCTTAGATGGTCTCAGGTGGAGCCCATGAAGTTCAAAGTGTCTTTTTCAGGGTGCTCCTTTGATGGGGATATTTTGTCTGCATTTGCTGGGATAGCACAGAAGGTGTCTGCGCTATTGAAGGTCCCTATGACCAATATTAGGTCACAGGAACGTAAGTGGTTTGATCAGAACTGCTCTAAGGCTTCCATCAGTTGAAGGCCGCTTTAAAGCAGGTACCTGGAAATAGGAATTATGTTGCTTCTTGTCAGAGGGGATACAAGAAGGTACTTGCAGATTGCAAACTTATTTTACGTAAGAAGGCCTGGGATGAGTTAGCTCAAGACTGTGAAACTAAAGCTAGCTCCTTGTTCTGAAAGGTGATAAACGGGCCTTGCTTTGCAGAAGCAAATGGCCCGGCCATATGCCATCACATTTCTAAGCAACAGTGGATAGAGCATTTTGCAGCGGTACATAACTTTGGGTTGAGTGGAGGTGAAGAAGACCTGTACGATCTAGCAGGGAGTAGAGCGAATGTTGTTTTCACACTGGATGAAGTAAACGTGGGTATCCTATCGTTATTCTGTAAAAAGGCCCCTGGACCCGACGGGATACCTTCTGATCTGTTTTTGGCCTGCATCGAGATCTGGGTCCAGCCTTGACTTTGGTCCTTAACACTGAAGTGAGGGAAGGTGCACCACCTTCATGGTCCACCGCCGTAATTGTCCCCATTTTAAGAAGGGGGACAAAGACAATCCCCAGTGTTATCAGCCAATATCGCTGATTGATGCTGTGGTGATGGTCTTGGGGAGGATACTTTTAAATATTGGCTGGTGTTGTGGACAGATGCGAATGACATATTTTCTGAGGTAAAATATGGCTTCAGGCCAGGCAGATCGACAATGGACCAATGTCTGAAATGATATTTAATTATAAACAAGCATACTGTTGCCCGGCCCGAGTCACTTCATTTGGCATTCATGGACCTTACGTCCGCCTTTGCTGGGGTCAACCATAGGAAACTGTGGGACCTGCTTCTTACGATTCGGGTGGATCCGAACATTGTGCTTCTTTTATCAGATTTACATGCTCATACCTCAGCCTCGGTGTGGGGCTTGCACCCAGATCTTTAGAACCAGCAGGGGAGTTCGCCAGTGATTTATTTTCACTCCCTTTCTTTTTACCCTTTACATTAATGGTGTGGAACAATCCCTTCTCTCAGTGAAGGCTGACTGCCCAAGGGTGGGGGTGACATTGTTACCGGTTTTACTATACACCGATGATGCGGGCCTCATGGCCTGGACTGCCGTGGGACTGCAGTCATTACTGGATACATTTCTCATCTTTATGGCTAGCTTGGACCTCACAGTAAACTTTACTAAGTCCTATGTGATGATAGTTGGCCCGAGGTCCGCCTGTTCAAAAACTATCAAGGTAGGAAATCATATCCTGACTAAAGTCCTGTTTTTTACGACCTTTGGGTACTGTTCGACGCAAACAGAACTGACTGATGAGAAAAAGGGTGAGCTTGTTAAGACCATGGGTACTGTGGCTAATTTAGCTGAGAGGCTGGTCTCCAGCCCCTCCAGCATATTTGCCAAGATTTACCAGGCTAAATGTGTCTCCGAGACTCTTTATGGCAACAAGGTATGGGAATACATGAAAGCAGATAACATACAAACTGCTGAAAACATGTTTCTAAGGCGTATGTTGCAGGTCCCCAAAAGTGCACCGGCTTTCTCTCTCCATGATGAGTTAAGAATAAAATACATAGGAGACTTAATTGCTCTAAGATCCTTGATATGTTGGATCATGATATGGACTAGGGAGGGTGCTCAGCTGAATAGGCAGATCCTTTACGATTGTTTGTCCCTTGATTTTGCGTACAAGATCCCTTGGTTGTGCATATGTAAAGGCAGGCTTTATTAGCCCAGTTAGTGAGGACAAATTTTATAACCGCCAGTCCTTACCCCCCCCCACCCCTTGGAGCTGAATAGGGTGAGGGATCAGTTTTTATAATGTAAATCCCTTCAAAGAGAACAGATAGAGCTGATGAAAACTATGGTGCTGGGCATATGCTCTTAAAACAGTTAAGTCTACGGAGCCATATTTATCCACTGTAACTAGTGAGAGGGATAGATTCCTTTTGGCCAGATTCTGATTTAACCTGTTGCATTATCTTCTGGCATCTCCTAGTGGCTGGAGCCTGCTTGTCACTTTGGGGTCTGCGGCTGCGACAATACGTCTCCACAGGATAACCTACACTTTTTGATGTTCTGTAAATATTTTAGTGTGCCTAGAAGACTGTTTATCATCCCACTACTTAAACCCCTGAATTTTTTTGCAAGTTCACCCAGCTCTTATGTTCCTTCAGCTCCTACCCAACGCACATGTTATGTTTGCTGTTTTCTGCTTTTTAAGAACTGCGTTGAGATTGAGGCTCTCTAGACCTATTAACTTTACTGTTATCATAGGAGGATTTTAATATGTGTAACATTACAGTTGTGTTTTTATGGGATGTTTTAGCTGCTGTTTTTTAAATAATTTTTATTCACATTGAGTGCATATTGTCTGAACCGTCTGACATGTTTGTATTACAATACTATGTTCTTTTATGGTTATAATGATAACCAAATAAAGATTTGTGATGATGATAATGATTAAGAAAAATGGTAAAACCATACTGGAGAAAAAGTGGACGGATAAGGGTATTTTCACCATTTCACTCTAATTAAACGATAACTCTATTGTTTCTTTTTCAGAACTATCCAGCACATATTATCTCTCGAATATGTTTACACAATATAATGAGCTTAAAGGTCTCCTCCACATCGCACTTGGGTCAACCACCTCTTCTAGCCATGCGGCTCCCCATGTGCATGATTATCCTTTTCAAAAGCTGCTGTGATATACAATTTGCTCTAACCACCCAATTTGGACAGACCTACATTTCCTAACAAACCTTTGTGGGAATTGGAGTTGCATTGCACTTGGCTGGTTTCCACCTGGGATAAAATCTGGGCCAAAGTGCATTCTACAGTTCACTGTGCAACTTTAGCGCAAGCACTTTTTTTTTTTAATTAATAAATTATTTTACACTCCAGTTTTTCATTTTAAAACTAAACTTATTCAACAAGACATGCTGCTTCATACTTGCATATATTTTTTTTATGCCCTGTTGTGTCTGAATTTAGAACTCATGTTTGGCAAAAGATCGAAGTTATTACCAATTTTTCCTCACCTTTTTCATTAGATAAATTGTGTTTGGGAGGAGTACACACTGTTTAGTTTCATAGCATATTGCTAGGAATGCATATAGACCTCTTAATAGCAGTTGCTTTACAGGCCATTACTACTAACTGGAAATCCAAAAGAGATATATTTCTATTAACTGTTGATGGAATTTAGTATGTCACAACCACTGATTGAACAGATTTAATCTGAATTCCCTGCATTATACAGTTAAACATGACAAACAGTGGATATCCCTCTTACTTTCTTTTTTCCACTCTCTTCTTTTTCCTTCTCTTTTTTTCATCTTTTCTTCTTCTTTTATATTAAAATATCACTCCCTATATTGCCTTTTTAGTTACTCATTCATTTTTTTAATTTTATTTTTTTATTTATTTTGATATATTGTTCACATCCTATGAGGATGTTGACTGTATGAAGTACTGGCTTATATAATAATTTATTGTTCTGATTCTTCAATTTAAAAAAGCTAAGTGTGTCTGCTCTTTAATAAGTAATATTAACTAATTCCTTAAGAGTCACGCACCCAGACCTTGTCAATATGGGTGAGCTCATGAAGCATACTTGCCGCAAAAGGCACATTGTTTAGCATTCAACATTTTATTTGAACATACTTAATTTTGATTAATAAAAATCAATATTCTTCCCAGAAGGTAGGCAAATGACTGCTCAACAGTCAGGTAGTCATATTTATGTTAACATTTATCATAATTAAAGTACTAATGATTACCAACAAAACACTTTTTACACAATATGTAACAAGTTCACTTCCATTTGAAAGCACTGGAACAAGGAATAACACACACAAAATTAAAATAGAAAAATCCTTAAATCCTATCTCTACATTTTACAATTGACGCTCCTGACTAACCTCAAATGTTGTTTGCTTTCCTTTCTTATTTTATACAGTATTTAATACAGAATGTTGTTCAGATCCAAATGTTGTGTAGGCAGTATTTGTAAAGAAAAATATGTGCAGGGCCAAAAAGATTTCCAGGACTGGCAAATGCCAGGACTGCCCAGTCTCTATTCTATCTCATGCCTCTTCCTCCCGAACCACCCTACACTTCCTGTCTTCTTAATACACTCCTACAGGTTCTATCCACCCCTGCTTTCTCCCCTTCTCACAGCTTTCCTCACATTCCTCTTTTTTCACCTTTTTTATTTATTGCTCTGGATCCATGTCTGATGAAAAAGTCCCAGCCACCAAAAAATCATTGCCGGTTCCCAACCCTGGTAACCACACAAATTACAAACTCCGTATAGATAAACATATGAAGACTGTAGTTGAGGAACATTGAACGGGGTCCTGTCTCCTCAAGCAAGCAACAATAATATATTAGCTCGATTCATCCAACCTGGAATCCCATCTGAGCCTCCTGTTGTCTCCACCATAATTTTCATTCAAAATATTCAAATCTCAGTTCCATTTTTGGGATCCAGAAAACATCCACTTTCTTAATATTTAGAGGTCCTTTCAAACCTTGAGGACAATTTTATTTTTAAATAAAGACTGTAATATAAAAACCCCAGATTAACATTTGCTGAGTTATTCATTTGCTTTTCTTCCTCACATCGGTTGATTTAGCCCATTGGTGTTCCATGAAAAATATAGTAATTTAGGGGCTCATTACGATGGCGGGCGGAAGCACAACCGCCGTGCTGGCGGATGCAAAAACCACCAGTTACCGCCGGCACGCAGCAGTCCACACGCCCGCCCAATTACGATGCGAAAAGTAGGCCAAACACCGCCGGCAAGCCAGCAACACCGTCCGCCATCAAAGTGCGCCCGTACACGTAGCGGCGCAGCTCAACTGACACACACCGTCCGACGAAACACGTCCCGCCCGGCGTATAAATTACGATGCCGCAAACAAACGGCTCCCACGGCCAAGAGATACCGTACGACAAACCGAAGCGGTAACACGGACGCCGAGCACGGACAACGAAAATGCGGCTCCCCGAGCATGAATCCAGCACTGCAGGCCCTCCCCATGCTCCTGCTGATGCACCACCAAGGACGCAACGTACCGCGGAGACGCAGGTAGGCACACACACAACAAGTGCACGCAAACAGCGCACACAGTGCAAGGGCGGAAAAAGCGGACAACCCCCCACCAGCGCGTGTACACTACACATCCACCATTGCATCCACATATGACACACAGGCCAAATCGTAACATCGCGTAACACATGTGTACACACCACCTGGGACTAGGAACCAACAACCCCGTCACGGCCCCAAAGCGGCGATGACGCCGCCACACATGCGCACAACGCAGAGGCCAACCGCAGCGCCATGCATGCGTCGCACACAGACACAGGGACACAACCAAGCAGCACACACATCAGCCCCACCCCGAACGCACATGACACGTGACAGGCCTGCCACAGACATGTCCCCAACGCCCAATTCACGGACAACACCCAACGCCACACAACCGACGCACACATGTCAGTGAAGTCACGCAACAGCAGGACACACCCCAGTGTAACAAACATGGCGTAGCACACAGCGGCGGCAACACCAACTAGGAGAAGCAGGGCCCCTTCGGGAAGAGGAATGCCAGTACCACACTGAAACACCCATACCACCCTGCACATATGAACAAGACATATAAAACGGAACACCAAAGAGCCCGGGGACCGACAACAGGTGGCCCAAGAATAACATTCACACACAAGGCCCAACGCAGAGCGGAAAGGCAGCCTGCCGCCCACAGAAGGGAGAGCAGACAGCACTGAATGACCTTCCATTCCAACTCCGAAACCACAGCCCTACGACAGAAGCCGGTGAATACAGCCATTGTCCAAGAATAGACCAACACAGGCATGCCGAGGAGACCGACCACAGGGCAGATAGCGCATATCACAGAAGCACACAACGGACGGGGAAGAAAGAAGAAAACACTCCCCCATGTCGGCCACATGCAAGTTAATTGGAAGGAGTCACACATCACTGACCTTGAACTGTCTGAGAAGCATGTGGGATGAGGGCCCGTGTCCTCCAAACAAGCCAACAGAACACAAGTCCTGTCTCCCTACGACTACACAGAGCTCACAGCAACCTCGGAGCATGCACATTGCAGACTGCACACACAGCCGGAGCACGCCACCACAACGCACCGCTGCGAAATGGCAACCGCAACACACCTACCCAACTACGCCGAACAGCTCAAGCTGTACAAAACCAACCTGTTTCATATATTGGGATGCGATCTCCTGTCCCTGCTGAACGTAAGTTACCGACTGACTTACCGCATCACATTGTTCAGCTGCGTCATGCCCGTCTTCTACTGTCGGAGGTGTCCCTACCAGCATCCCGTGGAGATATGCCTCTCCAACCCGGCATGTCTGAAGGCGGACCTGCTACCACTACTCCTCCCTCTGGACGCACACGACAGGGCCTGCTCTGCATATGGGGGCATGGCGTATGTGGCCAACATCGCACCCGCACTGAAATGGGACCACTGTGCCTCCACACGACGGATCATCGAGAACAGCTACATCAAATGTCACCCAGCATGCCCCATCATGGTCCTCCAAGGGACAACTTACGAACAACACCTTGACAGCCACCATCCGCTACATTGGCTGGCAAACATGTACACCACCAATGACATGGAAGCCCTGCTGGACGGCATCGCATACCTGACAACCTGTCAATTCGTCGGACCACAACGCAGGTTCCCCGATTGACCTATGATGTCCAACCCCGCACCCATGCTTAGCTTCCGCACGGACTGGCCAGTCACCACCACAACAGCCATACCAAACGACCGGCAACTGTAACCACACCATCAACAACATCGCCATGACATCGGATATGACCGGGACATGCACACTGTTCCCCATCACATCCAGGAACACCGCATGCATCGTGGGAGGCAGTGGCATGGGCTCTGTGTATCGCACCCACATGGACGGAACTGCACGAACAACCAGGACACGACATGGATCCAGCGCACATGGACACACACACCGCTCAGTGGACATGAATAGGTCGCCTGGAGTCTGTGGGTGCTGCACCCCTCCCACCCCCGCCCCGGGAATCCCATACCAGGACCTTTGCATGGACGACAAGTGCATACAACAACAACACGACCCCAGTGACTGTGACATGTCCAGTAACCACCACAGTGCAACAACAAGTGGCACGCCGCTGCATGCACGCAAGCACATGCCCTGATGTCATCTCACATGCACGCGTGCATGAGGAACAACCGCAGCAAACCTGTCACATGGAACTGAGATGGACTGTGCCCATGATGCCAAGCGGTCTGGTAGGCTACATGTATACCGTCTGTTTCAAAGTCCGCAGCTCCGCAGCTATACGTAAATGTACATTAGCACAGCCTTGGCCAAGCAGATGTCACTCTGAAGCCCACATCCCACATGCAACAGCCAATCACATGTAACCCCACACCCTATCCCATTTGCAATCATGCTCAGTATATCCTCAACATGTATTCCGCTGCCAGTAGTGTCCACTATACTGCATCACAGAGGACAGAAGACTCAATATAATGTTTGAAACCAAAACTGTCTCCGCTGACTCATTTCACAAGTACGAATGAGAGAGGATGAGAGTATGTGAAGTACACGGCAGTCGTGACATGACCATGTAGTCCACTGGTATTGGATGTCAACGCAAATGAGTAGCACAACTGTGGAAGACACACATGTGTCGTGTGAAGTCGTATGGACGCAGTGCTCAGGTGGGTGGGTGTGACGGGTAGATGCGCACATGCCAAGTTGGAGCACGCCGTGTTGGGAGGGGTCATGAACAGTACACCACCGCTTCCCTGGGCATTGTGAGAGGACACCTGTCGGGGGGAGTGAACACGTGTGTGCACAGCAGCCGGGCACACGTACAAAGCGGTACCAGGCGCACCTCAGCCCACCCTCTGTGGACAAGCTGGATCCTGTTGTGCGCCCGCCATGCCCCTTGACAAGGCACACACAGCCCCAGTCGACCAGGTGTAACCCCAACATAGTCAATCCGCACAGGCGATACAGGGCACGGGATGGCAGTGGAGCATGGTGTGTGAGAGGTCTCCTCGCGCTCCTCCTGGTCATATCACGCAGGCAATAGAACCTCAACGTCTAGCATGGCACAAGTCAAATGGAAGTGTAGGGGGACGCACCACAGCACGAGCAGCACTGACGTCACGGGAGGTGGCTCGCACCATCCCATCCATTGCCCATCATACCAACCACGCCACATGCCATTGCGACTAAGTGCAAGCGCGTGCGCCACCACCCCCGAGCCCTCCCCAGAGAGGCCAAAGAGTGAATGTGTGGGCCATCAGCCACAGACGGACGTGGCCTGGCCGCAAGGGCAGCCACAGCCACTGGGTGTCGCAGGTGGCGGATCCGGAAGGCGAAGACTGTGATGCATAGTCCATGCAGGCCGGGTCTCCATTTGGGGCACCACGCAGGTGGACGGCGTCCCGCCACACATCATACCCTGAGACAGCCCACTCGTGCAACTGGACCCACACATACACTCCTTGCCCTCTCTGGTGCGAGCTTGGGGCTGCCTGTGCAAGCGCTAGCCTCGCAGGTGAGCATGCATATTGGGGGAGCGAGGGAGGACATGAGGGCTGGGGCGAAGATGACTGTATCACTGTCAGTTAGTACAAGGGATGACCCAGATGTGGAAAGGAAGAGACGTGTCCCGTGTGTACTGCAACTAGTCGCCAATCCAACTACCCCCATGTCCGGAATGTAAGCCCGCACCTAGGCCCGCCCATCCGCCACATCGAACATACCACCAGCACGACAACCTTCCCATTCGAAACACTGACTGGGGGTGGCGACCAGTGAACAATCATGTGTAGCCTACCCACGCGTACATGTGGGCCCTCCATGATCCATGTCACCTGCGGCAAAGTCATGACATGCTCAATGAGGGAAGTGAGGAGAGCTGTCCGCCCCACGCGCAGAAGGTGCATCAGCTCCACAGACCCAGCAGCGAGTCCAGCAGGGGTCACATGTGCAGGGGCAGCTGTGCCTGGTGTGAAGGCACATGCATATAGACAGCACATCGACCAATGTGTAGTCTGCCCCCATCTACAGTCCATCATCATGCGGACATAGGAATTTAACACAGGGCAACACATCTTAGTTGGTGCACCCACTGTGACCAACAATGCGCAATCATCGACGTACCCGCCCTGTGCATGGCCCCCCACCCAACGGAGGCACATCCAGTGCCACCATCCCACACACACAAGCCTTCCACGGAACATGCTGTGTCCAATGGTCAGTACAGAGTCAGCACCCATCTGGTGGATCCTGAACAGGAGACACATGCACACACATGCCAGCTCCCACTATGTACGTCTGCCACCTGGCACGTGCAATGTAACCTCTCACCTGTGACGTGTGACTGCAAGCACACAGCCGTCTTGGCATGGGGCTGTCAATGTGGACACCTGTCAATGTTTCGGGAGGTGTGATCCGTACAGTGCTGTACATAGGGTGCAGTGCTGACACCTACTACGGTCTCATATCCCCTCGTGCCACAGGTCCCACTTGTTTTGGCCGCTCAGCCTGTGCCCACATCGTCGTCGTCGTGTGCCATACTCATCCAGCCGCGGAAGCAGTTCCATGCTCAGCAGACATTCATGTTGCCGTGGCGTTGCCGCTTGACGGATATGCAGTCAGTCCCCATCAGTCCCCATCAGTCCCCATCAGTCCCCGCAAGTCATTGGGGCCTAGATCCCCATGTGCATGCACATGGCAGTGGTTTGTATCACTAGCCATTAGTGTATTGTGGCCGTGCCGTCCCAGCTTGACAGCTGGGCTGTGGCTCATGTGCTTGCTCAGTCATGTCAGTGATGTGTATGCGAAATTGCTATGTGTTGTGTTGCTTTGACATGTGTCCTCTGCCATTGTCCCTAGGCGGAGACCGAACATTGACCGCCCATACCAATTGCTGGCGGACATGGACGATACAGAGGTTATTAGGAAGTTTCGGCTGGACAGGCCAACCCTGCATCGACTGTGTGCCATGTTAGAACCCCATCTCCGTCCCCGCAGGGTGTATCCGACTGCTGTCACCCCCACGGCTAAGGTGATGGCCGCCATGCATTTCTTCGCCACTGGGTCATTCCAGCACACAGTGGGCATTGGAGGAGGGATGTCCCAGCCCATGTTCAGCAAGGTGCTGAGGGATGTACTGGCAGCCATGATGCTGTACCGAAACAGGTACATCCGCTTCCCCAGGGCTCGTGAATTGGCAGCAGTGAAGGGTGCATTCTATGCCCTTGGCAGAATCCCACACGTCGTTGGAGCCATTGACTGCACACATGTCGGCCTTGTTCCACCACAGGCCACTGAGCACCTGTACCGCAACAGGAAGCACACGCACTCCCTGAATGTGCAAGTGGTGTGCCTTGCGGACATGGTGATCACCCACGTGTGTGCAAAGTTCCCAGGCTCGGCCCATGACGCACACATAATGCGCAACAGCATCTTGCCACGACTGATGTCCAATATGCAACAGGATCGTGGCTGTATTGTCGGTGAGTATGTGGAGTGGTGTAGCGTGCTGGTTGTGCGATGCTGTCCCCTGTCCAGTTGGAATAGCAACGGTTCTCTGTGTCCCTCACACCCAGGTGACTCTGCGTACCCGAATGGGGCATGGCTGCTCAGTCCATTGAGGAATCCTCGCACCCCAGCAGACGATCGCTACAATGAGGCACATGGGAGGACCAGACGTGTGGTCGAGCATACCTTTGGCCTCCTCAAGTCCAGGTTCAGGTGCCTGGACCGCACCGAGGGTGCGCTGGCGTACTCCCCACAGAAGGTGTGCCGGATAGTGGTGGCGTGCTGCATGCTGCACAATCTGGCCATTCGGAAGCAGATCCCCCTCATCGTGGATGACGGAGATCAACCAGGGCCCCAGCCCGCAGACCAGGACAGCTCGAGTGAGGAGGACAGCGGAGAGGAGGAAGCTGGTAATGTGCGGCAGCAGCTCATCGCCCGCTACTTCACTTGACGGTGAGTGTCCATGTACGACGGCTGATGTGGCTGTATCTGTGCAGGTGTGTGTGTGCTGTGTCAGGGTGGCCGTTTGTTCACTGCGTGCTGTGTGTCAACGCTCCATGGCCAGGGTAGTATGCCACTGTTGGTGGCTGTGGCATTGTGCCCTATTGCTCTGTGCGATGTGTGTACATTGCTTGTAGTTGTTGACATGTACTGTGTGATGGGTGTGTGACACACTCATTGAATGTGCTCCTGTTCTGTCTCCCACCCCTAGGTCCCTACAGGCCCTCCGGATTCCATTGCCATGCCACGCATCAGGTGCCTTTCCGCCCAAGGTGGCCGTTGTATTCCGTACAAATAAAACACAGGGCACAAACAGCAGTTAGTGTAAGAGGTGCATTTATTTCAAACTGTGACATGTGATTGTGTGTAAGGTGATGACAAAAGTGGTGCGTGCAGTGACAATGAGCTGTCGGTCATGGCTGCGTGATGCTCAGGGTGTACCCACTGGTTCTATGTCCATAGTCCAACACACACATGCCATCCAGATGGCTGTGTGGAGTGGGATCGTAGTCCAAGTCAATGCAGTGGGTGGTCAAGGAAGGCTGGCTGGCTGCCTCACTTGCGTTTGGAGCGTGCGAAGTCCTCCCGGGAGATCGGTTTCCACTTCGGACGGCCCCTTCCACGTTTACGAGGGGGGGTGCCTGCTTGCGACATGCTGGTGGTTGAGGTGTGCTCACTGGCTGTGGACGCAGGGGAACTGGACACTGCTGCTCGACCCTGCGCCCCGGCAGGTGGTGGCGGAGGGGGAGCTGCTGTCCCTGGCTGTGACCTCACCGCCACCACCAGCTGGCCCATGAGGTCCACGAGTTGGCCCATACGGGCGTCCATGGACCTCAGCACCCCCAGCACCTCACGCGTGTCTGTAGCTGACCTGGCCCATTGTCCTTGGGCCTCTTCATAGGCCCCAAGGACTCTGGCCATTTGAGGCAGGGCATGGCTCCCAGGGGAGGCTGGCGTTTCCCTGACCCTGCTCCTCCTACCAGTCCTGCTGCCACCGGCCTGCCCACTAGCCACATTGCTCACCACGGTCCTCGCTGTGGCTCCCAGGGTGGATCCAGTCGGCCGGGCCACCACCTGCGCTGGGGCTGGTGCCAGCGAAGACGTGGTGGTGGTGGCGGCGGTGGTGGTCGGTGCGGCGATGGTGGCGGTGGCGGCAGTGGTAGTGGCCGCAATGACCGTGGGTGTGGCCGCAACGACAGTGGCAGCAGGGGGCTGGGAATGTTCAGCAGCCCTGGATGATGGGTTGGTGGGTAGGAGGGGTCCTGGGGAGCGGCTGGGCCCTGCCACACCAGATGGGCCTGCTTGGTGGTCCGTGTCCGAAGAGGAGGACAGATCCTCCACATCCGTGTGTCCTCGTTGGGGGCTTGTAGGCTGGCTGTGCTGGCTGCTGGCTCCACCCCCAGCATCCAGCAGTTCGTCACCTGTGGAGAGAATGAGATTTGTTATTGTGTTGCACCTGGCGAAGTATGTATTTGTCGTCTGACATTAACAGTTCGTGCAATCTCGTACATGGGTTTCCCGGAGGCGTGTGTGTGGCTGTAGCATTTGTAGTTGTGTGTGCTTGGCAATGGGACTGTGTGCTGTGCACATGTGGCATGGGACGGATTGGCCATGCCGATGGGTGTGTTGCTGTGCCCCTACTTATTGTGACTCTGGTGTATGCGGGCTCCTGGCCCATCCTGGGTCTGGTTTGTACTTTGCTTTTGGTGTTCAGATGGGACGCTTAGGAACGCATATGGCAACATGGGGGCCATGCCCCAGATTCGCATTTGGGAGGGGATATGCTTTTGGGGTTCAAATGGAACGCTTAGGAACGCATATGGCAACATGGGGGCCATGCCCCAGATTCGCATTTGGGTGGGAATATGCTTTTGGGGTTCAAATGGAACGCTTAGGAACGCATATGGCAACATGGGGGCCATGCCCCAGATTCGCATTTGGGAGGGAATATGCTTTTGGGGTTCAAATGGAACGCTTAGGAACGCATATGGCAACATGGGGGCCATGCCCCAGATTCGCATTTGGGAGGGAATATGCTTTTGGGGTTCAAATGGAACGCTTAGGAACGCATATGGCAACATGGGGGCCATGCCCCAGATTCGCATTTGGGAGGGAATATGCTTTTGGGGTTCAAATGGAACGCTTAGGAACGCATATGGCAACATGGGGGCCATGCCCCAGATTCGCATTTGGGAGGGAATATGCTTTTGGGGTTCAAATGGAACGCTTAGGAACGCATATGGCAACATGGGGGCCATGCCCCAGATTCGCATTTGGGAGGGAATATGCTTTTGGGGTTCAAATGGAACGCTTAGGAACGCATATGGCAACATGGGGGCCATGCCCCAGATTCGCATTTGGGAGGGGATATGCTTTTGGGGTTCAAATGGAACGCTTAGGAACGCATATGGCAACATGGGGGCCATGCCCCAGATTCGCATTTGGGAGGGGATATGCTTTTGGGGTTCAAATGGAACGCTTAGGAACGCATATGGCAACATGGGGGCCATGCCCCAGATTCGCATTTGGGAGGGAATATGCTTTTGGGGTTCAAATGGAACGCTTAGGAACGCATATGGCAACATGGGGGCCATGCCCCAGATTCGCATTTGGGAGGGAATATGCTTTTGGGGTTCAAATGGAACGCTTAGGAACGCATATGGCAACATGGGGGCCATGCCCCAGATTCGCTTTTGGGTGGGAATATGCTTTTGGGGTTTAAATGGAACGCTTAGGAACGCATATGGCAACATGGGGGCCATGCCCCAGATTCGCATTTGGGAGGGAATATGCTTTTGGGGTTCAAATGGAACGCTTAGGAACGCATATGGCAACATGGGGGCCATGCCCCAGATTCGCATTTGGGAGGGGATATGCTTTTGGGGTACATGCTGTGAGCCATGGGTGCCGAACGTGACATGTGTTGTGGCAGCATGACAGTGCATGGTTTGAGGTGTGTGCATGCTTGACATGGCCTGCATATTTGCTGTCTGTTGTGATTACTGGACATGGCATTGGACGCATCGTTATGAGTGAGTGATGGTTGTGTGCCAGCCAACGTATTGCAGTTGTCCCATCTCCTTGGTGTGCGTGCTGCCCTGTGCCATGTGCATCACTGCAGTGCTCGGGGGGTGTGGCCCATGTTGTGTGTTGTTGCTCACAGTGTGTCGTGCGCTTCATTGACTTCTGGCACATGGTTGGTCATGGGCATGTATCTTAGCGTGACTGCTGTATGTGTGGCAGCTGTGCGGATGACATGCCTTTCATGAGACTGGGGCTGACGGATGGGATGGATGGTATGTTGTATGTGCATGGTGTGTCTGTGTGTTTGATGGGTTCAGTGGTGTTCGTGTGCATTTATGTTGTTCCGCTCTGTTGCGTCTAGTGTTGTTTGTCTTACATAGGCGTAGTTGTGGGGTGTGTGGTTGACAGGCAGTAGGGGCTACATGGACAGGACTTCAATGGTGTTTCGGTTGTGTGTGATGAGTTGCACAGTGGCTGCCGTGTGGTACTATATTCAGTGTGGCTTGTGCATGCAGACGTGGCTCCTTGGGTGTTGCTATGTCTGTGATGGGTCATGTGGGGTGTGAGTCTGTTGTTCATGTCCGTGTGCACATTGTTCACTTGTTCGTGACGGTGGGCGGTGCTGCGTGTTCGTCTGCTACGTGACATGTCCCATGTGTTGGTCGTGTTCCGGTCCTCATGCCTCCAGTAATCCAGCCCTGTCCAGTTTCCCACCTGCAAGTTGTTCGTGCGTGCACTGTACTGGATGCCACATGGCTCTAAGCGGGGGGTGCTCCATGTTGCAGGTCTGTGGGGGTGGGGGGTGTTGTGGGTCGTGGGGGTGGCTGGACACCCACTGACACTGATTGCTGTGGACCGTGATGTCTGCCTTTCGGCTGTCGTTGTGCACTGCGGTGGCTGACACGTGGCTGTGGGGTGTGGGGGATGCTCCTCCTTGCTGTGCTGTGGGACTAGGGGCCTGGTGTGTGTTGTACTTGGGCTGTCCACCGTCCCACCCACTGCACTTTGTGTTCCTGCCACTTACCTGTTACTTGTCGGTTAGTGCAGCTGTGGCGGACACATGGGTGTGGTGGGTGCTCGTTGTGGCGCTTCTGGCATATTTGGGGACCTGTTGGTGGTTACGTGGCTGGCTGAGTGTACACATGTCCCCACGTATCTTACAGTTGTTCGGTTTGGGCTGTGTATGGTGGTGTCTGTTGCATGTGTGTGTGATGTGTTGTGTATTGTGTGCTGGACATGGGGGTGTTTGTCCCTGGGAGCTGTGGCATGGTGGTAGTGCATGTGAGTACATAGCGGTGTGCTGGTATACATTAGTTTGTACTTACCAGCCTCCACTCCCCTGCTAATCCGGCGAGGATCTCCGGATGTATTATGACTCACACCTTCTCCTCCCACGCTTTGAAGGTCTTGAAGAGCGCGGGATTCCCTCCGCCAGTGACGGCAGCCAGCTCTCTGTTTTTGCCCTCCTTCTTCTTGACCAGGCTCTTGACGTCATTCCAACGTTTGTTTATTTCTCCTCTGTTCCTGGGCAGGGTCCCGACTGCATTGACCTGGTCTACGATCCGGTTCCACATTCTGTTTCTGGTGGCTAGTGGTGTGTGCTGGACCATGTTCCCATAGATTTGTGGGTGCACCTTGATGATCTCGTCGACCATGACCGTCAGCTCAATGGGCGTGAACTTGGGCATTCTTTGTGGTGCCATGGTGTTTGTGGTGCTGGTGCGGTGTGTGTTGTGTAATGTGCAGGGGGTTTGTGGTGCAGGTGTTTGGTGGTGGTGGTGGTGGTGGTGGTGGTGGTGGTGGTTGTGATGTGTGCGTTTCTGTGGTGTGCTGCTGTCCTTGCTGTGTCACTGTGTCCTCTCCTCTCTGGTTTGCAATGTTGCAAGGGGTTGTGGTCTGTGGGAGTGCTGCTTTTGTACTTACCTATGTGGGTGTGTCCTCATGGTCTGTTGTTTTCAGGTGTGTTGTGTCTGGGGTTCTGGCCTTTGTAGTTTTTGTTTGTCCGGGGGGTGTTTTCGGGATGTGTACTGTGCTTGTGTATTTGTGCGTGCCTTGCTGTGTGGACTTGTTGGCCATGTTGTGTGCTATTGGTTTTGTGAGCGGATGGTTTCTGTGCAGGGACGTGGGCGCCATGGCTTCTGCCGTGTCGATTCTCATCGGCGTTGTTTGCGCTGGCGGGCGGTATATTTGTAGTTTTCCCGCGCTCATGGCGGTGCGATCGTAATTTCACGTGCGGTGTGTCGGCCGTGAGGGCGGGCGGTTTTGTGTTGTCGTGCGTGTTTCCGTCCGTGGCGGGCGGTTTGACTCCGACTCGGACGATGGCGGGCGGTATCTTGTGTGATTTTCCGCCGATGGCGGTTTTCGGTTTGTGTAATCGTAATGGCGTGGTCGGTGTTCAGACGGTGTGTGCGGGCGGATTTTTGCCGCTTCCATGCCTGGCGGATTTTTTTACGCCGGGTATCGTAATGGGCCCCTAAATCTTCGAGGCCCAGGCTTTGTAAAGTTGTCTGATCCAGTGCACTGAAGCACCCTGAATCTTGGTAATAAACAAGGTGAACCAGAGCAGCATTCTCCATTGCAGTCTGTCTAGTAATGTCTCCTACTTCAGAGGAGAAAAATCAGCTGAACACAATTCCCTAGTGCCATTGTTGAAAGTCTTTTCACTCTTCTTTCGGGGGTGCAAATAAAGCCATACCAAGGCACTCAGTAAACGTGAACAAACAGCACAATGACCCAAAAAAATCAATACTACTGCAAATGATATATCTAAAAGCGTGACATAGAAGGCCAGGCTGACCACAGACCATGAAGGCGACATCTCCTTGGCCCTGCCGAATGTGGCTCCACTCTCCTTGCTGCCGAGTCTGCTCTATGGTCGCCCGGTGACTGTTGACACAGGGGAAGACAGCGGCGAGATCATCTGAACAGCGCTACATTGGTGAGTGTAGCGGTGGTCTCTCTTATTTCTCTCTCCCTTGGTCTAACAGTGATGGTGCACAGGCTACAGGGAACAGTTAGGAGCACTCGGGAGATTACTAGGTTGTATCGGGATTTCATTCTTTCAAAGTTGGTCCTGGTAGACGGGAGGAATTTACCCTGGGAAGCAGTGTCTCGATCTCACAGCAGGTCAAAATCTGCCCCTAACTACCAGGAGAAGGAAGGCCAATGGATGTTGACTCCTACTGAAAACGCGGGTCCTGTATGAAAGTATCTTCACTGATGAGATTTGGTGTAGTGTTCCCAACATCAGTGAGCATGTGGGAACTCAGAAGATGAAATGAGGACTTCTTTGAACCTTGAAAGGGGACCCAATGTAAGGGGTGAAGGAGATGGGTGACAGTCCGGCTAAGGAGGCTGAACTTGGATTCTGTATGAATGCAAGGACGTGGGACGTGAGGGTGGAGTCTTGCTGAGGGCCGCGAGAACTGCAAGAGCCGCTGGTGTTCCATCACCGTTGCATTGCCGCTGGTGTTCCACTGGCCCTGGAAAGAGACTTTAAGAGGCACGCCGGTGGTAGGCGGCAGCGTGTTCAGAAGCTGCGGCATGAGGCCTCCAGGCCCCCGCATCAGTGGGTGCCGGCTGCTAGCATTGGGGCGGTGAGTGGTGGTGAGTGGCATGCAACGAAGGGCCAGAGTGTTCACAGAGGACCTTCGTGCCCCCGCATCTTGCCTGGCCCACCGCACATTCACGGCTGCAGCCTTCCTTCTATGACCACGACCACGCTGCCCCCTCTCTGGTGCTCTTGTTGGATTCTCTTTGAAGCCTTTTGATTACAGGAGAGGAGACGAAGACTAGGGCACTTGTGGAACCCAAGCCCACCTTGCGGAAGCAGCCCAATCGGTCAAGTGCGGCTTACGAGCAGGGCGCACCTTGCCCATTAACACCTGTTCCAACTGCCAAAAGTCTTTTTAAAAACTGATGAAAACTTTTAAAAACACCTCACCAGCCCTGCCCCTCCCACGCTTCTGTACCTTGCAAATTTGCTAGCCACCACCTTGACAGGAAGAACATGAAGAAAAAGAGACGTGACACTACCCTCCTACCACCTCCCCCCTCAGTGTCAATCTGTAGTTTGGGAGTTGGCAGTGGACTGGTTGACAGCAGCAATACAGCAGGAGGCAGCAGTCCAGAAAAGCAACTACAAACCACCAGCATGCGCGTGCCCCCCCTCTGCCATTGCACTGATATCAAAACAAGGTGGCCAATAGAGCACACTGAGGGGGTGTGGCGGCGCTGTTTCTGGGACTCAGCAATCCGGGTGACTTGCCCTACGGGAAGAAACTCCTAGTCCAGCAGTTCCCAAAGCAAAAAAAAACGGCTAGCGGCCACAGAGAGGTAGAGAGGTAGCAGCAGCTGCAGTTCCGTCCAATGGAGTAACTGTGCTGGCTGGGAATGGTAACTTTAGTAGCCAGATTTTCCAGTCCCATTAACAGGAAACTCCTAATGAGAGCCACAGTGTCTAACTTGGGGCCCGGTTTAGAGTGGTAGACAGGGTACTCCTTTGCAAATGCGACAGAGTACTAATTCTCCCAAAACCTCAGTCTGCACGCATCATTTAGAGATAGGTGGACTTTGGGTATTCCAGAGCCCGCGTTGGAGGAAGGGTGTTACACAGTGCTCCCTGTTTAGAGTTGACAGTGTAAGGCCTTTTTTTCCTGTCCATCAACGCCAGGAAAAATTTGGTGGTAAGGGACAGGAAAAAACTCAAAATGTCCCCCACACCTTAGGAAGGAATTTCCAGGGTGTGGGGTGGTCGTTAGTTTTTATTTCTTGAAAGCAAACTCCTACTTTGAAAGTTTGTTTTGAAAAAAGGGCGGCTACAGTACAGTCGGTCAAATTTGTCCTACATTGACAGAAGCCATTGTGATGGTGGTTCATGTCAAGGTACTGCGGTTTCTGTGGGGTCGACGGACATCTCTAAACATGGTGAGCAGAGGTCCATCGGAATGGCAGAGGTAATGTCTTCCTCTATCCCAATGGAGTAATTTCCGTCGGCCAAACTCTAAATCGCCCCATAGTGTTACTTCATCTGCCCCATATCTTGCTCCCACAAAGACAATTACGAATTTCTTTAGTTGTGTAGGCCTTTACTCAATGGCAAAGCACTTGTGCTTTTTGTTCACACTAAAATTGCACCAGCCCCCCTACTTTGTGTTGATTTGCCTTAGTGATTTGTTTGAATGTAAGAAAAATTGCCAAAGTAAACATAATTGTTCCCCTATAGTATCTAACTTCCAGAGACAAACGAGCTGAGGTGGCCTTTGCTGTTTCAGAACATCAATACTTTCGTTTTAGTGAGCTTGAATGTAAGGGGTAATTTGCCAAAATGGAAATAGACACATTAATTTATAGTACTGTTTCGCTCTCTGAAGCCAGCTTGACTTGCCTTCAGTACATTATTTTTATTCATCACGTTTCCTCTATGCTTAAGAATCCACCGGGCATATATTTTTATACCGAAAGTGCCCTTGCAACAAGAAAGATGAAAGTAAATAATTGGGGGTAAAAAGGCGTTTCCTGTGCAAAGGGACGGTCGTCCCATGCAGCTGAGAGTTGGGAACAATTCTAACTCGTCCAGTTACCATAAATAGGGCAAGCAGGATGGGAAACCATTCAAAGCAATTTGCAAAGAAGAGAAATATTCGGATCTAGCAGCTTTAGTAACTCCCTCTGCAGAAGGACACCAATCCAATAAAATATTAGTTCTGTGTCAGGAGGTTACTTGTTACAAAGGGAGTCAAATATATTGACATCATACGGGCAGCACATAATTAGATTAAAGTGAGGCACCCATTGATTAGGTTTTAGTGCACGATCCCATAAGAGCCATGTGTTCACAACCCTTAGTAGCAAACTTCAAAATGCAGGAGTTTTTAATCTTGAAATGATGGATTATCTGCCTAAAATATACTACCGTTTTAATACATTCCGAGTCCTCAAATGTGAAGTTTGTATTTTTGACCAACGTGCCTAAACGTTTGAGAGTCACCAGGCTCATCTGATAATTGGGGCACTGAAGACAAATACTTCTGTGGTACAAATGACTGAAAATTGAAATAGACAGGGAAGAACATGGCAAGCCTTTCCCACCAATGGGAGGAGCGGCATCCCTTTAAAAACCACGTGTGGACGCTTGATGGTAAGCTGGTCTTCTCAACCTAAATACAGACCAGCTTCTCATGCACATTAACAACAGGCAGGGACATAAGGGAGAGATAGGTTTAGGGAGACTGGTAAATGCCAAGAGGGAGGAGATATAATAACTGGAGGCAAAGAGAGCAAGAGAAACAGCGAAGAACCCCACAAAGACAAAAGCTGTCAGCACTTTTAACTTTACAGACACTCTTCTGCTAATGAAAAAGGGATGACCGCCCTGCAATGCGGCCTTACTGTTCCCATGAGTATAATTTGCAGCTGTCTTTACTTTTAATGTTCATTCTCGAAGCACCAAATTGACTGGCTGGGCATTATTTCTCGCTGCTGTTTGTGACTTTCAATGGCTGTGTTGTGTCTTTATTACAGCCTTGATTTCTAGTTGCACGCTCTGTGCCCCCGGCCTTGCCCAACACTGCCAGGCACACATGGGAATAAAGGACAAATATGGCCTTCCGTGCACATATTATTTACATATTTTACGACACTCATTTGTTTGTACACAACGACTATTCAAAATAACGATATTACACCTCTATGTTGAGGTATTGCACAACTTTAACGGAATCCTGGCCAGCACATTACGGATGTGCAAAGTTTATAATACTCAAGTGAAGTTTTACAAAATTCCCGCTTTTTAAAGTTTGCCGCAATCCCTTTGAGTTTGCCTACGCAATTATTTGTCATGCTTACCTGGTATGGCATGTGAATACTCTACTCTGAGAGTTGCTGTAACTCCTTGTTGCTGACTCTATATGTGCAACCATTTTCCTGGTCTCTGCTGGCCTCTGTTTTCACAATGAAACCAGATGTGGTCTCATATGACAGCTGGCTCTGAAACTGGACGTGCTATTTTCTAGTGATTTTCCTGTGGAATCGGATGTATACTGCGCTTGCTAAATATTTTCCTTGACTTTGAAACAGAATGGATGTATGTTATCTATTTCTCACAACAAGTAAATTTTAGGCAAAGTTCATTTTTTTGTGAAAATAGTGTTTTGCGAAACTCCTGATGATCCAGTGAAAGCTCATATGGAGGTTTTTTGTAAGTAAAGGTTGTAAGAAAAAACTTCTCAACTTCTCACACCCATAGTGAATACTGTATGCACATAAAAATGGCTTCATTATTTTTTTAAAAGATGTATACAGAACACAACAAAATATTAAATGATTACAATTAAATATTGTAACGCCAGTTAAATACCGCATAAAAATATCCAGAGATTGACAATTATTAATCAAACACACCGTGTAAATATTGAACTGAGATAAGGAAAAAAAAACTTCACATTGAAAATGTTTCTATATAAGAAATTAGTATGTCCCAGATAGCCCACACAAATATATAAATTGAAACCACCATTCCCTCATTGTTAATACATTTCTATCAACCCATCATTTAGCAATCTGGAAAACTTGCCAAAATAATTGCTTCAAATCCAATTCCAATATATGTCCGTGGTACAGCTGCAGGGGAGCCTAACCTTATCAAATTTGGGGGGAGGGGGGCTGGAAATAGTAGTACCTAGGAGCTTGCCAAGATTTTGAAACACCAGTTTTTAGTGAACCTGTATTGGGGTGCAATTTATAGAAGTGTGTGTGTAGTCTCCATTTCGGTAATCTGACATCAGAAACAGAATCAGTATGGCATCCCTATGTATGTAACCTTTTTGGGGTGAAATATATATCTTGTATACAATTAAGATGGTGGATGTTAAGTGGGATACATTTAAATTTTTATGACTCCAAATTATACTTTGTTCAATCTCTCTAATATTTATTAATTCCATGAGTTTATCTGTCCATCTGATCTGTTTGCAAGATGTTGCTGATTGTTAGCTGTTTCTCCTGCAGTGGTTGTTAAACCCAACCCATTATACATTAATGCCTTGTGGAGGCCTGGAAGCCTATATATCAAAATTAATTCATCTAGAAATCCGATTGAGATATTTTCATAACATATTCATGTAGCTGTAAGTATTTAAAGAAGTCTGCAATAGTAATTAAGTAGGAGGAGGACAATGTAGTAAAAGAGTGAAAAACAGACCTCTCAAATAACTGTCCCAGAGTTTGCAAATGTGTATGTAACTTGACTTTTTTCAGCACATCATGAGAAAAGCTTGGAAGATATGTACTGTGCCATAAAGAGATATAGTAAGCACATTTGGGAATCTGAAACTCGTGTGCCATGAATGACCATATTTGCGAGTATACTGATAGTGTCTTGAATTTAGTTTTCTAAAGTATGTGGGTTAAAAGAAATCTCATGCCGCGGTTACATCTTTATATGAACCCTATAAAGGCGATGGGATAGTCAATGGACCAAATACCTGTGACATCCTTGTTGAGAAGCATGCCCAGTAATAGAACTTTAAGCAGAGCAGCGACTGACCACCTTTATATAGAGGTTACTGCAGTTGTGTAAGAGCCCTGCGAGGTTTCTTAAACTGCCAGATTAAACGAGACCATGGCTCTTCAACCTTATGCAAGAAAGAACTATGGATTGTGAGGGGCAAAGCACGAAAGAGAAACAGAAATGTCAGTAGTATAATCATTTTGATGACATTGCATCTACATTTCATCCCCAGAGGCAATCTTTTCCATTTTTGTAGCATAGCTTCATAATTTTGCCTAAATAAATCCTTGCTACTGGTAGAGATTTGAACCTATAGGAATGTGGCTATCCAAATTGGTTAGCTTCCGATTACACAATTTGAGTTTTATTTGTGTTCAAAATATACCTTGAAAAGGCACATAGCTTCTTGGCTTCATTTTCGACTGATGGATGAGCAGTCATGTCATTAGATGTGAATACTGCAACATTGCAGGCTGCAATATTACGAACTGCTCCACTGACAAGGGAATATAGCAACAGATCAATTGTGATGTTTTAAATAGGTTTCTAAGTTCAATGCAATAAGCTGCGGTGAGACAGGACAGCCCAGACGAGTGCCTGTCATGGTGGTAAAGGTTTGTGACAGGTTACACTTCCTGGGGAGGAAGACGTTTTGTGAACAGCGATTCCAAAGCCTGGAATGCCTTACTCTTCACCTAAAATCCATGAACAATCTACTCATTTTTAGGAAAGCGATTACAATATTTTTATTGTTCGAGTCCTGTGAGCATGAGGTATAATGTTTCAGTTCGAGCTAGCGGCAAGACATCTCCGGGTATGCGTGCGCTCTAGAAATTAATTTAACATAACAAATCACTTTTTGCAGTAAAATCTTTATATAGAGCTTGAATCTGTCTAATCATCCTGGAGACAAATCCAATATTGCTCAGAACATGCCAGAGGAATTTCTAGAAGACCCTGTTGAATGCCTTTTCGGCATCCAGGGGGATTATTCCAGCCAGGCAGCCTCCAATGGATGCTATACCAAACACAGAAGCCACCAAACTAGTTTTGAGTGTAGTATTCCTTTGGATACAAAGCAGTTGTGCATTAGATCTACACGTTGCACAATCCATAGAGATATCCTATTAGCAATAACTTTTGTATAGATTATTGAATATGAATTTGTTAAGGAAATAGGATGATGTGATCCATAATTTAGTGGATCTTTGCTTATTTGTTTAGTACAGCAACATGGGTTTCCTTCCATGAAGAGGAGATTTTATAACTGTTATCACATGAACTGGAAAGATATAAAGGAAAGGAGACACTATAGTGAAAAAGGTTTTATAGAAATCATGGGGACAGAGGCTTTTTCGGAAGAGACACTCTTATTTGCCATATCTAATTCATGCTCTGTTATGGGTGTTTCCATAATGCAGCACTTTCAAAATATAACGCCATGAACATTTGATTCATTGATATAATTTTGGATCTGTGATTGTGTTGACAACTGTTCTATGTGATACATATGCATGTAATATTTCAGAAATATGGAAGTAATATTTGGATTCTCTAGAACTATATTACCTTGGGGATCTCATATAGTTGCTATATCAGAGTTTACCAAACTATGGAGTGTGATCCACTGGTGGGTCATCACCCGATTTTTGGTGGGTCATGAAAGTCCAAGCAATAAATAAAGATCCTTTAAATTTTGTGCTTCAAAGACAGAGGTCAAATGTCAGGCTATGACTTCTGACAAAATCGCTGATTATTTTTGTAACATGAGGATTGGTGAATACAAACTTCTCTCACTTAGCAGCTAGAAAATAAAAAGTAAAGTGAATTAGGTGACAATCTTTCTGGGGCACAGTGAGTGCAAAAGAAAGGCTGCAGCGTGTCAGTTTTTGTAGCATAACAACATGTAAATACCTGTAAATTAACTGTACACATTCAGCAGTTATGAAAGCAACAATGAAGCACATTTTTTGTTTGTGTTGGAAGCAAAGATTTTAATAGGATCAAAACAAATCAAGACACTTTACTTTGTGATGCACAAATAATAAATATTCACTAAAACACAATCTCCACACATTATTTGTGTGCAATATAGTTTTATCAGTAAAACAGTATGTTGTGCAAGTTTGGTGACCATTTCAATGGAAAATGTGCGTTCTGTAAATGACAGTGTGCTATCACACAATGCTTTAGTTACACACAAAAAATTGCTCACCTCTCAAGACTGAAAAAATGTCGGAATGATGACAGACGTTTCCCACGTACTCTGCTATTTGCACTCCTGTGCTCTCCCCCGCCCCATAACAACAGGCAGCTGACAACCAGCTATGGGGGCCTGCAGGAAGGTGCCATTTTGAACACCGGGGCTCTTATGGAGGTCCCGCTGCCGAGCGGACTCAGAATGTAGCAACGCACTTGTTTGGTCCGTTAGAGTGCGGACAATTATTGGACTATCGGATGACCGATGGGGCTGGCCTGCCTGCTATCGAGAGAAGTGCGCAGAGTTTGGTGCTTGGCCCCGGGCGGCGCTGCTATACAGGACACAACAAAGATCAAGAACCAGGAGGCCGTAAAGTGAATGGACGGCTGGACTGTGTCCTTCCAGGCCGGGACAAGGTGAGTGCGCACCACAACGAGGAGTCGGGGTGGCGACAGCTTGCCCCGGCTGGGCAAGGATACGCAACCGGCTGAGACTGCAGTTGAGAAACTGAAGGAAATCGAAGGAAGCACAGAGCCTGTAGCCCTCAGGTGCAGACGCTTGTTGGGGCATACAGGTTGACTTTCTCCCCCTCGCTGCCATTTGTACCACTCAGTCCTGGCTATTAGGCCTGAGTTCAGGGGTAGAGAAATTACAATGAGGAAAAAAAACATTGACTAACACTGATCAATATTAAGAGTGTGCCTGATTTTTGCTTTTGAAATCCTGCTACACACAGAATGTGCTTGATCATGGCCCGTGGAGCCTTGTAGTACACACAATGCGCACTCAGCAAGGCAAAGTGGCAAAAAGCAAATATACAATGCAAAATCAGCCCACCCCAACTCCAGCTCCCAAGGTGAAATGCAGGGCACAGTGCAATGCACAACAAAAAATGGAGATGAAGGCAAAAGCTCTATTTCGAGGCTGAGAAGCAAGAGAAAGCAGACAGCAATATGGAAAATGAGAAGATGCTGGAGTCAGAAAGCGCAGGAGAAATATCCGAGCTGCAGTAGTTAGATGCATCTCCAAATTCAAAGCCTGTAAATAATATGCAGAACAGGAATATTGACCTTATAGAAAATAGCAGTCTCGCTTACTCTAAACAATATCCACTTTTTTAAAAAACAAGCCGAAACCACAACACGAGCCTCACAATTCTACACTAGCCCAGATCCGGACCCAGCCTTCGGTGCATACGGCAACTTCTAGTCAACCATGCCCAGCCTTAAGTCTATCTATGAGCCAATCATATTAAGAGAAATCAGAGACTTGAAAATATCACGAGCCCAAGTGATAACAACGCTTCACAAAAAGACTCTAAAAACTGCAGGACAATATGTCCACTATGCCAAAAAGAATGAATGAAGCCGAGAAATGTATCTCAGACCTGGGGGACAAACTGATCAGCATTCAGCAAGAGGCCACTCAAATAGAGAAAGCGAAAAATCAGATGAAAATCAAGTTACAAGACTTGGAGAACTACAACAGATGTGCCCACTAACCTTCGACTGGTGGGCATACCAGAAGAAAGTGAAGGCACCCACGTATCAAAATGGACTGAAACACTACTAAAGAATGCCATGCCAGAACTGGAAGGGGATTTAACAATTACAAAGGCTCATAGAGTCCCTGTCAGGGTGCACCAGTCCGGTGTACACTGACTGCCGGCAATCGGATGAGAGAGGAGCGGGGACAACGAGAACTACAATTCCCGGCATTCTTCCTGACGGGGACGTTCCACGTGATCAGGACGTAACGTCAGGGACCTCGGATATAGTCGAGGATTGTGAGCAGGAAGCTGCCGATTATTTTGTATCCTGGTCCACTAGCGGTTCCGATCCTCCGTGAGCAAGTTGCGGTAAGGGTGCTCAGTGCACCATCGTTACCTTATTCTACGCAGTCCTTGGTTGTGTCTTCAGCGGATTGTGTTGTTTCTCTTCTGTCTCTTCCGTTGGCGAGATTGTGGTTGCGGCAATCTCATGCGGAGGAGAGTGCTGATTTACTTTGCCTGTGTTCCTTCCCTGTTGGAGAGACCTGCAATTTCGGCGGTCTCATGCAGAGAAGAATCAAAGCGACAAGTTCTTTGTCGAGTCCAATCGCGCGCACACACTCGTATTGGTAAGAGTGCGGAGCGCATTGCTTTTTTTTACTTAACTGCCTGGTTTTTGTTAACTACTTCAAGTGGAGACATCCGGATTAAGGTGTTATTTTCATTGTGATTTAGTTCTCAAGTCTTGGATATTAGAGACTAAACCTCATTAGGTTTCTGAGGGCTAGGAGGACATACTTTACCCAGGATTATATTTTGCTTCTCTTTTTCCATTGAGAGCGGAGTGCTTAATTCGACCAGGCTGACATTGACTGCTCAGATGGCTTATCGTATGGAACTCCCTTACTCATGTTACATGGTTCATGAATACAAATGATGTCCCATTATAGTGGAATAAGTACAAAGAAAGAGATTGAGCTATGGTCTTTCTTTCACACGTTCTTTCGTTTATTGGTTGTAGGAGAGATAAGTAGGGGGTGTCCAGGAAGACAACAGCCTTTGCAAGCCAAGCTTTCCAGCACTTAGACGGGGTAGGTGGGAATGTGTCTCATACCTCTTTTTTGGTAAAAGTGTTATTGCTGTATGAAAGACCTCACATTGATTGTTGTTTCTTCATGACAGCATTCGTGTTGGGATTCTGCAAACACCCTCTCATCTCTCCTGATAAAGCTCCTTCTTTCCTTTACAGGTATTGTGATACAGTCAGTCCAAATGCTCCTATGATTAGTAATGTAGAATCTGTAGGTGTTATGTATTGAGGAAAGTATTAATTATGGTGTTCTTATTTTGTCGTTCTCAGATCTCCCTCCCTGCAGTTCCTACCCTTTCCTTCCCTCGCTTGACTATCTCACTAGTCCGTGTGAATATATATTCCGGACTTGGGGCAGTCGAGAGGTGGACCCCATTGAGCATCAGCACAATCCTGAGGATTACAACTGGGGAACCTGACAGAACAATCGGCCCACGAATTACCTATCCTCCTGGTTGTGCTGAATGCGTAGTGGCCACCTTGGAAGAGGTCCTTGCAGCTTTGGCTCTTGTACAAACAGAGCTTACTGCGTCACGTAACGAAACCGCAGCATTGCAGGCTAAAGTTGATAGGATGCAGAGAAATCCTTTTGATGTTGGGGGGCCATCACACCCTGTGTCAACTCCTGTAGTAGTAGAGATGCCTTCGCAAATTCCTTTAGCCCCTCCTGAGAGGTTTTATGGAGACATTAACAAGGTGCAGGTATTCATGACCCAGGTATTACTCCATTTCACATGTAAACCTAAAATGTTCACCACCAACCAGGCCCGTGTGGCTTTTTTGATCTCTTATTTGGCCGGCGAGGCAGCACAATGGGCAGTACCCATAGTGAGAAGAGACGACCCACTGCTCTATGACTGGGAAGGTTTTAGGGAAGATTTTGAGAAAACCTTTGACCGCAGAGCCGAAACCTTCTCAGCAGATAGGGAATTGTTAGAACGCAAACAGGGAAACAGAGAATTGATAGTCTATTTGAATACTTTCCGAAGACTTGTTGCGGAAACAGACTGGCCCGAATCAAAGCAAGCTGCTCTTCTATCAAGGGCTTAAGGATGAATTGAAGGATATTATCGCTCAAATAGACCTCAGCCTCGGACATGTACGGCCCTCATTGAGTTAGCCATGCGGCTGGACCATCGTTTGAAAGAACGGAAAGGAGATCACAAGCGAATGACCGGTTCTCACCACAGTATGACCGTCTTAAACCTTTGGAACATGGAACCACGATGCCGGAACCAATGGAGATTGGGACCGTGCGAGCTTCCCTAACTCTTAGCGAAAGAGACTATAGACGTAAACAAGGACTGTGTTTATACTGCGGGAAGAAAGGACATTATCTGAGAGACTGTCCCATCAAGCCAAAGAACAGTCGTTCCTGAGTTGGGCAAGTGGCCACGGTCACAGCCAACAAGAAGGCGGAACACTCCAAAGCTTGAAGGTCAAGGAAGGGGACCCGTCAAGAATTCGTGTGATCCCTTCTGTGAAACAGGATTCCCACATGAACACTTTTTCGTTTCAATGGAAATCATGGTTGATTAAGACCCAAAAAGGGTTAAGGCCATGGTGGATTACGGAGCGACAGGATGCTTCATGGATGCAACTCAAGCTCAGAGACTCGGTGTGCTCCTCATACCCAAAGGCACCCCTGAAACGGTGTACGCTGTGGATGGAAAGGAGTTGGAATCCGGACCCATCTGTTACATCACTCAAGAGTATGAGCTCATATACGAGGAACTTCATTACGAAAAACTGTCATTCAATATCATTCAGGCTCCACAATATGGAGTAATCTTAGGCCTACCGTCGTTACAAAGCGATACCAAAGGGGATGATGGACGGAGCGTTAGAGCAAATCAAACACTCACCCCCAGTCAACTGATCTGGGTTTAATCCATCATCATTCTTTAGCTCACTCCACCACCCCAGTTCAGACATGGCCATATGCAAATCAGTCTGACCCTGTGCCTCATGGGAACAGTCCAGCCCGAACTGCCAAGCCATGTCTTCCCTGGACCGGAAACAAGCATCCTGGGACCGGTTTCGGGTTCAAAACCCTCATCAGCCAGGCTATCTTGAATCCAGTGGCAAAGTGAGCAAGGGACCCACGTCTGGGCATACCCTGCCAACTTAGGGCGAACAAAGCGATACCAAAGGGGATGATGGACGGAGCGTTAGAGCAAATCAAACACTCACCCCCAGTCAACTGACCTGGGTTTAATCCATCATCATTCTTTAGCTCACTCCACCACCCCAGTTCAGACTTGGCCATATGCAAATCAGTCTGACCCTGTGCCTCATGGGAACAGTCCAGCCCGAACTGCCAAGCCATGTCTTCCCTGGACCGGAAACTAGCATCCTGGGACCGGTTTCTGGCTATTCAGCCATCATCAGCCAGGCTAGCTTGAATCCAGTGGCAAAGTGAGCAAGGGACCCACGTCAATGCGGGCAGGGAAACTGCTGTGTCCTGAGAGCCTTCTGTGTCCTGTCTCCCAGGGCCACAGCAAGTGAGCCGGCCCCGGGGATGGGTCCCTGGGGCCTTAAAGGCTCAGAGAAGAGGGCCATGCAGCCCCCCTCCCTTTTGTATAAAATGACAGCCCTGAGGGATGAGGTACCCAGGGCCCTTTTAAGGCTTGATGTTTTTCCCCTTAAAAACAACTTTGGGCCCCTTTGGTATCGCTTTGTTCGCCCTAAGTTGGCAGGGTATGCCCAGACGTGGTCCCTTGCTCACTTTGCCACTGGATTCAAGCTAGCCTGGCTGATGACGGCTGAAATGCCAGAAACCGGTCCCAGGATGCTTGTTTCCGGTCCAGGGAAGACATGGCTTGGCAGTTCGGGCTGGACTGTTCCCATGAGGCACAGGGTCAGACTGATTTGCATATGGCCATGTCTGAACTGGGGTGGTGGAGTGAGCTAAAGAATGATGATGGATTAAACCCAGATCAGTTGACTGGGGGTGAGTGTTTGATTAGCTCAAGCGCTCCGTCCATCATCCTCTTTGGTATCGCTTTGTTCGCCCTAAGTTGGCAGGGTATGCCCAGACGTGGGTCCCTTGTTCACTTTGCCACTGGATTCAAGCTAGCCTGGCTATTGACGGCTGAAATGCCAGAAACCGGTCCCAGGATGCTTGTTTCCGGTCCAGGGAAGACATGGCTTGGCAGTTCGTGCTGGACTGTTCCCATGAGGCACATGGTCAGACTGATTTGCATATGGCCATGTCTGAACTGGGGTGGTGGGGTGGTGAAGTGAGCTAAAGAATGATGATGGATTAAACCCAGATCAGTTGACTGGGGGTGAGTGTTTGATTAGCTCAAGCGCTCCGTCCATCATCTCCTTTGGTATCGCTTTGTTCGCCCTAAGTTGGCAGAGTATGCCCAGACGTGGGTCCCTTGCTCACTTTGCCACTGGATTCAAGCTAGCCTGGCTGATGACGGCTGAAATGCCAGAAACCGGTCCCAGGATGCTTGTTTCCGGTCCAGGGAAGACATGGCTTGGCAGTTCGGGCTGGACTGTTCCCATGATGCACAGGGTCAGACTGATTTGCATATGGCCATGTCTGAACTGGGGTGGTGGAGTGAGCTAAAGAATGATGATGGATTAAACCCAGATCAGTTGACTGGGGGTGAGTGTTTGATTAGCTCATGCGCTCCGTCCATCATCCCCTTTGGTATCGCTTTGTTCGCCCTAAGTTGGCAGCTTATGCCCAGACGTGGGTCCCTTGCTCACTTTGCCACTGGATTCAAGCTAGCCTGGCTGATGACGGCTGAAATGCCAGAAACCGGTCCCAGGATGCTTGTTTCCGGTCCAGGGAAGACATGGCTTGGCAGTTCGGGCTGGACTGTTCCCATGAGGCACAGGGTCAGACTGATTTGCATATGGCCATGTCTGAACTGGGGTGGTGGAGTGAGCTAAAGAATGATGATGGATTAAACCCAGATCAGTTGACTGGGGGTGAGTGTTTGATTAGCTCAAGCGCTCCGTCCATCATCCCCTTTGGTATCGCTTTGTTCGCCCTAAGTTGGCAGGGTATGCCCAGACGTGGGTCCCTTGCTCACTTTGCCACTGGATTCAAGCTAGCCTGGCTGATGACGGCTGAAATGCCAGAAACCGGTCCCAGGATGCTTGTTTCCGGTCCAGGGAAGATATGGCTTGGCAGTTCGGGCTGGACTGTTCCCATGAGGCACAGGGTCAGACTGATTTGCATATGGCCATGTCTGAACTGGGGTGGTGGAGTGAGCTAAAGAATGATGATGGATTAAACCCAGATCAGTTGACTGGGGGTGAGTGTTTGATTAGCTCAAGCGCTCCGTCCATCATCCCCTTTGGTATCGCTTTGTTCGCCCTAAGTTGGCAGGGTATGCCCAGACGTGGGTCCCTTGCTCACTTTGCCACTGGATTCAAGCTAGCCTGGCTGATGACGACTGAAATGCCAGAAACCGGTCCCAGGATGCTTGTTTCCGGTCCAGGGAAGACATGGCTTGGCAGTTCGAGCTGGACTGTTCCCATGAGGCACAGGGTCAGACTGATTTGCATATGGCCATGTCTGAACTGGGGTGGTGGAGTGAGCTAAAGAATGATGATGGATTAAACCCAGATCAGTTGACTGGGGGTGAGTGTTTGATTAGCTCAAGCGCTCCGTCCATCATCCCCTTTGTTATCACTTTGTTCGCCCTAAGTTGGCAAGGTATGCCCAGACGTGGGTCCCTTGCTCACTTTGCCACTGGATTCAAGGTAGCCTGGCTGATGACGGCTGAAATGCCAGAAACCGGTCCCAGGATGCTTGTTTCCGGTCCAGGGAAGACATGGCTTGGCAGTTCGGGCTGGACTGTTCCCATGAGGCACAGGGTCAGACTGATTTGCATATGGCCATGTCTGAACTGGGGTGGTGGAGTGAGCTAAAGAATGATGATGGATTAAACCCAGATCAGTTGACTAGGGGTGAGTGTTTGATTAGCTCAAGCGCTCCGTCCATCATCCCCTTTGGTATCGCTTTGTTCGCCCTAAGTTGGCAGGGTATGCCCAGACGTGGGTCCCTTGCTCACTTTGCCACTGGATTCAAGCTAGCTTGGCTGAAGACGGCTGAAATGCCAGAAACTGGTCCCAGGATGCTTGTTTCCGGTCCAGGGAAGACATGGCTTGGCAGTTCGGCTGGACTGTTCCCATGAGGCACAGGGTCAGACTGATTTGCATATGGCCATGTCTGAACTGGGGTGGTGGAGTGAGCTAAAGAATGATGATGGATTAAACCCAGATCAGTTGACTGGGGGTGAGTGTTTGATTAGCTCAAGCGCTCCGTCCATCATCCCCTTTGGTATCGCTTTGTTCGCCCTAAGTTGGCAGGGTATGCCCAGACTTGGGTCCCTTGCTCACTTTGCCACTGGATTCAAGCTAGCCTGGCTGATGACGGCTGAAATGCCAGAAACCGGTCCCAGGATGCTTGTTTCCGGTCCAGGGAAGACATGGCTTGGCAGTTCGGGCTGGACTGTTCCCATGAGGCACAGGGTCAGACTGATTTGCATATGGCCATGTCTGAACTGGGATGGTGGAGTGAGCTAAAGAATGATGATGGATTAAACCCAGATCAGTTGACTGGGGGTGAGTGTTTGATTAGCTCAAGCGCTCCGTCCATCATCCCCTTTGGTATCGCTTTGTTCGCCCTAAGTTGGCAGGATATGCCCAGACGTGGGTCCCTTGCTCACTTTGCCACTGGATTCAAGCTAGCCTGGCTGATGACGGCTGAAATGCCAGAAACCAGTCCCAGGATGCTTGTTTCCGGTCCAGGGAAGACATGGCTTGGCAGTTCGGGCTGGACTGTTCCCATGAGGCACAGGGTCAGACTGATTTGCATATGACCATGTCTGAACTGGGGTGGTGGAGTGAGCTAAAGAATGATGATGGATTAAACCCAGATCAGTTGACTGGGGGTGAGTGTTTGATTAGCTCAAGCGCTCCGTCCATCATCCCCTTTGGTATCGCTTTGTTCGCCCTAAGTTGGCAGGGTATGCCCAGACGTGGGTCCCTTGCTCACTTTGCCACTGGATTCAAGCTAGCCTGGCTGATGACGGCTGAAATGCCAGAAACCGGTCCCAGGATGCTTGTTTCCGGTCCAGGGAAGACATGGCTTGGCAGTTCGGGCTGGACTGTTCCCATGAGGCACAGGGTCAGACTGATTTGCATATGGCCATGTCTGAACTGGGGTGGTGGAGTGAGCTAAAGAATGATGATGGATTAAACCCAGATCAGTTGACTGGGGGTGAGTGTTTGATTAGCTCAAGCGCTCCGTCCATCATCCCCTTTGGTATCGCTTTGTTCGCCCTAAGTTGGCAGGGTATGCCCAGACGTGGGTCCCTTGCTCACTTTGCCACTGGATTCAAGCTAGCCTGGCTGATGACGGCTGAAATGCCAGAAACCGGTCCCATGTTGCTCGTTTCCGGTCCAGGGAAGACATGGCTTGGCAGTTCGGGCTGGACTGTTCCCATGAGGCACAGGGTCAGACTGATTTGCATATGGCCATGTCTGAACTGGGGTGGTGGAGTGAGCTAAAGAATGATGATGGATTAAACCCAGATCAGTTGACTGGGGGTGAGTGTTTGATTAGCTCAAGCGCTCCGTCCATCATCCCCTTTGGTATCGCTTTGTTCGCCCTAAGTTGGCAGGGTATGCCCAGACGTGGGTCCCTTGCTCACTTTGCCACTGGATTCAAGCTAGCCTGGCTGATGACGGCTGAAATGCCAGAAACCGGTCCCAGGATGCTTGTTTCCGGTCCAGGGAAGATATGGCTTGGCAGTTCGGGCTGGACTGTTCCCATGAGGCACAGGGTCAGACTGATTTGCATATGGCCATGTCTGAACTGGGGTGGTGGAGTGAGCTAAAGAATGATGATGGATTAAACCCAGATCAGTTGACTGGGGGTGAGTGTTTGATTAGCTCAAGCGCTCCGTCCATCATCCCCTTTGGTATCGCTTTGTTCGCCCTAAGTTGGCAGGGTATGCCCAGACGTGGGTCCCTTGCTCACTTTGCCACTGGATTCAAGCTAGCCTGGCTGATGACGACTGAAATGCCAGAAACCGGTCCCAGGATGCTTGTTTCCGGTCCAGGGAAGACATGGCTTGGCAGTTCGAGCTGGACTGTTCCCATGAGGCACAGGGTCAGACTGATTTGCATATGGCCATGTCTGAACTGGGGTGGTGGAGTGAGCTAAAGAATGATGATGGACTAAACCCAGATCAGTTGACTGGGGGTGAGTGTTTGATTAGCTCAAGCGCTCCGTCCATCATCCCCTTTGGTATCACTTTGTTCGCCCTAAGTTGGCAAGGTATGCCCAGACGTGGGTCCCTTGCTCACTTTGCCACTGGATTCAAGGTAGCCTGGCTGATGACGGCTGAAATGCCAGAAACCGGTCCCAGGATGCTTGTTTCCGGTCCAGGGAAGACATGGCTTGGAAGTTCGGGCTGGACTGTTCCCATGAGGCACAGGGTCAGACTGATTTGCATATGGCCATGTCTGAACTGGGGTGGTGGAGTGAGCTAAAGAATGATGATGGATTAAACCCAGATCAGTTGACTAGGGGTGAGTGTTTGATTAGCTCAAGCGCTCCGTCCATCATCCCCTTTGGTATCTCTTTGTTCGCCCTAAGTTGGCAGGGTATGCCCAGACGTGGGTCCCTTGCTCACTTTGCCACTGGATTCAAGCTAGCCTGGCTGATGACGGCTGAAATGCCAGAAACCAGTCCCAGGATGCTTGTTTCCGGTCCAGGGAAGACATGGCTTGGCAGTTCGGGCTGGACTGTTCCCATGAGGCACAGGGTCAGACTGATTTGCATATGGCCATGTCTGAACTGGGGTGGTGGAGTGAGCTAAAGAATGATGATGGATTAAACCCAGATCAGTTGACTGGGGGTGAGTGTTTGATTAGCTCAAGCGCTCCGTCCATCATCCCCTTTGGTATCGCTTTGTTCGCCCTAAGTTGGCAGGGTATGCCCAGACGTGGGTCCCTTGCTCACTTTGCCACTGGATTCAAGCTAGCCTGGCTGAAGACGGCTGAAATGCCAGAAACTGGTCCCAGGATGCTTGTTTCCGGTCCAGGGAAGACATGGCTTGGCAGTTCGGGCTGGACTGTTCCCATGAGGCACAGGGTCAGACTGATTTGCATATGGCCATGTCTGAACTGGGGTGGTGGAGTGAGCTAAAGAATGATGATGGATTAAACCCAGATCAGTTGACTGGGGGTGAGTGTTTTATTAGCTCAAGCGCTCCGTCCATCAACCCCTTTGGTATCGCTTTGTTCGCCCTAAGTTGGCAGGGTATGCCCAGACTTGGGTCCCTTGCTCACTTTGCCACTGGATTCAAGCTAGCCTGGCTGATGACGGCTGAAATGTCAGAAACCGGTCCCAGGATGCTTGTTTCCGGTCCAGGGAAGACATGGCTTGGCAGTTCGGGCTGGACTGTTCCCATGAGGCACAGGGTCAGACTGAATTGCCAATGGCCATGTCTGAACTGGGGTGGTGGAGTGAGCTAAAGAATGATGATGGATTAAACCCAGATCAGTTGACTGGGGGTTAGTGTTTGATTAGCTCAAGCGCTCCGTCCATCATCCCCTTTGGTATCGCTTTGTTCGCCCTAAGTTGGCAGGGTATGCCCAGACGTGGGTCCCTTGCTCACTTTGCCACTGGATTCAAGCTAGCCTGGCTGATGACGGCTGAAATGCCAGAAACCGGTCCCAGGATGCTTGTTTCCGGTCCAGGGAAGACATGGCTTGGCAGTTCGGGCTGGACTGTTCCCATGAGGCACAGGGTCAGACTGATTTGCATATGGCCATGTCTGAACTGGGGTGGTGGAGTGAGCTAAAGAATGATGATGGATTAAACCCAGATCAGTTGACGGGGGTGAGTGTTTGATTAGCTCAAGCGCTCCGTCCATCATCCCCTTTGGTATCGCTTTGTTCGCCCTAAGTTGGCAGGGTATGCCCAGACGTGGGTCCCTTGCTCACTTTGCCACTGGATACAAGCTAGCCTGGCTGATGACGGCTGAAATGCCAGAAACCGGTCCCAGGATGCTTGTTTCCGGTCCAGGGAAGACATGGCTTGGCAGTTCGGGCTGGACTGTTCCCATGAGGCACAGGGTCAGACTGATTTGCATATGGCCATGTCTGAACTGGGGTGGTGGAGTGAGCTAAAGAATGATGATGGATTAAACCCAGATCAGTTGACTGGGGGTGAGTGTTTGATTAGCTCAAGCGCTCCGTCCATCATCCCCTTTGGTATCGCTTTGTTCGCCCTAAGTTGGCAGGGTATGCCCAGACGTGGGTCCCTTGCTCACTTTGCCACTGGATTCAAGCTAGCCTGGCTGATGACGGCTGAAATGCCAGAAACCAGTCCCAGGATGCTTATTTCCGGTCCAGGGAAGACATGGCTTGGCAGTTCGGGCTGGACTGTTCCCATGAGGCACAGGGTCAGACTGATTTGCATATGGCCATGTCTGAACTGGGGTGGTGGAGTGAGCTAAAGAATGATGATGGATTAAACCCAGATCAGTTGACTGGGGGTGAGTGTTTGATTAGCTCAAGCGCTCCGTCCATCATCCCCTTTGGTATCGCTACCGTCGTTACAAAGACACGATCCCACCATCGAATGGTCCACCAAGGTTTTACAGATGATGTCTGATTATTGTCAAAAGCATTGCATACGACTGCCTTCGATTGCTTCCAAGGCTCTAGCTTTACGCTACCACATTGCTACCGCTGCTGAAAAAGAAGTTGTTTTACCTACCTGTTATCAGGAGTATGCAGACGTGTTTAGTGACAGTATGGCAGAGGAGCTACCCCCACATCGGGAATATGTTTGCCGGATGGATCTTGTTCCGGGAGCAGTGGTTCCATGCGGGAGAGTATATGCCCTCACGGAACCAGAAAATCTTCACCTGAAAATATACCTCGATAAATACCTCTCCTTGGGTTTTATCCGTCCCTCCAGATCTCCAGCTGCATCTCCTCTGTTTTTTATTCCGAAAGCTAACGGAGAATTGAGAACATGCATCGACTTCAGAGCCTTAAATACGATCACAGTGAAGAACCAGTACCCGTTACCTTTGATACCTGTTCTTTTGGAGCAAGTGAAGAAAGCGGTCATCTATACCAAACTTAACCTCAGAGGGGCTTACCATTTGGTCCGCATGCGTGGAGGTGACGAATGGAAGACTGCCTTCAAAACCCGGTACGGGTTGTTTGAATACCTCGTCATGCCTTTTGGGCTTTGCAACGCCCCCGCAGTCTTCCAATTCTTCCTGAACGATGTGCTTAGAGACTTCTTGGATCATTTTGTTGTGGTCTACATAGATGACATTCTTATATTTTCATCCAAGGGAGAGGAACACACAGGTCACGTGTGTAGGGTTCTACACACTTTACGGAAACATCATCTATTCTGCAAAATAAGTAAGTGTGAGTTCCACGTTACCACTGTAAAATTCCTAGGGGTAATGCTCACCCCATCTGGACAAGTGATGGCCGAGAGGAAGATCAAGACAATCGCAGAATGGCCACCTCCCCAAAACGTTAAGGACATCCAATGTTTTTTGGGTTTTACCAATTTTTACAGGAGGTTTATCAATCAGTTCTCCAACACGGTAGCTCTAATTACGAGATTGTTGCGAAAGGAGACACCCTTTCACTGGTCCGAAGAAGCACAGACCGCTTTTGACTTGCTAAAAAGAGCCTTTTCGTCGGCTCTGGTACTAGCACATGCCAACCCAGAGATACCGTTTGTAGTAGAAGCCGATGCGTCGGAAGTGGCAGTGGGAGCAGTGTTGTCCCAAAGGCATGTTACGACAGGTCAACTTCATCCAATAGCCTTCATGTCAAGAAAACTGAACACCGCATAACAGAACTACACCATTGCCGAAAAAGAGCTTTTAGCCATTAAGGACGCTTTTTCGGAATGGAGACATTGGTTAATGGGAGCTAAACACCAAGTAACTGTTTATACCGATCATCGTAATCTACAGTTAATGAAGGCCGCTCGACAACTAACTCCACGCCAACTCCGCTGGATGTTATTCTTTGCCGAGTTCCATTTCATCGTCACCTTTCGACCTGGCAAAGAGAACAGGAAAGCAGATGCGTTAACCCGACAAGAAACCCCCATTAACCAACCGACGACGCAAGAAAGAGCGATAATAGAACCAAGTAAGGTTCTTTGTGCAGTACAAACTGAAGATTTCCTTAGGAAGGTATGCCGAGGGACTCATACCTTCACCTGGAAGGATTGGTTAAAGCGACATCCTGAATGGCAACTATGTCACGGGATTCCAATGAAAAGCAAACAGATATTGATCCCCACCCTGGAATTGAGAAAACGAGTGTTTCAATGGTGCCATACTCTTCCTTGTGCTGGTCACGTTGGGGAAAAGAAGACTACAGAGAGGGTGTTACGCCAGTTTTGGTGGCCAACAGTTCATCCTGACATCTCATTGTGGATAAAACGCTGTTCCACCTGCGCTCAGATGAAGACCGATCACAGTAAAACTCAAGGTATCCTACAACCCTTGCCTACACCTGAAACACCATGGGTAAGGTTCTCGGTGGATTTCATTGTGGGGTTACCCAAGGATCAGGGATTTACCGCTATCATGGTGGTCATTGACTATTTAACGAAAATGGGTCATTTCATTGCCTGCAAACAGGTTCCAACTGCAGGTCAGCTAGCAAGACTACTACTAGTGCATATGGTTAGGTTACATGGCCTCCCTCGAGTAATAGTTTCAGATGGGGGAACGCAGTTCACCGCACACTTCTGGAAAACGTGGTGTTCCAAGTAACAAATCGCATCCTCCCTATCTACTAGTTTCCACCCACAAACCGATGGCCAAACCGAGAGACTTAACCAAACGCTGAAGCAGTTTCTGAGATGTTACGTAGACACCAACACCGAGGCGTGAGTGGAGTGGTTATGACTAGCTGAGATCGCATACAATAGCACCACACACAACTCCACACAACACACACCATTCTATAGCACTTATGGTTTCCATCTCTGTTTTATTCCTTTTTTGTTTCCCAGTCACAACACCCAACTCCCGGAGGTTCACAAGAGGATGGCCCATATCCGGAAAACCCTAACTGATACTCAGAACAACCTTAAACAAGCTAAAGAACAGTACAAGAAACAGGCAGACAGACATCGAAGACCTGGCCCTACTTATAAGAAGGGAGAGCTAGTTTGGTTGTCCACAAAAAAACATTCGGTTTAAGAGACATAGCATCTTTAACACGAAATACATTGGGCCCTACAAAGTCATAAGACACATAAACCCTGTAGCGGTGAAATTGCGATTACCTGTACATCTACATATACACCCTGTTTTCCATGTTTCTCTTTTGAAGCCATCCCATAGCCCTGTTAGAAGGTGGCCCATTCCTATATGGGTACACCAGGATTCGGAATATGAGGTCAAGGGCATATTGGATTCTAGAATAACGAGATGTAAGTTGTGGTATCTTGTATCATGGAAAGGGTATGGTCCTGAAGAGGACTCTTGGGAGCCTGCTGGGGCGGTGCATGCGTCACGCTTGGTGGCTGCTTTCCATAAAAGGTACCCGGACAAACCATGCGTCTGTCAGTGTACTCCGGGAGGGGGATGTACTGTCAGGGTGCACCAGTCCGGTGTACACTGACTGCCGGCAATCGGATGAGAGAGGAGCGGGGACAACGAGAACTACAATTCCCGGCATTCTTCCTGACGGGGATGTTCCACGTGATCAGGACGTAACGTCAGGGACCTCGGATGTAGTCGAGGATTGTGAGCGGGAAGCTGCCGATTATTTTGTATCCCGGTCCACTAGCGGTTCCGATCCTCCGTGAGCAAGTTGCGGTAAGGGTGCTCAGTGCACCATCGTTACCTTATTCTACGCAGTGCTTGGTTGTGTCTTCAGCGGATTGTGTTGTTTCTCTTCTGTCTCTTCCGTTGGCGAGATTGCGGTTGCGGCAATCTCATGCGGAGGTGAGTGCTGATTTACTTTGCCTGTGTTCCTTCCCTGTTGGAGAGACCTGCAATTTCGGCGGTCTCATGCAGGGAAGAATCAAAGCGACAAGTTCATTGTCGAGTCCAATCGCGCGGGCACTCTCGTATTGGTAAGAGTGGGGAGCGCATTGCTTTTTTTTACTTAAGTGCCTGGTTTTCGTTAACTACTTCAAGCGGAGACATCCGGATTAAGGTGTTATTTTCATTGTGATTTAGTTCTCAAGTCTTGGATATTAGAGACTAAACCTCATTAGGTTTCTGAGGGCTAGGAGGACATACTTTGCCCAGTATTATATTTTGCTTCTCTTTTTCCATTGAGAGCGGAGTGCTTAATACGACCAGGCTGACATTGACTGCTCAGATGGCTTATCGTATGGAACTCCCTTACTCATGTTACATGGTTCATGAATACAAATGAAGTCCCATTATAGTGGAATAAGTACAAAGAAAGAGATTGAGCTATGGTCTTTCTTTCACACGTTCTTTCATTTATTGATTGTAGGAGAGATAAGTAGGGGGTGTCCAGGAAGACAACTGCCTTTGCAAGCCAAGCTTTCCAGAACTTAGACGGGGTAGGTGGGAATGTGTCTCATACCTCTTTTTTGGTAAAAGTGTTATTGCTGTATGAAAGACCTCATATTGATTGTTGTTTCTTCATGACAGCATTCGTGTTGGGATTCTGCAAACACCCTCTCATCTCTCCTGATAAAGCTCCTTCTTTCCTTTACAGGTATTGTGATACAGTCAGTCCAAATGCTCCTATGATTAGTAATGTAGAATCTGTAGGTGTTATGTATTGAGGGAAAGTATTAATTATGGTGTTCTTATTTTGTCGTTCTCAGATCTCCCTCCCTGCAGTTCCTACCCTTTCCTTCCCTCGCTTGACTATCTCACTAGTCCGTGTGAATATATATTCCGGACTTGGGGCAGTCGAGAGGTGACCCCATTGAGCATCAGCACAATCCTGAGGATTACAACTGGGAAACCTGACAGTCCCGGCGCAGAGACAGATGAATGCAAAGTACCCCCGTACAATACTTTTGAACTTTGCAGACTATCGAATTAAGGATCACATTTTAAGTATGGCATTAGCAAGGAGAACCTTTTCATCCCCAGAAGTACCGCAATTCAAACATTTTTCAGTTATGTCGGCAGCAACGGCTCGGAGAAGAAAAGAATTCATGAAAATGATTGATTTATTCAAGGATAAGGGGGCCCAGGCATTGATAGTACAACAATCAAAGCTCAAATTACTTGTAAAGGGCCAATTTGTCTCGTTCTCGGATAAAGGGGAGGCTCAATCATTGCTTACGAAATTGTCCAATGAGAATACTTAATACTGATCAAAAGACTGAATGGAGATCTAAAGTTCCTGTTGTTAAGCTCGATATATTGCACGGGGGCCTGTAGAATCTGATTCCGGACGGGCCGAGGTTGAGCACAGAAAGGGTGCACCACAATGGCATCCAGGCTAAAACTGGGGGTGAAGAGGGAAACGTGGGTGATCCTTCTTCAGGCGAGAGTTTGAGGTAAACAGGGTTGTGGGGGAATGGGGGTGTCACAAAGTGAAAATGGAGAGTTCAAGTCTATGTTTCTAAATACTTGTCGGGATAAAATAAAGTTAGAACAACTGAGGCGAAACCAATTGCAAGGATGCAACAAGGGCAAAGGTAAAGGGGAAGGTAAAAAAGTATAAGAGAGGCAGTATAAAAGTTAAAAGGTACCTAAAAGACACAAAATACACGTTAGGTTACACAATGCATTTTAGGCTATACTATACTACTTGTATAGGCCCCATTAGAATAACAGGCCGCTTAATGCACACTACACTTTATCTGGGTAAACAGACAATTGCACTTTTAATCTTTTTATTCTCTCTGTCACTATATTTGGCAGATAGAAAATATGATGCACTTTACACTGGAAAATATAAAAATTCCAAGGCACGAGGCACTTTATTTGTATTATAAGAAATCTTAATTAATTAATATTTTTTCCAGCAAAATATAAGGGGGAAAGTATAGTATCCGCACCATTTGCGAAAGCAAGATGCATAAAGAAGCTCTGAAGGTAATATCATTTAATGTCAATGGCCTTAACAACAAGCGCAAAACTCAGGCAATTGATATCTGGTTAGGAGGACATAGGCCAGATATTGTGCTCTTACAGGAAATGCACTTTATGAATAAAAACAAAAACAGCTCTAGTAAAATTCTCCAACAGTGGGCCGGGGCCCAATTCCTATCAAATGCTACTTGCACACAAAGGGATATGGCGATATATATAGGTAAGCACATACCCTTTCAGATAAAAGCTATGCAGACAGATTCAGATGGAAGATGGGTATTTATTAATGGAATTTTAAACAAAACAAAGCTGACTATAGCCACAATTATGCAACAATATTAGACAGTCCTATTCCCTTGACAGAATTAAAACAGGCCTTAATTAATATGCGGGCCAGGTGATTTTGAGTGGAGATTTAAATTTTTTGCAAGACGTGATGTTGGACACATCTTCCACAACTCGGAGACAAAATAAGCCGCAAATGGCCAAAGCCTTAGCCAATTGGAAACGAGAATTAGACCTGATAGATCTATGGCGCACTCATTATCCTAAGAAATGTGAATTTTCATGTTTCTCTGCTAAATATAACACAGCTTCCAGAATAGATTATTTTCTTGCTTGATATGCTTTTTCAGATCATGCCATGGTAAAAATGGAAGTGACATGAATTTGGATAGAAAGAGCACCAGGCCGATGTTTTTTTTTAATAAAGTCAACTTGGAGAACGAGGAGTGGTGTACATGGGTCCATGATGAGATTTTTTTTCTTCAAGACCAATAGTAACACTACTCGCATAGCGAATGTATGGGAAGCCTTCAAGGCCACAATTTGGGGATATATCATGACTAAAGAGATGCAACAACGAAAAGAAGCATTCTTAAAAAGGTGGGAACTGGAAGCAGAGTTGGATCAGGCTAGCACAGCACTTCTGCAAACTAGAAATACTGTAACTAAGCAATTGTTCAACCAAGCAAAAACAGATATGCAAGAATATATTTATGCACAAGGCAATACTGCAAATATTGCGTATCTCCAAAAGGTCTACAAAGAAAGTGAATATACAGGTAGACTACTTGCGTGGTAGGCCAGAAAACGACAAGTAAGAAATAAGATGTCATCTTCGGTGGACATTGAAACTAAGGTTCCCTTAACTGAATCATTAGAAATTCAGAAGGCCTTTTTACAACACTATGAGACAATCTACAATTCACCACAGCAGATTGATGCTGACTCACTCAGGCTGTTTTTAGACAAACTTCCAATTCCATACCTATCAAATGAACAAGGCCAGAGGATGGTCACTAAATTTTCCCTTTAAGAAATGGATAGAGCAGTGAATTCATTATTGAATGGTAAATCGGCAGGCGAAGATGGCTTCCCAGCAGAACTATATAAGAAATTTGCACCAACACAGAAATCTTAAAGCTTGCTAATCATATATTGGAAGGAGGGAGTTTCCGACATCTTTATGCATTGCCGTGGTAGTCAGTTTTTAAAGAAAGATAAAAACAAGGAGAATATCAACTCCTATACGCCTATTAGCCTATTAAATATAGGCTACAACATTTTACCAAGCTTTTAGAAAATAGGATGAACAATATCATAGGATCAATTATCCATTCAGATCATTGTGGGTTTGTGGCAGGCAGACAGCTTTTTACTAATACAAATTTTTTAATAGAAGCCTTGGATTACATGACACAGAATAAAAGACCAGCACAGGTGATCATTTTAGACACTGAAAAAGCTTTTGATTTGGTGTCTTGGGAAAGCCTTTTTATCATTCTTGAAAAATTCGGGTTCCCGGAAAGCTTTATACAAATAATAACTTGTCTATATAAGGGTGCTACAGCGCAAATAATTATTAATTCCAGGAACATAGGCACATGTAGAGAAAACAGAGGTACGTGCCAGGGCTGCCCCCTGTCGCATATACTCTTTGCTCTGTGCATAGAGCCACTGGCGATAGCCATTAGAAAAAAAGCAAATATGTCAGCGCCAATGAACGGGATGTGAAACATAAACCTGTCTGCAGATGACATTGTTTTGTTTCTTAAACCTGAGAAAAATATTCAGAAGGAAATCTTTGTGATTCTCAGGTAATTTCAAAAATTAGGTGGATATAAAATAAATAAGGCAAAGACTGAAATCTTATTATGTAATTGCGCACAGGGCACCTTACTACTCGAATTCCAGACTTTAATTAACATAAGACCAAAGCGTTACCTAGGAATATATGTTTCCGAAAATGTGAATGATCTGTATATATTAAATTATGTACTGCTAATACAAAAGATTAAGCTGCTATTCGCCAAGTGGACTCAATTGCCTCTCTCAATAATTGGGCGTGTGGCTCTAATTCGTATGTCAATCTGTAATTTTTTATTTTCATTAATTCCATATGCATTACAGATGACATTCTTTAAAAAATAGAAGGTTTATTTTCAACTTTTATATGGGTGGATAAAATACCCAGACTGGCACTAGTTACTTTATGCAAACCAACTATGGAAGGAGGTATGTCGCTTCCCAATTTAAGGGAATATTACTACGCAAATTTTGCACATAATACATATAGATTTGTCAGCAGCTCTGGCTCATCCAGCGTAGACAACTTTTTCATGATAAAAGTTTTAATAGAATATAACATTTTAGATCTACTGAGACGTGTAAAAAAAAATAGTACAATATAAGGTACTGCAATGGCTACTAAAACAAAAGGCACAAGTGTTTAAGTATTATAATATACCCTTGATAAATGGATCTACACCCTTAGCAGATATATACATAGGGGAACAGCGTTTGGTTGAATCAAATATTTCATATAAATGGGAAAGGAATGGATATTCCATGGTAGTCCATTTTATCAACTTCGATGCTTGGAAAAGCTGGAACGGGATAGAACATGGCATTAGATGTTATAAAGATGTACTACAATGGTCTTTCCTCCAGATTATAAACTTCCTGAAAAATATAGATCCCATTTTACTCTCTACAAAGCTGGACCTCACTGAGGTATTGATCGAATCATCATCATCATAACTTTATTTCAATCACAAAGTTCTTAAAAAGTACATAGAAGGGAGGGCAAGTTTAAAAATACATAAAAAGATAAGAACAATAAAAAATACATCTCTTCCATATATACAGATAGAAATACAATAAAAGAATTTTTTATGCAATACATTTTGAGCGTTTGATGCATAAAGCTAGAAAAGATTTGGCCAAACCAAAGACTATTACTCTGCGAGTGTCTGTAGAGAGAATTCTCAATACATCAAGGTAATGACCAGGACCATTAAGCCTACACAAGGGAATTATCCACTTTCCCCTCAAGGTCTTATAATGGGGGTTAAAAAATAACAGATGGACTAGGGATTCGGGGCTTTCTTTGCAATCTGGACATTTATCATCCGAGGGATCATTAGTGCGCCACATATTACAAAACAATTTTGTGGGAAGGGACTTGTATCTGAGTTGGAGAAATTATTTACGTGCAGGGGGTGGGACAATTTCATCAATGGTTTCCTCAAACAACAGAAGGGGTTTAAAATTCATAAACTCCTGGGTCAGAGTACCCATTGAGTTTGACGCATCTTTCACCAAGGAGGACTCCCAATAAAGAGTTTGGACCCTACTCTTTGGAATTAAAGACAACTTCTCGGGGTTAAGTCAATAAGACTCAATCCCTAGTTTCCTCAACAGATCTCTCAAAGTTCTAAACCAAGGGATTGAGATTACCTGGGGCTGCTTCAAAAGGCCCCTAATCACAGATCGATAGGGGGCAAGCTCCTCAATTGTCCACAATCAATACCAAAACATTAAATGCTTATAATCCAACTTATGGGCCAATTTTCTGTGAGCCAAGTCCAGGTAAATTGGGGTCAGGGGGTACTAGATGGAAGATTAAAAGTGTTCTTATAAAATGATGTTCTGTGATGGTAAGACAATCAGTGCTCTCGCTAACCCACAGTTCAGCTCCATATTGAATGAATCAACTAGATGCAGATCCATTAGCGGCTGGATATCTATTTTTAGAGAGAATACTAATAATAAAACGTATGAAAAGGCTTGGGATAAATGGCAAACTAAAGAGAGCCTTCATATATCAATGGGAGCTTGGAATAAGATTAATAAGTTTAATGCCACACTATTAAGAGGAGCCAATTTTAGGAAAATGCAATTTTACACCAAATGGCTACCATGCAGAACCCCTGCATTCTTACATAGCATATGCCCCCAGATACAAGAAAGATGCTTTCGATGCACAACTGGAGGTGGGTTTAGCTGGTCTCATAATGTGTGGGATTGTCCAAAGATTAAACAATTCTAGGGGGCGACATCGAGAAATATTGCAAGCACAATTTAGGGATGGGGCAGTTATAGATGTTATCGCAAATATAGGATATTCTCTGAAATATTGCAACCAACTCTTTGCAGGAGAAATTCTTATTTATTATTGCCTTAGTAGCCAGATCACTGATACTATAGAATTGGCGAAGTGAAAATATTCCAACATTCCAGCAATGGTTGAATAAAATGTGTAGAGTTCGAGATCTGGAAAAAAGATATTCCTTAAGGTCTGGCTCTTATGCTCAGTTTAAAGCACTATGGGAATTCCTTTGATGTTTTGGGGGGGGGGGGGGATAAAGGAGTCAAAATTAAAAAGTGTTATTATTGGAAAACTGGAAGGCCTGTGGGGAATGTGCAATAGTCAATATTGTTAATTATATTGTAATATTCTTTCACTAATTTATAATTAATGTATCAACTTCTCTCGTCTTTTTATGCTTTTTTGTATATTGTTAATCCCGACAAGATTGTATATGTGTTTTCTTTTTAATGAACTCCCCGAAATAAAAATATGTTAAAAAAATAAATAAAAATTGCTCACCACATGTCCATTAAAGCTAGGATGGTTGTGAAAGTTTGACGTTCTAAATATTGGGTTGTGGTTATAAAACGTTTGGGAAGCACTGTTCTATGTGATTTTTACCTGCTTATTCCTTTAAACGTAGGGCCAGGATAATGCTCATATTTTCATTATTCTCCAAAGGTTTAAAAGGATTTTGCTGAATTTGATGGCCCGTAATTGTTTTTAGGTCTCGCCTACGCAGCGCGCATGCGCTGCATAGGTAAAAAGATCTTTTGCAATCGATTCGGCTTTTCAGCCAAAAACGTGCACGCGTTCCATTGCCTTCAATGGCAACGCGTGCACGTTGGCATTCACTTGCGGGAGCGAGCAGCTGGCGCCATATGGTAGCAATTATCGCTCCTGGCGCCGCTCGCTCCCGCAAGGGAATCGCACTCCCCCCACCCCTCCCACTTCTTTAACCCGGAGTACTGTTTCACTTTCGCGGACGCACTTGTGTTTCAGTGCTTGTTCAGTAGTGTGTTGGTATTTTACAGGTTTCGTGACAGCAGCAGTACTTCGTAATTATGTATGCAGGATTCAGAGCCACCAATGCGGTGGCACCTTCTGCCGCTCTGTTTTGTAAACTCACAAGCTGGTTATTTGGTACTTTTATCACCATTCTGTGGCCCTGTCGGTCCCCCACGTGGAAATCTGCCAACTTGTTTCTGCTAAGCTTCTTTCTTTTGAACGCTACTTTTTCCCCTGACTCTCCCGGTATGTTCCTGTTTCCGTCTTCTGATAGAAGTTACTTCCGGTGGTGTTCCCTTTTGCATTCCCCTTCCAGATGTGCTTCCGGTGTGCTGTTGTTATTGTTCCCCCTCTGGGTCCAAAGATAGCTTCCTGCTTCTCCATCCTGGGGGCGGATGGCGGCTCGGGCAGCGCTGCTGCTGCTCCTTCTGGGGGTGGCCGGCGCCTCCCAGGGGGACAGGGAGCCCATGTACCGGGACTGCGTGAGCCAGTGTGACCGGAGCAACTGCACCGGGGTCCGCGGGCGGCAGTGGAAGGAGCGGCAGCCCTTCTACATGAACCTGACGGGTGAGTGGGGCTCGGGGGCGGCGAAGGGAGGGCAGATGGAATTGTGACTCGGTGGGCATATTCGTTTTCTCGACAGCCCGTTTGCACCGCTTACTTTGGACTATGACATTAGTCTCCTTTCTATATTATAACATAGAACAAGCTACCAGCCTTTGAGAAGCAAATTAATTTATTCATGGATTGTTTGAACCGCACTTTTACGCAAAAACCACGACGGAGCGCCTACACAACACACAATTACACAAATGGTATTCTTATCTGTGTAGTTCTCCACGTAACTGAGCAAATGGATTTAGAGTGCCTCACTGACCTTGAGGGATGTCAGTCTGTTTGGAAATGCGGGTCACATCAAAAGGTTGGAAGATGCTTACAGTTTAGGTATTGATCAGTGTACTTCGTGTTTGACCAGGCTTTTAATTCTATGGCAGCAATGGTTATACTGTTACACTTTACAATTTAATGGCAGCCAAAACACAACAACACTATAATACACATATTTCCATTGGCTAAAAGTACAATAAATGACCACAATCAGCCCTACAATATTTACATACATCTTCTCATTTTTCTCCTTGTTCATGGCATCCAAGTACTCTCTATTTTATTTGATGCTGGACGTTTGCGTGCTTGGGGCAAAGAAAGCATACCTGTCAAGTGGCTGCATGATTATTTTGCCAATTTGTGAGGGTGATTGCTGGGAGTGGCTTTTTGTTCCTCCAGCGCACGGGTAGAATATCAGTGGCCCTTCCTGTATCCTTTGGGGTGCACAGTAAACTCTTCTGCTAGCTGGCCATTAGCTGCTGTGGTATCTTGGGCTGGCCCCAGGTTCCCTTTCTTAACCCTTCGAAAGGTGCTCTGATTGGCTTAGTTCAGGGGATATGAGTGTGAATAATCCCATCTCTCACCTCTCCCGTCCATGGCACTATGGCATCAGTGCAAGCACTCCTATAGTCTTTCCTTTGCATCAGCAGTTTCAACCGAAGTACGTCTGGCTATTTTAATTATTTGTTTAGCTTCTGGACACCTGTTTTAAATATTTACCAGTTTGGGCAGCATAGCGTAGATCTATTTTTTTGTCTATCCTAATTAAAGTGTAGATAATATTTTGTCACGTGGTGTCCACATAGGATTTATGTTTTCCTCGTCTACAGCTCACAGATTAGAATGCAACACGGAGCGATTACCATTGGTTAGATTTATAGCAAGCATTCCTCCCGTCACCTTTGTGTGTTTGACGACCTAAGTGGCTAAGGGTATGCCCAGACATGGGTCCTGTGCTCACTGTACTACTGGAACGAGGCTGCATCCAACTGAAGAGCAGCAGTAACGGTGAAACCGGTCTTTGGTTGATTATGTTCTGCTTCAGGAAGGTCCTGGCAGTTCAGACTGTACTGCCCCTATTGGAGCAAAGTCAAGACTGATTTGTATACAGCTGCGCCAAACTGAGGTGGACCTGGAACGTCCTCCCCCTCTGGCAAAGCCCTACACTGCTCAAGTTCAGGAAAGATCTCAAGACCTCGCTCTTCAGATGACCTCAACGAAGATGCGCACACCCCACCTAGCGCCTTGAGACCCTACTGGGTAAGTAATGCGCTTTACAAACCACTGATTGATTGATTAATTGTTTGAATGATGGGTTGGGATGCCACACTGAGCGATTGCCATCACCTTTTGTGTTTCTGCACCAAAATTGTACATTTTTAGTTCTGCCTTCACAGTGCGGCTCTCACTATACTTTGAGGGAACACCAGAAAAAAAATTTAAGAAGAAATATTAAGATAGGGTCTTAGCTTCTGCATATGTGTTGATCATTTTCTGTACAAACTTGATTAGTCAGGAGGTGTGTACTTCTACTGAAAAAGAGTGCTTGTTTTGCCTTGTGGAAACGTTTTTTCTCAATACAGTGAGCTTGAGTTGGATATGGCTACAGGCCAGTGGCAATGGCTATAAGCCTGATTGGTTTGTCAGGAAACGTTATGTCAGGTGCTATAAGTCTGGTCCACTTACAATGAGAAGGTAGAAGACCTACCTTACTAATTGTGCAAATATATTGAATCCAATAGACCTTTTAAGGGTGAGTAGTAAATAAATCTGTTAAAGCCTGCACGTAGGTGTTTTGTTACCTAGACTCTCACAGCTTAGCATAGAAAGACAGGGTTTTGGTTTTTCCCCTGACAAACCTTAGGGGCAGAAGATTTGTACTAAGAAAACCTTTTTAGGCTCTTTTTTAAAGAGGTTTCCTATTTTGCCAACTGTAATTTTGTACATATTTCTTATGTCACGACTATATACCTGATGGTTGCCTTGTGCAAAAGCTTTTTTTTTCTCAATATAGTAGACCTGGGGTGGTTCTGGTGACCGGTTAGTGTTAAAATCTGTGGCTTAGTTGGTTTGTTGTTTAAAGTTATGTCAGATGCCATAGGTATGATCTGTTTATTATAAAAGTTGTGACAAAGACAGTAGGCCTGAATTTTGTATTGTGAAAAGAATATGTTAAAGCCAATTGACCTTTGGGTGTGAATTGTTATTTCAATATGTTAAAGCCTGTCACTCAGGGACACAACAATATTACTCAGCGCCACCACAGCATCAATCAGCACCACCACAGCGTCACTCAGCACCACCACAGCGTCACTCAGCACCACCACAGCATCACTCAGCACCACCACAGCATCACTCAGGTCCACCACAGCATCACTCGGGTCCACCACAGCATCACTCGGGTCCACCACAGCATCACTCGGGTCCACCACAGCATCACTCGGGTCCACCACAGCATCACTCAGCACCACCACAGCATCACTCAACACCACCACAACATCACTCAGGGCCACCACAGCATCACTCACCTTCACCACAGCATCACTCAGCACCACCACAACATCACTCAGCACCACCACAACATCACTCAGGAACACCACAGCATCACTCAGGAACACCACAGCATCACTCAGCGCCACCACAGCATCACTCAGCGCCCCCACAGCATCACTCAGCACTACCACAGCATCACTCAGCACTACCACAGCATCACTCAGCGCCACCACAGCATCACTCAGCGCCACCACAGCATCACTCAGCGTCACCACAGCATCACTCAGCGCCACCACAGCATCACTCAGCGCCACCACAGCATCACTCAGGAACACCACAACATCAATCAGCGCCACCACATCACTCAGCGCAACTACAGCAACACTCAGCACCACCACAGCGTCACTCAAGCCCACAACAATATCGCTCAGGGCCACAACAGCATCACTCAGGGCCACCACAGCATCACTCAGCGCCACCACAGCATCACTCAGCGCCACCACAGCATCACTCAGCGCCACCACAGCATCACTCAGCGCCACCACAGCATCACTCAGCACCACCACAGCATCACTCAGGAACACCACAACATCAATCAGCGCCACCACAACATCACTCAGCGCAACTACAGCAACACTCAGCACCACCACCACAGCGTCACTCAAGCCCACAACAATATCGCTCAGGGCCACAACAGCATCATTCAGCGCCACCACAGCATCACTCAGAGACACCACATTATCACTCAGGGCCACCACAGCATCACTCAGCGACACCACATTATCACTCAGGGCCAACACTGCATCACTCAACAACACCACAGGATCACTGAGCACCACCACAGCATCACTTAGCACCACCACAGCATCACTGAGGGACACAACAATATCACTCAGCGCCACCACAGCATCAGTCAGCGCCACCACAGCATCAGTTAGCACCACCACAGCATCACTCAGCACCACCACAGCATCACTCAGGGCCAGCACAGCATCGCTCAGCACCACCACATCATTACTCTGCACCACCACAGCATCATTCACCTTCACCCCATCACTCAGCACCACCACAGCATCACTCAGTACCACCACAGCATCACACTGAAGCGCCACAGCATCAGCACCACAGCATCACTCAGCACCACCACAGCATCACTGAGCACCACCACAGCATCACTGAGCACCACCACAGCATCACTGAGCACCACCACAGCATCACTCAGGAACACCACAGCATCACTCAGGAACACCACAGCATCACTCGGCACCACCACAACATCACTCAGGGACACCACAGCATCACTATGCGCTACCACAGCATCACTATGCGCTACCACAGCATCACTATGCGCTACCACAGCATCACTATGCGCTACCACAGCATCACTATGCGCTACCACAGCATCACTCTGCGCTACCACAGCATCACTCTGCGCTACCACAGCATCACTCTGCGCTACCACAGCATCACTCTGCGCTACCACAGCATCACTCTGCGCTACCACAGCATCACTCTGTGCTACCACAGCATCACTCTGCGCCAGCACAGCATCACTCTGCGCTACCACAGCATCACTCTGCGCTACCACAGCATCACTCTGCGCCAGCACAGCATCACTCAGGAACACCACAGCATCACTCAGGTTCACCACAGCATCACTCAGGTTCACCACAGCATCACTCAGGTTCACCACAGCATCACTCAGGAACACCACAGCATCACTCAGGAACACCACAGCATCACTATGAGCAACCACAGCATCACTCAGCGCCACCACAACATCAAACATTGGCAAAGTCAATAGCTCTACCTAAACACTTATAAGGCCCTCCAATGCATAGCCGATAGGGCAGGCCTTTGGGACATTATAAGTGTTTAGTTATCCAGCACAATATCCTTGATTAAACAACATCAATTGTTGCATGGCTAAACACTTATAAGGTCCCAAAAGCGAGACCTATTGGCCATGCCAATGCTTGTTTTACAAGCCTCTGGATTGTATTAAGGTGATTAAAAAGTGTCTCCAGTGTAAGGTGATCACTTTGCTTAGCTAGGGAATGTTTTTCAAATGTTTGTAATTAAATTTGAAGATAATTTTCTCTAGATCTATCATTTCTGTCTATGTATACGTGAGGGTTCAGCTTCTTAGAACAGCTTTCATACAATCCCAAATTACATTGAGAGAGGCACTGTGCATATTATTGGCAATATATTCCTCCAGTACTTTGGACTTATAAAACCAGTAATTTGAATCAATTGAGACTTTGCTCAAATGTCCATTGTTAATGACTTGGAGGTATGCAAACCCACCTCTATGTGATTCTCAAAGTAAATGGGTTATCTATCATTTGATATGATTTGTGGCTGTAGCTCCATAGCGTTATAATGTATTACATTTTGAAATATCAGAAACATATGTATTCTGGAGCATGATCTGTGAGGGGCTGAATAGAATGTAAAGCCGGGCTGTAGTGATCAAAGCATGTACCAAACCTCATTATGTGAAAGAGGGCGACCCCAGAATGATGCCTTCGAGAAGTGATATATGGCCCATACAATCCATGCTGGGATCAATTGTGAGTGAGTTTTTTGATGTGTGTATTCTAAAACTTTGAAGTCCAATTGGCTCAATTTTGGACTTTCAAGTCCAGATAGATGTGTATCTTGAAAGCATAGTATCTCAGGCATTAAAGTTTGGGATTGGACTGGAGCTCGTTGATATTCCATGTGATAATCCTTATGCCATGCAATAATCCTTATGCCAGGCAAATCATGCTGCCTACTCTGTGTCATTATCTAGGATTATTAGTTTTATTTTGGTTCCAATGGTATACATCTTTTTTTGTATGTAACACTGTGATCCAGATCTCTCCCTCCCTTTCCTTTCACCACCCATGCCACCAAAAGAGACAAACTGATGTCTGAATTCTCTGCCTAGTATTTATCTCTGAAGAATCAGAGATAATGTTCCACACCACTACTCCAAAGTGCATCAACAGTAGCCGCTAGTCAAGCTGGCCGTGGGGAGTGTTTTCAGTGTTATAGAAGACAGAAAGAAAAAAAACCTACAACAGTATTAGGGGCCACTTTGCTCTGAACTCCACCAACTTGAACAGCCATGGCAATAAGCAGTAATATGCAGGTTAAACTTCTGAAAATTAACCCTAAATAGATGCATAATATTAACCATTCATCATTAAACATCAGTCGTTCAGTGACAGCCCCACCTTGAGCTAGAACTCCAGCAAAGCATGTGAAATGCACATATAAGTACATGATCCATGAATAATGTTAAGTCATGCAGGCTCTTGAAGGTAGAGCTGTGCTCCCAAAGACTGAAATCTAGAGCTCATTTACCATAGCTTCCATCGGCGTTCAACTGTACGATGACTGCAATCTGACCGTTTAACTAATATGTGAACACCATCCTTACAGGATCTTTAAAGCTGGCAGCCTGATATAATAACTGATGAAAAATAAAGTTTCCAGCTTGAATAAGAATTGCCTAGCAGGCAGGTTTGATTAGCCCTAGGTTTAATGATAGAGATGCTATGTCCTTGTTTCACTTGGCAACCAATATATCACTCTTGGAGAGCTGGAAATGATATCTGAAGGAGTCGAACAATAAAACCATATGGGTTCTCCCCTTCAGCACCCTCCTTGATGCACAATACTCAAATTATTGCATCACGTTCAGTTTTTCATATCTTCTATTTTGTCCATCAAACCTTGGGACTGCTTTAGTTGATCTCCAAGTTGTTCTCGAATAACTAAGTGTGAGAAGTTGGCCTGGTATATGCTGTCCACTAGTTAAAGTGGACACCTTGCACCAGTACAATTCGACTCTTATGGTAGATAGGTTTAAGACAACCTTTACAGAAAGCTATCCTAGTGGTAGCTGTGGAGAGCAGCCTTCAGGCTAAGTCTTGGAGGAATGTAAAGCAGCTTGTTTTACCACACAATCTCTTGAATCACCAAATGAAAAGACACCACACAGGTATATATATCAAATATATATGTATTTATTACTAAACAACTCTCTACTAATCTCTTGTGAGATTAGAAGTCAGGAACATATGCACAAATCAACGTTTCACAATCAGTTAAGCACGAATATGCCTGGGGCCCTAGGGGCGTACCAGACCATATACTAAAAAAGAGACTTAAGAACAACGACTTGCAAAGGGACAAGGCCTAGGGCCTTCAGAAGTGCTGGGGCCTCACGAAACCACCCAAGGTAGGTAAGTAAAGGACCCACTGGGGACGCGTGCAGTGAGTGAACACAGGCGCGGGTCGCCGTTGACTTCAATGGGGCAAGTCGCGGTTGGAAATTAAGAGTTTCAGGGCACTTCGGGAGTAGCTACAAGCAAGTCACTTACAGGGTAAGTAGTTCTAGGGCCAACACCTACAGGAGCACCGTAGTGCTGGAGTTACCTCACCCAGGGAAGCCGGGTGCATAGGTGTCCTTTGGTGTCGAGTCGCGGCGTCGTTTTCAATGGGAGCCACTGAAGACTTGCTGCTTGCGACGACAGGAGAAGTGTCCGGTGGAATCCAAGCCTGGATTCGGAAGAAGGAAGACCTGAAAGCAGAGGGGACAGTGTTCAAAGTCACTTGGCAGTGACCCGGGGCAAGGAAGATGAATGCCCACCATCGTCGACAGATTCAGGTCGTTCATGGGTGTCTTGACTCTTCAGCCACGAGGTCCAGGAGGCGTCGAGGACAACCAGGAGCTGGATTCAGTGTGTCCCATGAAGTCTGCAGCTGCCTGCGGTGTTGGCGACCCGATTGGAGCCAACAAGCCTTGGTAGCAGCAAGTCTTGTGGAAAAAACAAAAAGTCAATGGTGCAGACCAGCAAGGTCTGGGGGACTCACCCAGCGAGGGTAAGTCAGGGCAGGCCTGGAGCAATCAGGGGAGCCCTTTGGATTTGTAGAAAAGTCTTCAGGGGACCCACAAGCCGGCTGGCAAGGGATCGCAAAGACGCCTCGGGAGGATTCCTTCAACAGGGGCCCACGGTCACTCGGGATGGGGTAGGCCTCTGATCTTGGGAGAAATCTCTTCTAGAGGCTGGGACCACACGTGGTCCAAAGCACAGGTTCGTAGAATGTCGTGAAGGGGTTGCACTCGAAAATAGTGCACGGTACCCAGGGACTGCAGTTCCTCATCACTCGTGGGGTCCACTTGCCTCAGCTTTGCTCGGGACTCACGATGGCCTTGGAGAAATCAGGAAATCCTCTTCCTGGGCTGCAGGGACTTCGGGCTCCGGCGGGAGCGGCGTAGTTTGCGACCATCGTTGCAGTTTTTGGTGCTTGCCAAGCAGGGGAGTCACTCCTTGACTCCAAGGGAGAGTCTTCAGTCTTCCAGAGGTAGTGGAACGTCGAAGGTCCGGGATTCTTCTTTAGAGCGTTGTCCAGGGATATCTAGTTTGCAATGCAAGGTTCCCTATCTTATACTGAAAAGAAGGGAGGGACTAGCTCTATGACCCCACCTATGGGAGGGTCAGGGGAGTGGGTGGCTACACCCACTTCCCTTTGTCCAGTTTCGCGCCAGAGCAGGGGCAGGGAGCCCCTGAGCCGGTTTGAACTGGGGTATGCACAGAGGAGCCTTCTGCCCCCCCAGTGCAGGACTTCAAAGCACTCTAGGAATGCACCCACCCAGCCCCAATACACTAAACCCTGTCTGGGAGGTGGTCACACCCCCTTGGGACAGGATACCTATTGTTTGGCCTCCTCCACTGCGAGTTTCGGTCATCAGCAGGAGGGCAGCCCAGTGTCTGTGACTGATGGCATCCATCTTGTGATGCCAGGGCTCTTCAGGATTCTACCGCGTTTCCACAGTAGGTACATGTCTATCCCTCTAGAAGGGTGGGATCATACTCCCACACCAGTTACTGGTGTGGGGGTATGATTCCAAAGTGTTTGACACCAAACACGACATGTTTTGATGCAGCCATTCCAAAGTTAGCATTAACCGCGAGGTTATAATGCACTTAAGAGTATATGGTTTGACCGCATTCACACACAGCCCCAGAGAATGGACTCTGAAAGCTGCAGAGGGGCCCTGCTCAGGCAGAGGCACCCTCTCACATAGAAACTAAGCACCCTGCCCTCAGGATTGATAGGGCCTGCCTTAGGGGTGACTGATAGGTTTAAATGTGTGTGCAGGGGAGATATAGGGAACCTATATCTCAGTGAGGGGTGCTAGCACCTCCTCACCCAGGCTGCAGTAGCAGGCCTGTGGTGTCAGATTTAGTCTGCTTCCCAGGGGTGGCATAATACATGCTTCAGCCCCTGGTAGGCCTGTGAAGTACCTATGCCCTTGGTACCGAAGGTACCATATACTAGGGACTCATAAGGAACCACAGTATCCAATCACTTGTGCACCTAGAGTGCACTCCAAGTCGTTTAGAGAGAACAGAGAGGCTGGGGCCCTGATTGGCAGGGTCCCAGCCAGACTATAGCCAGAAACCAGTGTAAACATCAGAAAAAAAGTGGGGGCAACATAAGAGGCAGATCCTACTCTCCTACATTTTCTAATTTATTTGTGCATTTTACTACTTTAGTCGTGTATCTATCAACCAAGGACATTTGTTTTGATAAATTGCGCACCGCAGGCTGGATTTTCAAATTGGCTAAATGCAGACCAGCTGTACCCATCTTATATTCCCCACAATGGTTTCATAGTAAATAAAAAATTTGCAGCCAATAAAGCTTTGGTTGATTGACTGCCCGAGTGAACAGGTTAGTCTGTGGTAATGGCTTTGAATTTCTCTGTGCCTGACCCCAGAGGAGCTTGCAATTTTGTGACTTCTGGAGTGGGAGTGAAATAGTGAGCTGTTGTGTTCCATAGCAGAGCATCTTTGCTGCTGTTGCTTGTATCACTGTCACAGTCACTGTCACTCTGACACGCCTTCTCTGATGGAGACCTGTCAACGAAGTCCCGACATGATGCTACAGAATCAGCAAGACAATCAGAAATCGCTGTATCAAGTTCAGGCTCTGAGTTTGCTTTAGATCCGAAGTGAGGGACATAACACAGAGAAAAGAAATCCTCTTGTGGGTCCACCATCTGAGGATGTGATACCATTGACCATGCTTGTTTATCCATCTCACTTGTGGCAGACTCAATGCTATTGATAGAATTTGTGCATTATCATGTCCAGTCATATGATGGGACGATAGAGTAGTTTGACTTCGAAATGGCCTGTCACAAAAAAACGACTTACTGATCCGGAGAACCAATACATTTAGTTTTTAGAGATAAGAGACGGGTGAATCGCAATTGTATCAGGCAACTAGATATGTATGAAGGTAGTAGAGTTATCAAATTCAGCGGAGGTAATACAGTCAGAGTGCGCGACCTCTTGTAAATATTCTATCTGAGACGTAGTGGGAGTAGTGGAAGTTCTAATTGGATTTAAATTACAGCGAATATTATCATTGCGCACACAAGTCTAATTTCTTACATAGTTTGTCACTTCACTACGCTTCTTATATTAGCTGTGGTTGGTATTGAATAATCCGGACATCATGGAACCTTGGTTATGTGAAGCTTGTAGGACTGTGGAGAAGACTGTGGAATTGGGCTTATTTTGATTGTTGCAGTAAAATTCTGAGTTTAAGGACAAAGTTTGTTAGAAAAAAATACGTAAAGCACATTCTCCGACATTTGAGGCTGCTGCAGTGCTCTTGATTCCCCCGACTGTGACAGATGATTTTACTGTCTTTAGCTTGCTTTGCCCATTGAAAACATTGGTCATGGATCTACCTTTGCTGCTCATACACCACATAGGCTGTGCTGTCTTTCCAGGTTCAGCAGTAATAGCAAGAGGGCGCGGTCTTGGTGCATGTTTTGGTTTGATACTGGCTGCAACGTCCTGCTCTCTTGGGTTGCAGTGCCCACAGCCCGCCATTCTGATGATCATAGGAGCCCCAGTGGCAGGTGTGATCTGGAAGAAAGGAAGGCTGGCGGCCATGAAAATCGATAGTAGAACTAATTTATGTCGGCCACTTGAACTCAGCCTCGTAGCCCAGTACACCCTGGAGACAGGGCATGGACATCCCACATCAGCAGCTGCAATATTATATTTTACTTGGGCTGGCAGGAGGACAGGGGCACTTCTCTTATGGGGAAGGTTGGTGTGAGTTAGTCATCAAGGCACTTAATCTATCCCCTCAGCCACAGCTCAACTACCATACCATCATCTTAGGCGCGCCCATCATGTCACATACAGATTGCTTCAATTCTGCCACTGGTACTCTTGCATTGTCAGTGACAATTTCCCTGAATATACATCCACTACTGCCTTTCATGCAAGGGCTGGTGGGATAATACAATACTTTGCCACGGTTTTTTTCCCCCTTGTTTATCATATTTGTATTTACTTTAGTCGTCCTTATGTATTTATACTATGTCTTTAGGTTACAGTAGCTCAAAGCTAACAGAGCATTTTATTTGCACGAAAAAAAACTTATTTTCCTTTGATGTGCCATAAATGAAAATATTTCTACATCTGTTCTAAGTACACCTGCCATCTAAGGAAGTACCCATACTGTTATATTAAAATTATATGGGATGGCTAATTTATAAATCAAATATACAGTATCTTTATCAAGCATAGGGCTACCAATTTTATGCAGCATTTTTCTTTTTTCCCCTTTTTATTTATATGAAATATTTTGGACTAAAAACAAATAACCATAGCACCATCTTGCCAAGGGCAAAACGACTGATTGCAGTGCTTGTTGTTTATTTCTAACTGTCACACTTCTTTAGGTATGTTTATTGCGAAAATTTGTGCTTGCTTTCCTTACAAGGTAAAATATACTCCTCTTGTCTTGAGAGATGCCCTCACTGGGTCTCGGACGTTTTGTGTGCAGACCTTTCTGGCCCACAATCTTTAGCGGTTCATGTGCTTCCTGGAAAAATGCCGCCTCGGCTGGAGTGTAAGACAACTAGTTCATCTTCGGATGCTGCTAGAGTGTGTTTGTCTCGTTCAAGGGGAGAGGCGTGGTCCTGCTGTGCCAAGGACTTTCGCCTTTTTCGTGGTCTACACCTTCCTTGTCCTATTTGGTACTATGTTCTGTTCAGATTTGTTCGCCATGTTCTGGAAGTTTTTATGCCTCTGCCTTTTCCTCTTGTTTACTTGTGACTTCCTTCCACAAACACGCTACACAGATGGGCAAAAAAACAGCTACGGAAGGAGCCATCCTTTCTTATGTCTAAAGAAGACATCCACACGGGAGCGACCTTTGTGCCTAGCTCTATTCTTTTCTCCTTCCCTCCGTTTCCAATAGGTGGTGTCACTGGAATTCAAATCCAGGTCTACTGTTCAGAATGGGCATGATTAACCATTTGAATATTAGACTTCTCTGCCTATGGATCTGGAACTCAGACTCGAGATGCATGCCTCTCAGAGGCATATTTTCTTTGCTGTTGAATCCTTTATTCAGCCTCAAATATCATGAGGTAGAGAAGAAAAAGTTATGTGCTTGATTCATTTAAAAGTCATACATCTGCACTGGCAGGTTTACTACCTCACTTGGGTGTGGAATTATACATTTTCGACAGTGATCTTCTAAATCTCGCATAGTTAAAGATTTCTTGCAGCGGGAAGGTTTTTTGAATTCATTCTTACTTCTATGTGGAATTCTGCATTTGTGTTTATATGCACTGTACATTTCCACATATGAAAATGCCTTTGCATTGGTGCAATTTACATTTTCTACCTTTTTTTCTTTACTGGAAAATTATTTTTCCCTGTGGAAAACCCTTTTATTTTCACACTCCCACCAAATTGAGGCGTATTCCCATCCATTCACCCTGGAACGGAGTTACTCCTGGCATGAAAAAAGAATAAACGCCTGACCCATTCTAGGGTGGGAAAAGGCAGTGCAGAAGTTTGCGAATGCCCATAAATCCACATACTTTATATGTGCTCTCAAACTTCCCAGAGCATTCCCAATCTGAAATGCTGAGTGGTAGGAGATTTACCAATACATAATATTACACAAAGCTGGGGTTATATTACGCTGGGATAGATCAGTTTAAGATTGTAAACTTATCTTTTGGGGACCGGCTAGGTTACAACTGTTGGCTGCTCTGCTTTCCCCAACCTCTTTCCAACCTTCCCCCCATTTAGCCGTCCATATAGCCCATAGCCCACTATAATGTTGGAGGTTTGAATCTTGATGGCATCTGACCTATTTCAGCTGTTTCAGTGTCATCTACGATGCCCACTGCACATGCTGGTTCTCTGAATCCGGCGTCTAGGTCCTTCCTGGCTGCACTCTGAAAGATAAACAAGGCATTGAGGGTTTCATCCACAATGGTGATGGCTGTGGACAAAACACCATGCTGAAGGAGGTGATGGTTAAGAATCTGCAAAAGGCAACGACTGAACTTCTCAGTGCCATGAGATCTTCACTAGATAAAAACCCAAGCCGCCCCAGAGCTCTTCAGCTGATTCCTGGCCTGAATCCCTGGCAGTGGCTGTGACACTTCAAGCAAATTCTGACGCTGTTCTTTCTAGTTAGTAAAAGTGAGATACTTTGAGTGCCAGAGAAGTTCCAGGAGCAGATTTCCGTGGTTGTCAGCAGTTTAGGAAAGAGCTGGGAAGAGCACAACACCCTTGGTCCCTCTGACTCCTCAGGCCCTGCAGGCATGGCAAATCCAACAGCGGACAATTTGCAGCATACCCAGGATGGGGGCAGTCTAATGGACCCCCACCATTGTTTCACAAGTAGCCGATTCAGCATTAGCTAGCTGGGAGCTAGGACAACCCAGTGGGGACATAGATCTGATGCCTAAGCCACCTACCAGACAACCTGCGTGGCAAAAAAACAGGACAACCAACCAGTAGATAGGAACCACCCATGAAATGGGGGAGGTAGGTCTGATACATCTCTTTTTAAGGTTTCTAATGTGCATATCTCAAGCCCCAACCTTATTTCTGAAACATTGACAACATCATTTGTTAGTTTCATACTTGTTCAACCCACTCAGAGAGAAAGTGGTGGAGTGGTGGAGTGGAGGGGTGGAGGGGTGGAATTTGCACTGCAATAACTAAATAAAGCGAAGAGATGATCATTTTGGACAATATGGTAAAAAGCCAACAGAGCAACAAATAAACAGGCAGAACTTGGCTAAACATCTACTCAAGAGTTTGCCTGAGAGCACATCATGTGAGATTGAGAGTGTCAAACGTTTTCTTCACTATCTGGCTTGTCCGATGAAGAAAATTCACAGAGTGGGTCTGATAATCTACTAGATCCTGAGACTAGTGGTTCCAGTGAGGAGGCAGACAAGTCAGCAGGTACTATGCAGAGTAGTACGCAACATATACAGACACATTGCATTGGACCTTAGATAAAAAAAGTCCAATATTGATAACAGTTTGGAAAGCACACAATATTAAGATGACATAGAGGATATGTTAATATGGTATCACACAGCTTCTAACTTTACTCTACTTTACCAATTTGTCTGTGAAATGCCCATTGAAGCATATTGGAAGCCCGCTCTCAGACTGAAAATCAACTTACTATGTGACCCTATTGGGGCAAGCATAAAAAACAAAGAGAATCAAAAGCCTACACACAGTTTTATTTTCAAACTAATACTTGCCCATTGCAACAAGAAACAAATAGACTATTGGGCAATAAAGACAGTCGCCTGGAAGCTACAAGCTTAAGGGAAATCACCAAAATTATCTCTTCGAAGGGGGAGCAGGTCAAAGAGGTGAAAAAACAATGTTATGTTATGCATATTTGTATAGCGCACTGTCCCCCTTGGGGGTATCCAGACGCTTAGCAGATGAACAGTCCTTGCCCAGTGGTGTCTTACTCAAAGAGCCAAGTCTTCAGCTGCTTGCGGAATTGAAGCAGAGAGGAGGAGGCTCTAACATGTAATGGGAGGTTGTTCCTTCCTTTAGGAATAAGTATAAGAAGGCTTGACCTCCGGCTTTGTTGCTGTGAATGTGTGGGTTGTGTGCAGGTAGGAGCTGGCTCAATGTTGGTGTCTTGCTGGTTGGTGGAATGAGATGCGAGGGTTCAGATAGGCCAGTCCTGTGTTAGGTACCGCTTTGAATGTGTGGGTGAGCGGCTTGTACTGGGTGTGCTTGTGTATTGGGAATTCCCACTGTCTCAAGTATTCCAATAATAACTAGAGAGATCTACCCCTCAAATAACAACAGGTGAATTAAATGGGAGCGAGTCGCAATTGATGCAGCAAAACTAGAGAATATAAAGATCAACTTATTAGATAGCTCCAGTGAGTTGGGAAGTTTACTTGAGCAGCAGGACGGGCTTTCTAAGATCACAGAGTGCCACTCATCCTTCTTCGAACAACTGACGTCCTACTTTACTATGCCCTACCTGCCCCAGGACAAGCCCAAATCAGCCAGAACACGCACCACCTGGTTTAACCAGGAGTGCAGGATTATAAGATCTAAACTAACTGTTGCCATTAGAGCAAATGCTCTACCTGAATTAAGAGAGGCAAGGAGAAATTATAAGGTGGCGACAGCCAAGGCGAAAAAGACTTGGGAGGAAGACCAATGGCTCCAGATCAGTGATGTATGCAAGAGGAAAGACTCACAACAGTTTTGGCTTCTAGTGACGAGGGGAGGGGCAGAAAGACTAAGTCTACCTTCTAACAATATTTCTATATCTACCTGGAACGACCACTTTTCTGCAGTATACACTGGATCAGGGGATTTGGCCACTGAAGCCTTTATTATTGACCATAGCAGCCACCAGACCTCTAGGCCATTTTCCTTAGCTGAAATCACACTTAGCAGAAATTCTATTGTAAGGAATAAGGCTCCGGGGCCTGATGGCATCCCTGGCGATGTCTTTTTAAGTGACATCGTTAATTGGTCTAAATACATCTGGGCTTTGGCCAACGGTATTGCTGCAGGGGCTCCCATACCACCTTCATGGAAGGGCGCCAAGGTGATCCCAGTCTTTAAGAAGGGTGAACGCTCCCTAGCAACCAACTAAAGGCCAATCAGCCTGATTGATGGTGCTCAGAAAGTCTTCTCTCAGGCACTCCTAGCAAAGATCACTGTGTGGAAGGAGGAAGAAATACTCTATCCCCCTTCCAGGCAGGGTTCAGAAGGAGGATTAGCATTATCGATCAGGTCTTTCGTTTTAGTCTATTGTCCTGGAAAACTGAGTATTGAAAAGGGGAGCCTGTACATTGCATTCATTGATCTGAAGTCAGCTTCCGACCTCATCCCCAGGAGCAAGTTGTGGCATGTTCTGCAGGAGTTGGGTCTTCCCCTGAGATCCTGGCATTGGTTGTCCGCCTTCATGAGGACAACTACGCCAGGGTCTGCTGAGGAGGCCAGGGCCAGTAGACTGACCCGATCAGTGTGGACAGGGGTGTCAGACAGGGTTGTGTGTTGGCCCCCACTTTATTCTCATTATTCATCAAGGGTGTCGTCCAACACTTAGCGGAGGTGCCAGCTGACGCCCCTGTGCTGGGGGGAGTCAAAGTAACAACTCTATTGTTTGCGAACAACACATTGATAGTGTCCAAAATGCCCAGTGGCCTGCAATTGCTCCTGGATCGCTTCAAGGCTTTTTGTGATCAAAGAGGTCTTGAGGTTAATACCTCAAAAACTAAACTTCTGTTAATGAACCCACATAGAAGGTTCAAAGGCAAAATGCTGCTAGGGGAGATCCCGCTTGAGAGAGTGGCTACCTTTGATTATTTGGGCATTACCCTATCCGAGAAAATGATATGGAAAAATCACATTATAAAGCGGAATCTTCAGCTGAGGCAGACCATTGGGGCATTGCTTAAGGAGCATAGAACTTCCAAACTAAGCCAATAGCTGCCCCTCTGCAGATCTATGACCACAAGGTAGCGAGTTCCACTCTGTATGGGGCTGAACTCTGGGGATTCGAAAACATTGAAAGTCTGTTAATTACAGATAATACATTTTTAAGATCTTTATGTTCACTTCCCCAGAGCACACCACTCCAACCACTCCGGCTAGATATGGGTAGACGTTCAATTGTGGACAAAGCTAGGCTACGCCCCCTACTATTTTGGTTGCACCTTAGGCTAACCCCCAAGCTCTCCCATTATGCGGCAGCACTTGATGAGGTTTCCAAGCTTGACCGTTTTAAAAAGATTGGGTGGTTCAACGAGGTTAGATCACTACTAACAGTGATAGGGCTGGGAAGTTCTTGGGAAACTAAAGATGTTGGCCAACTGCCAAGCAAACAAGTGGTTAAAAACCAATATCGGAGCTGGGAAGCACAGTCTTTTGTTGCTCAATCATCTGTGGGCCGCCTCATGCTAGAATTCATGGATTCAAATTACAATGCACCTTCGAAGAGTATATGGAGCTTATTACCACCCAGCAGGATAGGAAACTTTATATCCAATTTAGATTTGGATCCCTTCCTGTGAACTCCTTTACAGCTGCTTGGCGGCAGCCCTTGACCATCACGCAGCACTGTCCGGGCTGCCCTACAATGATTGAAAAAATTGGCCACATTTTCTTTGCTTGCCCTCTGTATAGCTTCCCGAGACATAAGTGGCTAGCCCCTGTTTGCAGGCTATTGGGAACTCGTTGCCACCAGGAAGTGCCCCGCATCCTAAAATCAGATTGTAGGCCTTCTGTAGCATGTGGAGTTGCAAATTTCCTTGGGAAAATATGGATCAGAAGGTATGTGTCTAAGACACGATAGTCTGCATCCTGAAACTGTCCCAAATAAGTATTTCCGGGCTTTGTATCAACCATGCTATGTTTTATCTTTGTAAAATTGATCAAATTCTGACGTTCTGTGATTTCCTTTTTTTAATATGGTATATGTTTTAAAATAATAATAGATTATATCTTTTTAAAAATTGTTCTCATATTTTAATAGTGATGATTTTAAACTTCTGGTAAAAGACATGTACTATTTAACGATTTTCTTATTTATATATAATTGTTGGATCATTGTATTGTAAGCACTCGCACTTTAATGGTCGTAATGACCGAATAAAGTTTATGATGATGATGAAGTATTGGGATTCTGTGGAGCTATCTAAGGCGAGTTGCATTGCAAGTCCTGTCGGGTGGTGGAGGATGACTCAGGCTATTGTGTTCTGTAAGGTTTGTAGTCTTCTGGTGAGTTGCTTGGTGATTCCGGCATACACGGCATTCCCGTATTTCAGTCTGCTAGTGACAAATGCATAAGTGATGGTTTTTTCCAGTGTCCCTCGGAAGCCATTTGAAGATTTTCCTTAGTAGCTACAGAGTGTGGAAACATGCAGCTGTGATTGCGTTGACTCTTGCCGGCATGTCCAGTTTGCTGTCAATGATGATGCAGAGAATCCGGGGGTGGGAGCAGGGGGTGGGTGAAGGTCTGAGGTTGACCGGCCACCAGGTGGAATTTCATGGTGAGTTGTTTTTCCCAAAGATCACTACTTCAGTATTGTCTGTGTTAAGCTTGAGACAGTTGTGATTCATCTAGGCGGTGAAATCGGTCATGCAGGTGGTGAACATGCTCCTGCTGTTGAGAGTTTTGTCCAAAGGGGACAGTATGAGTTGTGTGTCAATGGCATATTAGATGATGTTGTGGGTGCAGATGACGTTGGCTAGGGAGTCATAAGTTAAAGAAAGTGGGGCTGAGGAATGAGCCTTAAGGTACTCTGCAGATGAGTTTACATGCTTCAGAGGTGGATTGTGTGAGGTTGGCTGTTTGGGTCTGTTCCGTCAGGAAAGAGCAATTCCAGCAGAGAGTCGGTCTTTGAATGCCGATCTTGTGGAGCATCTTGATGAGGGTGGGATGTGAGACCGGTTCAAGGCTGCTGAGACATGCCGGAGGATGAGGGCTACGGTCTCTCCATTGTTCAGAATCATGCTGATGTCATCTGTTGCAGCAATAAGACCTGCTTCCTTGCTGTGGTTAGGTCTGAATCTGGTCTGGGTGGCGTTTAGTAACTGTTGGTTGACAAGGTGGTTGGTGAGGCGTTTGTTGATGAGTTTCTTGAATACGCTTGCTTGGTAAGGAAAGAGAGAGATAGGTCTGTGGTAGCTGAGCTTGCAAGGGTCCGCCAAGGGTTTCTTGAGGAGAGCATTTACTGCAGCCTCTTTCCAGGATTCCAGGAAAGTGCCTAAGTTGATGGAGACATTGAACCTCGGGGTCAGTGCTTTACTGATGGGGAGGAGTCCCTTCTTGAAGGCGTGGTGGTGGCTTGAATCTGGCAAGGCTACGGAGTGGATGGACTTTATGCTGTCTGCAGTTTCATTTATGGTGATGGTGGGTCACTTCGTGAGGATCTGTTATGAGGTGGGGAGACTAGTCGCGAGGGCCGAGGGGCCATTTTAGGATCAAAGTTGTGGTGTATGGCTGTGATCTTGTCACAGAAGTAGTCTGATAGTTTGTTGCAGAGATGTTGAGGGGGGTGATGTTGTTGGAGGTGGCTGTGGACATGGTGAATTCTTCAATTAATTTGATTCTTTGATGATCTTGAAGAGTTCCCTGTTGTTGCCATTCTTGCCATTGATGTGGTCTGTGTGGTGTTTCGTCTTTCTGATATGCTGGTGCTAGTGCCTGAGGGCGGCTTTGAATGTGTCTTTGTCCATGAGGTGCTGGCTTGCTCTCCACTTGCATTCCAGTTGCTTGCAGTGCAGTTTCGTCAGTCTGAGTTCTTCTGTGTACCAGCTGGCTTGTGTTCATGTTTTTTTCTGGTTTGCCATTCTTGGGAGGGACCAGTGAGTCTGTGCAGTCGGTTCTTGACATCTTCTGCCAGGAAGTTTGTGGGTGTGGGCCGCCTTGTAGACTGAAGTAGCACTTTCCCAAGTAACAGAACTATTAAACAAACAAGAAAAGTGTCTGAAAGACATTTAGGACCCAATTACGATGTCAGTCGGAGTTGCCTCCGACTGACACCGTCATGGTCTCAGTACCCACCCTCCTCCGGTCCTGAAATAGGGTGTTTGAAAGGATATGTGCATAAAATTAAACTAAAAAAAGAGGCATTAGCATGTGTTTTAAAAGTAAGAAGGTTGCCTGTAGGATACAATAACAGATGAAGATGGATTTAGACAAACTTATTGAACAAGGTGTAATCACACGTGTGGAGGCTAGTAAATGGCTAGCTCGAATAGTTGTAACCAAGAAATGCAATGGGAAGATTCGTCTTTGCATTGATTTGAGATCTCTCAAATCAGGTCAGTTGTTGTGGATCATCCTAAATCCAACATGTTGGAGTTACTATCAATGGTGGGTGGGGCCAAATTTGATACCTCTCTGGATTTGGCCTCAGCCTATCATCAAATACGTTTGCATGTAAAGTCACACGATTTGACAGCATTCATTACTCTATTAGGCACATTTAAATTTAAACTTATGTCTTTCGGTCTGGCTTCAGCTCTGTCTATATTCCAAAGACTAATGGAGCATTTGCTTGAAGGAATTGTTGGTGTAAAGCGCTATCAGGATGACATTTTGCTTTATTGGATATACTTGGGAAGAGCACAAAGATTGGGGCAGGTTTTGGAGGCTTTCCATAAAACAGTTTGACATTGAAAGCCTCGAAGTTCAGATTTTGTTTGGAAGAGATGAGTTATTTAGGTCATACACTGCCTGTAGATGGTGTTATGTCTAGAAGTGAGATGGTAGAATCCAGAGGTAAAATGGCATTTCCTCAGAGTAAAGAGGAACTGTTATCATACTCAGGAATGCGGAGTTTTACAGTCATTGTATTGAAGGTCTTTCATATAGAATGGTTGAGCTAAAGAAGTCGTTGAGGAAGGGTGTGACTTTTATTCTAGCCTAAATAATATGAAATGGAGTTTAATGTAACCAAGAGATGTTTACATAATGCTCCTAGTTTTCAAGCTTTTGTCTCTGCAAGGAGAACATTTGTGATAACAGATGCCAGTCTGAAGGGCTTGGGGGCAGTTCTTATGCAAGAATATGGAAAGCAAGAAACAACCACCGCTTTTGCAAGTCGATCCCTAAGTTAACAAGAAAATGGTTATTCAATGAAAGAAAGAGAAGCTTTGACAGCTCATTGGGCGTTAAAGAAGTTTAGGAGTTTCCTTTGGGGAGATTAATTTATGGTTAAATCTGACCATAAACCATTCCATGAGAATTCCATTAAAAAGGAATTAGGGCCTTATTATGAGTTTGCCGGTGAGGGAGCGGGACCGCCTGCTCCCGCTCCTCCAAACCCATATGAGCACCGCCCACCAGATTTTGGCTTTTTTCATCACTGACGGGTGGTTCTTTGGCAGTCCCATGGCTGTGCCTTTAAAAAAAGGCACTGCAATGGGAACTCCAAAGCAAGTTCCTGCAGGGCATGGACTGTCAAGTCCATGCCCTTCTGGAACTGGGGGTGCATGCACACAGGGGGGACCAACATGTGCCCCCCAGGCCCAGAGGTACAAGAGGGCCCTGTAGGTCCCCCTTTGTTTCCTCACTGCCACACTTTTCATGGCAGGCTCACAGCCGGGAAAAATGAGACAGGGAGGAACTCGTAATATGCTTGGCAGGGCCGGCAGCGGCCCCGCCAAGCATATTGTGGCCTCATGACCGCTGTAAGAACACCAGGGATCGCGGATCCCTGTCAGCAGCAGCGGTCCCATGATGGTCCGACTATCCTACCTGTAATAGGGCGATCGGACCACCGGTCCCACTGTGAGTTTGGCGGTCCATCGGACTGTGAAACTCATAATAAGGCCCTCTGACTCAGTATCATTTAGAATACGTCGGTGGGTTATTGAGTTGAAAGAATTGTCATTCAATATAGAGTATATCCCAGGAGTTTGTAACTAAGCTGCTAATTGTTTATCTAGAATAGTGCTGGTGGAGGATGAGAAAGCCATTGATGTTGGGCAGGATTAATTAATGGAGTGGAATGTACGTTCGATATCAGATGGTGTCATTTGTGATGAAGAGTGTGCAAAGGAAGTGAAAGATGGTCCTGTCCTTGTGAAAGTGATTGCAAAATTGAAAACGAGATGGTGACATGGCATGAAAGAATGACAGGAATGTTTGAAACCTTTTTGGATCATAAGAGATGGACTGAGTGAGAATGATAGCTTTTTGTTCAGAGGAATACATTTGGTTCCTCCTTATTTTTTTAGAGAAAATATTGTTAAGCTTAATCATGTATGTCACATTGGAATTGCAAAGAATAAGGAGTTGATTAGGCAAGATGTTTGGTGGCCTGGGCTAGATGTAATGGTGGAAAGGGTGGTGTGTAACATTACATTGTGTTGCAATAGTGACAAAGTTTAAAAAAACTAAGAAGAGTCCTATGCAGAATAGGATTTTACCAGAGGCACTGTGGGAAGAATTTGCAATTGAATTACTTGGTCCAATTCAAGGAGAGCACACTATAGCATATTTGTTTGTTTCGGATTGATCGCTTTTCTAAATGGCCTAAAGTCAAGTGTGTTCAAGATATTCGTTCAAAAGGGGCTATTAGATTTTTAGAAGAGATATTTCATGAGAAGGATATCCTAAATCGTTGTTATCTGACAATGGAGTACAATTTTGTTCCTGTGAATTTGAAGAGTTTCTTAGAAAACACGGAGTTGTGCATAAGAAGTGTTCCATCCTGAAGCAAATAGTGTAGTTGAGTGCTTCAATAAGACATTGATGGAAGGTATATGGATTGTTTGTGGAATGCCGTGGAAGGATGAACTCAAAGAACGTTTGTTTGCCTATCATATGTGTCCTCACTCTACAACAGGACAAACTTAATTCAAACTTTCACAAAGAAGGAAAAACTAACACTTGTTTATCAACTGCTTGGATGTCATGGCAAAAGGGTTACTCAAACATGTTTGGTGACGGTAAGTGAGAAAGAGAAGTTGTGTCAAGAGAAGAGACAAAAATGGTGTGATATGAAATTTGCAGCTGAACAATTGGAGTTAAATGAGGGGGATTCCATTAAAATTAAGGCTTATGTTGGATATGCTACCTGGTCTAAGTTTTCTGGCCCTAAAGGATTGTGAAGTGTTAGAAACTGTGTTACTGGTTGACTGGAGGGTGAGCCCTGGTCAAGCTGCAAGCATAATCCGAGTCAGGGTAAGGCACAAGCAAACCCCAAATTAACATGTGCTCAACACCCTGGCAACTTGGCACAGAGCAGTCAGGGTTACTTAGAGGCAATATGTAAAGTATTTGGACAGCACTTCATACAGTAAAACAGTGAAAACACCTCACAAAAAGATCCCACACCAAGTTAGGAAAATAGAGCGTAACGTAATGAATAAAACAAGAGCAAAACAACAAACATCCAATTAGTAGAACCAAAGATATTCAATTTTAAAGATTTCAGAGAAAATGCTACCAAAAAATACGAAGCTCCAACTGTGAATATCTGGTCGCGCACAAACCGGGACAAAGTCACAAGTTCAGGCCGACTGTGATGGAGTGCAGGCCAGCTACAGGGACTCAGTAAGGCCCACTGAACAAAGTACCTTAAATCCTGGTTTGCAGAGCACTACGTGGATCCGCGACGAAGATGCGTCACACAACCGAGGTGATGCATTGGATTCGAGATGCATCAAGGCTGCGGTACAAAGTCCTGGTGCATCGGCGTCGAGTATCCCATCGAGCGGGCTAGCGATGCGAAGTTCAGTGATGGGAATGCAGTGCGCAGTTGGTGATGTGTCGTTTCGAAGAGCTGTGAGGATGCAATGCGGAGTCCGGCGCTGTCTTCAAGGCTGCCGTCAATGAGAAATATGAGGGCCTGCGCAGAGGCTGCATCGTGCAGAGGCAATTCAGAACGCGATGTGGGCAGCGACGGGTCCAATCCACACAGTAGCGATGAAGCATCTGTTCTGCTTGGTGATGCGCTGCTCAGCAGAGAAAATTAGTCGATTCTACTTGGCGATATGCCACTCAGCAGAGAAGATGCATTGGTTATGCTCGGGGATGTGCCACTCAACAGAGAAGATGCATCGGTTCTACTCGGGGATGCACCACTCAGCAGAGAGGATTAGTCATTCTGCTCGGGGATGTGCCACTCAGCAGAGAAGATCCATCGGTTCTGCTCGGGGATGCCCCGCTCAGGAGAGAATATCAATCAATCAATCACAGAATTTGTAGAGCGCACTACTTACCCGCGAGGGTCTCAAGACGCTGGGGAGAGAAAAAGGGGGGGGGTGCTGCTACTGGTCGAACAGCCAGGTCTTGAGTAACCTCCTGAAGGTCAGCAGGTCTTGGGTCTGTCGTAGGCTTAGTGGAAGGGTGTTCCAGGTCTTGGCGGCGAGGTGTGAGAAGGATCTGCCGCCGGTGGTTGTTCTTCGAATGCGAGGGATGGTGGCGAGGGAGAGGTCGGCGGAGCGGAGCTGGCGGTTGGGGACGTAGAAGGAGAGTCATCTGTTGAGGTAGGCTGGGCCAGTCTTGTGGAGTGCCTTGTGTGCATGGATGAGGAGTTTGAAGGAGATTCTCCTGTCGACGGGGAGCCAGTGCAGGTTCCTCAGGTGGGGGGTGATGTGGCTGTGGCGTGGTACGTCGAGGATCAGGCGTGCGGAGGCGTTTTGTATGCGTTGCAGTCGCTTGATGAGCTTGGCCGGGGCTCCCGCGTAGAGGGCGTTCCCATAGTCAAGTCTGCTACTGACGAGGGCCTGGGAGACTGTTCTTCTTGTATCCGTCGGGATCCACCTGTAGATCTTGCGAAGCATGCGGAGGGTGTTGAAGCAGGAGGAGGAGACTGCGTTGACTTGCTTGGCCATGGAGAGCGTTGAGTCGAGGATGACTCCCAGGTTGCGTGCGTGGTCGATGGGTGTCGGGGCTGCTCCCAGTGTCGTTGGCCACCAGGAGTCGTCCCAGGCTGAGGGGTTGGAGCCGAGGATGAGGACCTCTGTCTTGTCCGTGTTCAGCTTTAGTCGGCTGATCTTCATCCAATCGGCGACGGCCTTCACTCCTTCATGGAGGTTGGATTTGGCGGCGAGGGGTCCTTGGTGAGGGAGAGGATCAGTTGAGTGTCGTCGGCGTAGGAGATTATGTTGAGGTCGTGCTGTCTGGCGATGCGTGCGAGCGGGCCATGTAGATGTTGAACAGTGTTGGGCTGAGGGATGATCCCTGGGGTACGCCGCAGATGATCTCGGAGGCTTCGGATCGGAATGGTGGGAGGCGGACTCTCTGGGTTCTGCCGGTGAGGAAGGAGGTGGCCCATTCCAGGGCCTTATCTCGGATCCCTGCGTCGTGGAGGCGTGCGCGTAGAGTGCAGTGGCAGACAGTGTCGAAGGCGGCGGAGAGGTCCAGCAGGATGAGGGCTGCGGTCTCACCGTTGTCCAGCAGGGTCCTGATGTCGTCGGTGGCGGCGATGAGGGCAGTCTCAGTGCTGTGGTTGCTGCGGAACCCTGATTGGGATGGGTCCAGGATGCTGTTTTCTTCGAGGTATCGGGTTAGCTGTTTGTTGACGATCTTCTCGATGACCTTGGCTGGGAACGGAAGCAGGGAGATGGGCCGGAAGTTCTTGAGGTCTCTCGGGTCCGCCTTGGGTTTTTTGAGTAGGGCGTTGATCTCTGCGTGTTTCCAGCTCTCTGGGAAGGTCGCGGTCTCGAAGGAGAGATTGATAACGTTGCACAGGTGGGGTGCGATGGAGCTGCTGGCCTTGTTGAAGATGTGGTGTGGGAAAGGGTCTGACGGGGAGCCGGAGTGTATTGTGCTCATGGTCTTGATGGTGTCATCGATGTTCACGCTGGCCCAGGCTGGCAAGGGGTCGTGGTCGATGGTGTGCGGCGGGTCTGGTGCATCGATCTTAGTTGGGGCTGTCTGGGTGTTGAAGCTGTCGTGGATGTCGGCGTGAATATGCGTCTGTTTCGCTGGCAAGCTCCTTAGGCCCACTTCCAAGGGTCCAGGACTGGGGTGGCACCACTTGGCAGGATAGACTCATAAATGGCTGGCAGTGTCCAGGTGCAGGTTCAAGTTTGTTGGAAGCCTGTTATGTCCCTGAGGCTTCAAATCAGGAGGCCAGCAAACTATCCCTTGGCATCACTGTGGGTTCTGAGTTCAAGAGATGCAGGTCCAGTCCTTCTCACCCAGGCAAGGTAAGCACATCAGGGCAGCAGTTACTTCAGAGCAGCAGTCCAGTGGAGTGGCAATCCTTTCAGCAGCACACCGAGAATGCTGACCGTCGGTGCAGTGGTTAATCTTACGGAGCAGTGCCCGTACCGGAGCCTTTGACTGGCCACGAAGTTACTGATATAATCAAGATAAAATCATTGTCTCTGGACCGCTATATAAGCATCTGCCCTCCATTGGATTCAATACCTCTGAATCGAATTCTACGGACGTGACGCCACTCAATAAATTAATTTTCATAGCCATTCACACGTTTTTTCATTAGGGTCATTCATCATATGAAATCACTGTCCTGAAGATGGTCTAGCGGATTAATCCACCTTGTAGACCGAAACGTCGACAACTGCACCCATTTTCTGTGTGAGTTTTTCATCATAGTGATTGTTTCTGTATGGTACATTACAATTTCTTGCAATATTTGAAATGGGTGTTCACACCAGTAACAAGGAGATAATAGTGGCAATATAAAATCTGTAGATCTCTGTCACTGTGTGTTCATATGCACTGGATTTTTTGTACCCCCTAAGAATATATTTTTCTACATAAATTTGTGCTTTCAGAAGTATACACCCGTTTTTTATTTTGTTTCCTTATATTTCTACATTGATTGGTCCATGTCAAAATAGGCAATTAGTTTCTAGGAATACGTTAATGTAAGCTACTGCTTTGAGCTTACTATTGATAAATCTCCGATAAGTATACAAATGAACAGCAGAATAAATCCCTTGTAGGCACCTTTCCTTGTTTATAAATTTTCTATAGGTGGCAATTTCAGAATTGTAATTTAAAATCAGACTTTACCATAAGTTAGGATTTTAAATTAGGATTCCAGAGACACCAAACATGAACCAGTCATCTCTTCCCATTTAGAAATTGCACTTATAAAATGTAATAAGGCAACTCTATTTTTATTCTATGGGAGAGATAGGCCTTGCAGTAGTGAAAACAAATTTAAGAGTTTTTCACAACCAGGACATGCACAACTTAAAAGTACAGGTCCAACTTTTTAAATGCACTGCACCCTGCCCTGGGGGCTGTTCAAGTCCTTTACTAGGGGTGACATATGTATTAAAAGGAAGATTTTGGTCTGGCAGTAAGTTTTCTTTTACCAGGTTGACATGGCACGTTAAAACTGCGCACACAGAGTCTGCAATGGCAGGCATGAGACATGTTTAAAGGGCTACTTAAGTAGGTGGCACAACCAGTGCTGCAGGCCCACTAGTAGCATTTACTTTTAAAGACCCTAGGCCTAGGGACTTATGAGTAAATTAAATATGGCAATTGAGTATAAGCCAGTGTTGCCATGTGTTAGGGAAATAGCACAAGCACTTTAGCACTGGTTAGCAGTGGTAAAGTGTGCAGAGCCCTAAGGCCAGCAAAAACGAAGTCAGCAAAAACAGGAGGTCTGAAGGAAATAATTTAACACCAAAGCTGCCAGGTTCCACATGAAGAAATTAAAAAATGCATTTAAGACTGGTGACAATAGAATTTGGAATCACGGTATCGTTGTAAACTAAAGAAGAAGTGAAAGGAGAACTGAAAAACCGGTTTATTTGAGAGCGTATGTTTGGGATTTATATTCATGAATTTTTTTAATACTGTTGGCATAAATACTGATTGACTATATGACTAATTTTAGCTTTGTATACATGTGTGTTTAATGTTTTATGATTTACTCATCTATTCCATTCTGTGATGTGTGAGTGTGTGTGTATATATATATATATTCACTGAAAAAACCATAGGTTTTAGGGACAGTTATAGTTAGTTGGACATTTCACTCGTACAAAACCATAGAAATTCCCCCGTTATAGTTAGTTCAGCTAACTATAACTCGCGCCCCCGCAATGCACTGCTGATGACGTCACATATTACATCACTCATGACATGGTCAGTGACATCACTGATGACATCACTGATGACATCATCCAGTGACTGTGTGTCTGTAAAGTTTAAATATGTTTAATATATATAGGCAAAGGCGTATTGAAGAATGAGTGGGTGTATAAGTGTCTGAATGGATGATTTAGTAGGTGCGTGACTAACTCTATAAGTGAGTGATTAAACGTATCTTACTGAATGCATGGGTTAGTGACTAAACTGGGTGAATGTCTGTATCCGTCTGTCTGTTGGTGTGTAAGTGGATGCATGGATTTGCGAATAGCTACATGAGTGTGTATATGGGTTATTGATTGGTTCTCTGAGTATCTGTATAGGTGCCTGAGTGTTTGTGTGGGTGGGGTGTGTGTGACTCTGTACATAGATGTGTGAGTGGGTGATTCATTGGGTGCATGATTTCAAGAGTGCATCTGTGATGGACTGCTTGGGTGGGTGAGTGTGTGTATGGGTGTGTTAGTGAGTGAATGTATATCTCAGTGGTACATGTGCGAGTAACTACATATGTAAAAGGCAGTATATATGTGTGTTAGAGTATTTAAATGGCTATAAGTGAGAGTGTGTGATTGTAAGAGTGGCTGTATGGATGCGTGTGTGCTTGTATCAGTTATTGTATAAGAGCGTAAGAATGTGCTAGTATTTATATGAGTAAGTGAGCTGGTGTGTGTATAACTGTATAGGTGAGTAAATGGGTGTGTGATTAATTTTTGCATGACTGACTAGGTGTGTGAGTACCTCTATGGATGAGTGGCGGTGTGTGAGTGTTGATATAGGTGTATGAGTGCATATGATAGTCCTGTACTGAGTGACTGTAAGTATGAGTGACTGTACGGGTGAGTGAGTAGATGTGTGTGTGTAGACCTAAGAATCAGTGAGTGGGTATGTAGTTATTGGTATTGGAGTGTGTATGGTTTTGAGAATGGCAGTCTGTAATTTAGAGTGGGTGTATCAAAAGTTATATTAGGGTGTGAGAAGATGCATGAAATTATAACATGGATGATGTCATCAGTGATGTCATTTGAGATGTCATCAGTGACGTCACTGACCATGTCATGAGTGATGTAATATGTGACGTCATCAGCAGTGCATTGCGGGGGCGCGAGTTATAGTTAGCTGAACTAACTATAACGGGGGAATTTCTATGGTTTTGTACGAGTGAAATGTCCAACTAACTATAACTGTCCCTAAAACCTATGGTTTTTTCAGTGAATTTCAAAGGTTTTTTAAATGCTAATTTCTAACTATAACGTGTCTGAAACCTATGGTTTTTTCAGTGAATTTCAAAGGTTTTTTAAATGCTAATTTCTAACTATAACGTGCCTGAAACCTATGATTTTTTAAGTGAATTTCAAAGGTTTTTTAAATGCTAGTTTCTAACTATGCCTACAAAGGTAGGACATGTGAAGAAAGAAGAAAAACGCACAGAAAGAAGCAAAAGAAATGCAGAAAGAAGCAAAAGAAGTCCACAAAGACGAAGAAAAGTGCAGGAAGAAGCAAAAGATGTGCAGAAAGAACCAACAGAGGAGCAGAAAGAGGCCTTGTTGCAAAATGATCCTGTGCCCACAACTTTTTCAGACGGGTACTGGTAGTAACTGACTCTGACTAACCAGAGCCAGTGCTATGCTAAAAGACACTTAGAATACAGTGAAAACACCTACATACACTAGGGAACACTATGCGTTGGGGTACCCCTGTGATTAGCATGACCTCCTCTGTAAGTCCCTAGTACATAATAGTGAAGGGGGATTAAAACTACCTCTTAAAACGCGCTACAGGGCGCGTTTGCACAGTGGTGAAGGGAGGGGGGCCTGAGGTGACATGTGTGCAAGCGTGCCCCGTGGCGCGTTTTAAGTTGCGGGATTAAGTCCCCTTGAATCCTGAGGGTCCCTGGGGCCCAACTAGCCCCCCAGGAACCTACAGTTAGGACCACAGAGCTGAGTTGCAGAGAGGCGTTCCGAGGCCACGCACCTTTTTTCACCTCTCTGCAACGCAACTCTGTTGTGCTTACTGAAGGTACCTGGTGGGCTAGTTGGCCCCCAGGGTCCCTCAGGATTCAAGGGGAATTAATTCCCCAACTTAAAACGCACCACAGGGCGTGTTTGCGCACATGTCACCTGAGGCCCCGCCCCCTCTCTTCACCACTGTGCAAACGCGACCCGTGGCGCGTTTTAAGTTGGGGTATTAGGTCACCTTGAATCCTGAGGGTCCCTGGGGCCCAACTAGCCCACCAGGTACTTCCAGTAAGCACCACAGGCCTGCGTTGCAACGCCTGTAACAAATTGTGCAGTTGTGTTTAGGTAGTGAAGGGGGTCGTGCTGGGGGTAGTGTTTTAGGGTTTAGGGTAGTGCAGTGGTGTTTGTGTAGTGTAGGGGGTCATGCTGGGGGTAGGTTTAGGGTAGTGCAGTGGTGTTTGGGTAGTTTAGGGAGTCGTGCTGGGGGAGTGTTTTAGGGTTTAGGGTAGTGCAGTGGTGTTTGGGTAGTGTAGGGGGTCGTGCTGGGGGTAGTGTTTTAGGGTTTAGGGTAGTGCAGTGGTGTTTGGGTAGTATAGGGGTCGTGCTGGTGGTAGTGGTTTAGGGTAGTGCAGTGGTGTTTGGGTAGTGTAGGGGTACTGCTGGGGGTAGTGTTTTAGGGTTTAGGGTAGTGCAATGGTGTTTGGGTAGTGTAGGGGTACTGCTGGGGGTAGTGTTTTAGGGTTTAGGGTAGTGCAGTGGGGTTTGTGTAGTGTAGGGGGTCGTGCTGGGGGTAGTGTTTTAGGGTTTAGGGTAGTGCAGTGGTGTTTGTGTAGTGTAGGAGGTCATGTTTTAGGGTTTAGGGTAGTGCAGTGGTCTTTGGGTAGTGTAGGGGTCGTGCGGGGGTAGTGTTTTAGGGTTTAGGGTAGTGCAGTGGTCTTTGGGTAGTGTAGGGGTCGTGCGGGGGTAGTGTTTTAGGGTTTAGGGTAGTGCATTGGTGTTTGGGTAGTGTAGGGGGTCATGCGGGGGTAGTGTTTTAGGGTTTAGGGCAGTGCAGTGGTGTTCGGTTAGTGTAGGCGGTCGTGCTCGGGGGAGTGTTTGAGGGTTTAGGGCAGTGCAGTCGTGTTCGGGTAGTGTAGGGGGTCGTGCTGGGGGAGTATTTTAGGGTTTAGGGTAGTGCAGTGGTGTTCGGGTAGTGTAGGGGGTCGTGCTGGGGGTAGTGTTTTAGGGTTTAGGGCAGTGCAGTGGTGTTCGGGCAGTGTAGGGGGTCGTGCTGGGGGTGGTGCTTTAGGGTTTAGGGCAGTGCAGTGGTGTTCGGGCAGTGTAGGCGGTCGTGCTGGGGGCGGTGTTTCAGGGTTTAGGGCAGTGCAGTGGTGTTCGGGCAGTGTAGGGGGTCGTGCAGGGGTGGGTGTTTCAGGGTTTAGGGCAATGCAGTGGTGTTCGGGCAGTGTAGGGTGTCGTGCAGGGGGTGGTGTTTCAGGGTTTAGGGCAGTGGTCGGGCAGTGTAGGGGGTCGTGCTGGGGGTGGTGTTTCAGGGTTTGGGGCAGTGCAGTGGTGTTCAGGCAGTAAAGGGGGTCATGCTGGGGGTGGTGTTTCAGGGTTTAGGGCAGTGCAGTGGTGTTCGGGCAGTGTAGGGGGTCGTGCAGGGTTGTGGTGTTTCAGGGTTTAGAGCAGTGCAGTGGTGTTCGGGCAGTGTAGGGGGTCGTGCTGGGGTTGGTGTTTCAGGGTTTAGGGCAGTGCAGTGGTGCTCGGGCAGTGTAGGGGGTGGTGCAGGGGGTGGTGTTTCAGGGTTTAGGGCAGTGCAGTGGTGTTCGGGCAGTGTAGGGGGTGGTGCAGGGGGTGGTGTTTTAGGGTTTAGGGCAGTGCAGTGGTGTTCGGGCAGTGTAGGGGGTCGTGCTGGGGCTAGTGTTTCAGGGTTTAGGGCAGTGCAGTGGTGTTCAGGCAGTGTAGGGGGTCTTGCTGGGGGTGATGTTTCAGGGTTTAGGGCAGTGCAGTGGTGTTCGGGCAGTGTAGGGGGTCTTGCTGGGAATAGTGTTTCAGGGTTTAGGGCAGTACAGTGGTGTTTGGGCAGTGTAGGGGGTCGTGCTGGGGGTGGTGTTTCAGGGTTTAGGGCAGTGCAGTGGTGTTCGGGCACTGTTGGGGGTCGTGCTGGGGGTGGTGTTTCAGGGTTTAGGGCAGTGCAGTGGTGTTCTGGCAGTGTAGGGGGTCGTGCAGGGGGTGGTGTTTCAGGGTTTAGGGCAGTGCAGTGGTGTTCGGGCAGTGTAGGGGTCATGCTGGGGGCGGTGTTTCAGGGTTTAGGGCAGTGCAGTGGTGTTTGGGCAGTGTAGGGGGTCGTGCAGGGGGTGGTGTTTCAGGGTTTAGGGCAGTGCAGTGGTGTTCGGCCAGTGTAGGTGGTCTTGCTGGAGGTGGTGTTTTAGGGTTTAGTGCAGTGGTGTTCAGGCAGTGTAGGGGGTCATGCTGGGGGTGGTTTTCAGGGTTTAGGGCATTGCAGTGGTGTTTGGGCAGTGTAGGGGGTCTTGCTGGGGGTGGTGTGTCAGGGTTTAGGGCATTGCAGTGGTGTTCGGGCAGTGTAGGGGGTCTTGCTGGGGGTGGTGTGTCAGGGTTTAGGGCAGTGGTGTTCGGGCAGTGTAGGGGGTCTTGCTGGGGGTGATGTGTCAGGGTTTAGGGCAGTGCAGAGGTGTTCGGGCAGTGTAGGGGGTCTTGCTGGGGGTAGTGTTTCAGGGTTTAGGGCAGTGCAGTGGTGTTCGTGCAGTGTAGGGGGTCGTGCTGGGGATGGTGTTTCAGGGTTTAGGGCAGTGCAGTAGTGTTCGGGCAGTGTAGGGGGTCGTGCTGGGGGTGGTGTTTCAGGGTTTAGGGCAGTGCAGTGGTGTTCGGGCAGTGTGGGGGTCGTGCACGGGGTGGTGTTTCAGGGTTTAGGGCAGTGCAGTGGTGTTCGGGCAGTGTAGGGTGTCGTGCTGGGGCTGGTGTTTCAGGGTTTAGGGCAGTGCAGTGGTGTTCAGGCAGTGTAGGGTGTCGTGCTGGGGCTGGTGTTTCACGGTTTAGGGCAGTGCAGTGGTGTTCGGGCAGTGTAGGGGGTCGTGCTGGGGCTGGTGTTTCAGGGTTTAGGGCAGTGCAGTGGTATTCGGGCAGTGTAGGCGGTCGTGCTGGGGCTGGTGTTTCAGGATGTAGGGCAGTGCAGTGGTGTTCGAGCAGTGTAGGGGGTCATGCTGGGGCTGGTGTTTCAGGGTTTAGGGCAGTGCAGTGGTGCTCGGGCAGTGTAGGGGTCGTGCTGGTGGTGGTGTTTCAGGGTTTAGGGTAGTGCAGTGGTGTTCGGGCAGTGTAGGGGGTCGTGCTGGGGCTGGTGTTTCAGGGTTTAGGGCAGTGCAGTGGTGTTCGGGCAGTGTAGGGGGTCGTGCTGGGGCTTGTGTTTCAGGGTTTTGGGCAGAGCAGTGGTGTTCGGGCAGTGTAGGGGGTCGTGCTGGGGGTGGTGTTTCAGGGTTTAGGGCAGTGCAGTGGTGTTCGGGCAGTGTAGGGGGTCGTGCTGGGGCTGGTGTTTCAGGGTTTAGGGCAGTGCAGTGGTGTTCGGGCAGTGTAGGGGGTCGTGCTGGGGCTTGTGTTTCAGGGTTTTGGGCAGAGCAGTGGTGTTCGGGCAGTGTAGGGGGTCGTGCTGGGGGTGGTGTTTCAGGGTTTAGGGCAGTGCAGTGGTGTTCGGGCAGTGTAGGGGGTCGTGCTGGGGGTGGTGTTTCAGGGTTTAGGGCAGTGGTGTTCGGGCAGTGTAGGGGGTCTTGCTGGGGGTGATGTTTCAGGGTTTAGGGCAGTGCAGTGGTGTTCGGGCAGTGTAGGGGGTCTTTCTGGGGGTAGTGTTTCAGGGTTTTGGGCAGTGGTGTTCGGGCAGTGTAGGGGGTCGTGCAGGGGCTGGTGTTTCAGGGTTTAGGGCAGTGCAGTGGTGTTCGGGCAGTGTAGGGGGTCGTGCTGGGGGTAGTGTTTTAGGGTTTAGGGTAGTGCAGTGGTGCTTGTGTAGTGTACTGGGTCGTGCTGGGGGTAGTGTTTTAGGGTTTAGGGTAGTGCAGTGGTGTTTGTGTAGTGTAGTGGGTCATGTTTTAGGGTAGTGCAGTGGTGTTTGGGTAGTGTAAGGGGTCGTGCTGGGGCTAGTGTCTTAGGATTTAGGTTAGTGCAGTGGTGTTTGGGTAGTGTAGGGGGTCGTGCTGGGGGTAGTGTTTTAGGGTTTAGGGTAGTGCAGTGGTGTTTGTGTAGTGTAGGGGGTCGTGCTGGGGGTAGTGTTTTAGGGTTTAGGGTAGTGCAGTGGTGCTTGTGTAGTGTAGGGGGTCGTGCTGGGGGTAGTGTTTTAGGGTTTAGGGTAGTGCAGTGGTGTTTGTGTAGTGTAGGGGGTCATGTTTTAGGGTAGTGCAGTGGTGTTTGGGTAGTGTAGGGGGTCGTGCTGGGGGTAGTGTTTTAGGATTTAGGTTAGTGCAGTGGTGTTTGGGTAGTGTAGGGGGTCGTGCTGGGGGTAGTGTTTTAGGGTTTAGGGTAGTGCAGTGGTGTTTGTGTAGTGTAGGGGGTCATGCTGGGGGTAGTGTTTTATGGTTTAAGATATTGCAGTGGTGCTTGTGTAGTGTAGGGGGTCGTGCTGGGGATAGTGTTTTAGGGTTTAGGGTAGTGCAGTGGTGTTTTTGTAGTGGGTCATGTTTTAAGATGCAACGCTCCAATACCTGACCAGTCTGCACTACATAAAACTGCAAAAAAACTAAAAATAAAAAGTGTTTTGCACACTTTTGTCATTGGGCTATATGTGGGCTACATCTGGGTAATATTTGTGCTACATTTGGGCTCTTTTTTCTCTGGTGGCCATCTTGGAAGACTTCTTTGTTATGACGTTTCCTAATTTCCTCATTTACTGCAGTCTCCTCAGTAGGAAATGCTTTCAGTTTTTTACTTTGATTCCATCAAGAAGGCATTCAGATGTGTCTCACATATGCCATAAATTCAGAATGTTAGCACTCTAGTTGCTCATTAGATCACTGTAGTAAAGCTACTGCTCACCAGGTAGTTAACTGGAAGTCTCCTGCTGGTATTGAAAGTGATTGTTTCAGTCTGCATGTCAGAATTTTCTAATGAAATAGAAGAGGATTTGAGATCTCACTTAAAACATGCCCTAATTTTTCTTTCTGCAGCACTAACCATAATTTCTATTTCAAAAAGAACCCTCATTTTGTTCCTTTTTAAATTAAATGTTTTAAGTGTTACCGGTTTATTCCAATCAAGATGGCTTCAGGTGTGCCATACTTTTGTCATAAGTAAGGCTGTTAGCGCTCTAGTTGTTCTTTAGAACACTCTGGGAAGCTGCAGTAGAACACAAAGGCATCAACTGGCAGGCTGCTCCTGTTGAAATATAACAGGAAGATATTTGAGATCACACTTGAAACATGTCCTAATTTTTCTTTCTACAGCACTAACCATAATTTCTATGACAAAATGAACCCCATCATTTTGTTCCTTTTTAAATTAAATGTTTTAAGTGTTACCAGTTTATTCCAATCAAGATGGCTTCAGGTGTGCCATACTTTTGTCATAAGTAAGGCTGTTAGCACTCTAGTTGTTCTTTAGAACACTCTGGGAAGCTGCAGTAGAACACAAAGGAATCAACTGACAGTCTCTGCCCTTGTTGGATGTACATGTTTTACTGAGAATGTCAGACTTCATTCTCACATGACTGAGAAAGATAATGTGAATTTACAGAAAATATGCTCTCATTTTAGCTTCTGGAGCACCTTCCAAAACTCTATGGGACAAGCATGTGAAAATAGTTTTCTCTCAAACATGATTCATGATATCCCAGCAGAAGGTTTTTCACAGGGTAAAATCACCTTAGAACACACCACAATTCCTGAAATTAGTATGGTACCATCAACAAATGAATTCTAATGTAACTAAAGTCTGTTATCACCCTTTATAGTTCTCCTTTTGGTAACCCTCAAAATCTTTGATTCACTACAATGCATTTCAATGGGGTACTATCATGTATATTGGTCCCAAGATGGCTGCCAGCAATTCCAGGATGAAGTGCTGACAGCCAATCAGATCTCACAATGACATGTGTGGTTAGGCTCCGCCCAGATATATATGTGATTTTACTTTTGATTTTCTCAGGAACGACTGAACGGATTTACACCATTTAACCAAAAGGCACGACTCTGAACCAAGGGCTACCTTTTTGCCAAAGTTGGTGTAATTCCGTTCAGCAGTTCAGGCTGTAGCTGCGATGAAAGGTTCCTATGGAAAATTGCATGGGGAAAACACGTTTTGGGACCCCCTTTTTTCTCGGCCCCCACTTGACAAATCACCCCGAGACTTTTAGGATAGGAGCGGACCAGAGCGCGCCACGAGTTTTGAAAATTTCGCGAAGATTCGTCAACCGGCGCAAAAGTTATTTCAAATAGAATGTTGCAGATTTCCTATGGAAAATAGGTCCTAACTATAACTATCTACTGGCGACCGCCAGTAGATAATATATATATATATTTATTTATTTTTTTAAATTTTATTTCACCCAGTGGCGGTCTCGCCACTGGGAAGTTATAGTTAGGATTGTGTTTCCATAGGATGCTTGTTTATGTGGTCCAGGCCAGGGGGGACAATGGATTTTTTTTTTTGGGGAGGGGGGTAACGCGTGTGACCCCCATCTCCAGGCCGATTTTGGCCCCCATCCCCAGGGCCCAACAACCTATTTTGGGGGTGGGGGCATGCAGCCAGCCTCCTCAGGCCATTTTTGGCTCCAGGGTCTCCATAACCCAAAGCCTGAGGTATTTTTTTGGGAAGAGGGATTGGGGCACACAGCCCCCTCTCTGGGACATTTTCGGCCACGGGGACCCCTCCCCCAGGGGCCCAACGTGTTTTGTAGGGTAGGGGTCCCTCTCTGCGAGCCTCCAGTGGCTGAGGTGGACCCAATCGCCCGGGGCCGCTAAAGTAAGTTAAAGGGAGGTGGCCATGGAGCCCCCCTCCTTGAGCCATTAATGGCCCTGGGGACCCCATTCTTGGGGCCAACCCACATGCTGTGTCCCGGGGAGCCCACCCCAGGACACAGCGGTTTTCCTGCCCACACCAGCATGGGCAGGGAAACCTTTGTTTGCTCCCACTTGGCGGGAGCATTTTCAAAACTCCTGCCATGTGGGAGCAAAAACAAAATGCTTCATCCGGCTGGAAGCAGATTTATGATCTGTTTCCCTGCCTTCACTGAAGCGTCCGCGCTCGGCCCGGGCTTAGGGCATGCCCCCCTGGATCTATGAAGCCATATTTACAGATATATTCGAGGGAGTTTCTTCTAGGGCGGGATCCGAGAGGTGGCAAGGTGAGCTGTCCCAAATTGCGGCCTGACATCATTTCGGCTGATCACGATACGCTATGCTCTAACTGCTCTCTACCCCTCCCTTGCATCACTGCTTATCCTATTAAAAGCTTGGTTAATCAGCCAGGTAGTTCACCCATACAAATTGAATTGGCTCCCATAAAATGTCTACTTCTTAATGCCAGGTCATTAATTAAGCACAGCGTGGAATGCTCACTGCTTATAGAGCAGTATGATATTAAGCTGGCATTTATTACTGAATCCTGGACTGATGACACTTCAGGACCTGATATTGTTAAAGCATCTCCTCCAGATTTCCTCTGCCACACTCTGGACAGACCTCATAGGAAGGGCGGAGGTCTGGCTGTGCTATATCACAATACATTAGTGCCCTCTTTCTCTATAGCCTCCAATGCAGGTTGTGAAGCATTGTCGGTTAGTGTACGCATTTCCCCCCATGACACTTTCAGGGCTATCCTTCTTTATCGTCCTCCTGGCCCCAGAGGCGCGTTCCTAGATGCTATTGGTTCGCTCCTGGAGGAAGGACTTTGCGCCAATTCCTTTACAGTTTTGGGGGATTTTAATTTCCATCTGGAAGAACCCACCGATCCTGATAATATGAGGCTGAAACAAGTTATGAGTGGGGGGGATCTTGAGCAGCTGGTGGTCGGACCTACACATGTAGCAGGTCATACCTTAGACGGAATCTTTACCAATAACTCTTGCCTTTCCTTCTCCGAGGCTCTGCCTCTCCCCTGGTCTGATCATGCCGCCATCCTATTTTTATTATCTCGGACTCCTCACTATCAACCTAAACCAGAGTCAAGGGCCAAGCTAACTATGAGGGCCTGGAATAACGCTAACAGTCTCGTTTTAGGGAATTTCTTGAAAGACACAGCTCCCATCCTTCCGGCTGGAGTAGAGGAGGCTGCGGCTGTTTACTCAGGATGGATTGATGCCGCATGTAGTAAAGTTGTCCCGATTAAACTGTATTCTCCCAAGCGGGCCACCCCTTCAGCCCCCTAGTTCTCGGATAACCTTCAAGGGAAAAAAACTGACTGTAAGAGGCTAGAACGAGCCTGGAGAAAAGGTTATAGTGCTAGTGACAAAGTGGCCTATAAAACCAGTCTCTCAGGGTTCAAAAAATTACTCGTGGAAACTAAGAGGATTTATTTTTCTGAGCAGATTAATAAGGCAAAATCCTCCTCCAAAGAGCTATTTAAAACGATAAATTTACTTACTAATCCCATTAGGCCAAATGTATATACTAGCCCTGAGCTATGTGAAAATCTTGCCTCTTTCTTTCGGCAAAAGGTTGATGTTATTTTTTCCTCTTTTAGTCCTCAGCAATCAGAGGCTAAGGAGGCCTCAGACGAGGTGGAGCCTATTGTAATTAAAGCTATATCTACTTTAGTTGAGTTTACACCACTAGAGACTCAAGAGGTTATCAAGCTCTTGATGGCGAGTAGATCTGGATCTCCCCTGGAACCTTGTCCAGTCTCGGTGATTAAACTCTTTCCCAAGATCATTGGCCCTGTCCTGACCTCTATGATTAACTCCATTTTTGAGTCAGGCCACTTTCCCTTAATGTGGAAACAGGCCTCCATTCTTCCTTTGATAAAAAAAGCCTAAACTGGACTCTTGTGATCTGAACAGTTATAGACCTATCTCACGCCTCACATTGCCAGCCAAAATTATTGAGAAGGCCATGAATATCCAGCTTAGCACGTTTTTTTGTACTAACTGTTCATTGGATCCAACGCAGTTTGGCTTTCGTGCTGAACATAGCACAGAGTTAGCCCTGATTAAAGCATCGGAGAAAATAAGAGAGGCCTTGGATCAAGGAGGTGCTGCGATTCTGATCATGTTAGACCTCTCGGCGGCCTTCGATACGGTCCATCATGATGTATTGATGGACCGGCTATCTACAGCAGGGGTTCAGGGCAGGGCCTGGAACCTTTTAAAATCATTCCTGACGGATAGAACCCAAACGGTGGACCTGGGCAGGGATAGGTCTAAGCCGTTCTCCTTTCCCTGCGGGGTGCCACAGGGTTCGTCTCTTAGTCCCACACTTTTTAATATATATGTGTCCCCATTGGCGGCCCTGATCGGATCCTTTGGGTTTCAGGTGACATCTTATGCAGACGACACTCAAATTGTGTTGTCCCTTCAGCCGGGTAAAGAAGTTGAGACCAGCTTGAGATGTCACGATTGCATGAAATCCGTTGCAGGCTGGATGGCATTCAATTGCCTAAAGCTTAATGCCGGTAAAACGGAGGTCTTGATATTTGGGAACAATGTCAACCTCTGGACACCTGACTGGTGGCCAGAGGAAATGGGAATACCTCCAGCCCCCACTACGAAAGCAAAGAATCTGGGCGTGGTGATGGATAATAAACTAACCTTTGGTGATCATGTTAGTGGGGTGGTCTCCACCAGCTTCTTTCTTCTCAGAATGCTGAGAAAAATAAAAAAAATTCTTCCTAAAGATAGCTTTAGGACAGCAGTCACAGCGCTCGTTTTGTCACGACTGGATTATTGTAACGGTCTGTATTTGAGTTTACATAAGAAACATCTTAATAGACTCCAGATTGTGCAAAATGCGGCAGCAAGACTTCTAACGGGCACTCCCAGGTTCGTCTCAGTGGGAAAGGGTCTTCGAGATCTCCACTGGCTTCCAGTGAAACAACGGGCACGGTTTAAAGCATTGTGCATGGTCTTTAAGGCCCTGATGGGCAGTGGCCCAGATTACCTGAGAAATCGATTACTTTGGTATGTTCCTGGAAGAATGCTACGTTCCTCGGAAGCAAAGCTAGTGACTATCCCCCGAGTTAAGAAAGCCAGCTGGGGTGGCAGGAGTTTCTTTTATTGTGCCGCCAGGGCTTGGAATGATCTTCCTGTGCATCTGAGAAAGGCCACAGATCTCCTTTCGTTTAGGAAGGGGTTGAAAACCTGGCTTTTCTCTGAATAATCTTCCTCTTAGGACACCCTCTAGGTAGCGCTTAGCGCCAGGACGCCTTTGGGCAACAGCTGCGCTCTACAAGCTTCATTAACATAACATCAAAATATTGCACCCGCCCAGAGGGAGCAGCATTAGTAGCTGCTCGATCTGGGCAGAAGTAACACCGACTCCCGCTGCATGAGGAGAGCCGACTGGGGCAACATGGCCCCCCCCCCCCCCCCAAGGCCACCAACAAATGTACAGTAGGTGCCCTGGGTGGGAACCAGGACATCTACCTTTATTGATGCGGGCCCCTGAGGAAGGGGTCTCCGGGGCCTATAATTGCTAGGGAGCGGGGCCGTGTGGCCCCCCTCCCCCTTTCATTTAAGGAGTGGCCTTCGGGGATGGGGTCCCCAGGGCCTAACAAGGCTCAGGGAGAGGGGCCTCGTGGCCCAGGCTTTATATCTTAATGCTCCTTTGGAACCACTTATACATGAACATCTAATGGCCGCCAGGGCTGCTGTTAGCCAAGATTAATTAGAAAGATCTCTCAACCCTAGCAAGCAAATCACCAAATGGCTGATGAAATGCATGAAGTGAGTCAATTGGAAAGGCACTAGCAATCAAAGTTTGAGAGAGTTGGCTATATAAGGGATGAAGTATTTCCTGCTGTACATTATAAGAATACTGCAAGTCAACAATGAGTTCTGTGACTATATAGAGGAACAAGGCCAAAGGGTGGGTTACTTCAGAAGGTCATTGAACTTATGATGGAGAAAACCCAACACCCTAAAGAGAAATGCGAAGTAACACACAAGGACTGCCCCTGTTCACCCTTAATATTTGGTCTATGTTTGGATCCATATTTACGCTGCCTAATAACATCTACTAAAATTGCCATTGTGGTTACAAATGGGCTCTCGGTTAAAGTAATGACGTGTTGATGATTATAAGATTATCACTCCTGTAGTCAGTCAATGCTTGAAATATGACTTAATCATTTTTTTTTCCTGAAATGGGAACAATAAGCTCCATATATTTTTGCAGATTCTTTTAGTTCATTACAGCAATTACCATGAGTATTGACACCAAGTTCATTGTCATCTATGGAAACAGAGAGAGTTAAGCGGTAGAGAAGCATATGAATAGTTATAAAAAAAATCCCTGATATAGACATGCACAGTATTTATTTACCTTGCCACTTTTGATGCCCTCAATTCGTTGATTTCTTTAATGATAGTTGCTATTCTGTTCTCAGTATTTTTAAGCAAATCTGCTCTATTAACTTCACCTTTTCTGTTATGACACAGTAAAAATAGTTTTTCGAATATTACTCTCTAATCGCCAACCTTTAGTGTAACATTTCGATCTCTATTTTTTTGGGGGTTGGGGGGGCATGTCAACTGACCTGTTTATTCACTTTTCCCAATTCCACTACTATAAATATGTGTATTGTTGAGTCTTTCATCGTGAGGGCAGTAGTTTAACGCTATGCTACTTTGGTTATCTGTTTCTGGGATGCATCTGACCTCTTTGTACTCATTTTCGAAGTGCATTGTAGATAGGGTTACAGAGTGCATTTTTAATTTTCTGCTGCTAAAACACTTACTATGCACCACAATATTCTCCATACTCTATTAATATTATTTAGATATTTTAGATCATCGCGTTTGATGAACCCAGGACTCCTCTCTCACATAGTGTTTTTTTAGACCCCACTACTAAACAGTTATTTCTCTGCCCTCTCACCATCTCTTTTCAATATATGTATACATTTGTACAGGTAATAGGATAACACCAGCTGCAACTCCAGAAGTGCACAAATGCCACAAAAATGTACCCCATCCATTGAAAATGGCTCAGGAGCCAGAGGAGCATCCCTGCGTGCCTCACAGACCTACGGTTTATTTCAATTGTACCTAAAAAGAGATTCTTGTACAGAATGGCAGAGGCCACAACTCTTCCTTTCACCTGACTCACAATCTTGGGGGCACTGCCCATCTACAAAACAGAAAGAAAAGAACCTGGAAAAAATATTCAATGCATATGTTACTTGTTCCTGCTAAATAATGCAATGTTCAAAGGCCACATCTACCTGCAGTGTACGATCTAGGTGACCCTCATTTCACTCAAATCAACAATCCATTGGAACTGGTGAACCATAGTAGTTGTGATTGGATTATAGCAATAAAATCCTTAATCACCTCAACATCACTGACAAATTGTAAATATTGTGTATTACGTCGGGGAATCAGAGGTTTCACAGGGCCCTTAAACATCCTCCTAAAATAATACAGTAATGACAAAGAAGAAAGGGTACCTTAGGATGGCGATTCTCAAGTACTACTCTAAGATGAAGAGTAGTCAATGACTAAATAACTTTTGAGAAATGGCCTCTTTTTTCCAATGAATAGTCATAAAACAGGATGGCTAAACTCATCCACTTCGAATAGCATACTTCATCATTTGGTACGTCCTCGCAATTAACATCCTGTAGGTGCGTAGTGGGCTCTATGAGGATCTCTTAGAGGGATAGAGGGATTATTTGTGTATGATGTGGAGCAAGAAAGTTATAGCTCCAGAAAAGTGATATGAGAATGTTTATTTGACTCTTGTCGCCTGGTGAAGTTGATGGGGGATCAAAGAATGGGTTAAAAATTTGCGAAAAGAGGTTAAAAGTTTGTTATGTCTATATTCCACTAGTCCCAAAAGTAAAAGTAATGATCGAAGAGAGTTGTGCAATGCAATCCTCTAGTGTGATTTCTACATGTTTCTGACCAATGTGAATCCTATATGGTCAGGTGTATTCTTCGTGACTTATCGCTATTGTACTCTATCCCTAGATGTCTGAGTTGGAGCACAGTCAGTCTAGGGCAAGAAAGTGAAGGGTACACCTTCAGTTTCATGGTGTGCTGATGGGTCGATCGACCTGTAGTAGAATAAAAGAAAAGGGATTAATGTTAAGAGTCACTAAATACCAAATTACCATGGTATGCTTTTCATGGAGTATGGTTATGCATCTAATCTATCCAAATATGAGCATCATTGTACGTTATATTGTGGGCCACAACCATTAATGCACATTGTATGAAACTGGAATAATATTTGTGGTGGGTAGACTACCTGCCACAAGGAATAATCACAACCCTTGTCAGAGGGAACCCTCAAAGTCACTTAATTACCTGAACGCTACCCCCAGGTACTCATGACACAGAGTTGACCAGCTTAATTTAGGGTAATTTATAAAGTATTTATACAGTACCAAAATAGTTCTAAAGTCAAAATGCAAAATAATAAAAACCCCAACCTGAATTAGAAAACTAGAGTAACATTGAACAAACAAAATGACACCTAAACCATAAAAAACCAATATGTGGCCCTGAAGATATGATTTTTTTAAAGTTTTAATCAGGAATAGTACCAGTTAGCATAAAGTGCCAATAATTGTCAATTGTCATGGTAGCCAAGACCTAGGCGCAATTTGATGCTGACTGTGATGGGGGCACAGGTCAGATATACCCTAACCAGGTTTTTCTTTTAAAGAGTTTTATATAGTGCGAACTCGAACCAAAGGTATCAGAGCGCTTTACATAAGCACCAGTTGCATTACAGTCGGACACATTCATTTTGTAATGCACGGGGAGATTAAGTGATTTGCCCAGAATCACAGGATGTTGAGCGTCGCTGCCGAGACTCGAACCCAGCTTCGAAGCCGACCGTTCTAGCCATTAGGCTACATCCTCTCCCCTTCATCCTGGTCAGTTATTTTATGTTCTGACCTAGTCCTTTAAGTCCCAATCTACCTAAGCAATACACTTCTAAAGTCCCCCACAAGCTCAGGTGAGGCATTTAGAGACTCACAGGGTGGCATTGGCTAGTGGGTTGGAATGACTCCCGGCCACACCCTAACCAATGAGGTAAAAGCTCCCACTGCCAACAGTACCCGCTTTGGGCATTTCAAAGCTGGCAAAACCCTTTGGCCAACTAAACTTGGGCTCTGAGTGCTAGAGATGCGTGCGGGGAGTGTTCTTTGGTAATCCAAATGTCCTCCCACATCTAACACCAAAATCCAGTGTGAAGCAGCCACTGTACCCCCAATAAACCCAGAGACAGCTGTGTGGTAGAAAACAAACAGAGTTTTCCAGCAACCAGACAGTAGTTTCATATGAATTGGCATCCTGTTCCCTTCCTTTCATGTGTGCCCCTAGTATTTTATGTAAACCCTGCAGACCTGTCAAGCAAGATTTGACACTGGATACACAAGAATTGGAATCCTGTTCCCAACCTTTCATGTGCGCCCCCAGTATTATATGTAAACCCTGCAGACCTGTCAAGCAGGATTGCACACACCAGCAAGATCTGACACTGCAGGGTCAAATAGGATTCTCATAGCCCCCACCATTCTGCTGACCCTAATGGGGTCATCTCTGCCCATTTAGATCAACCTATCACTCACAGTGACCTATTGTGTAGCTTCTGGGAGGAATTTTCACTCATTTTTATATCTGTTCAAAAGGTAATCATTGGCTGTGATAAATTGGAGAGTAAATGCAAATTAGCATCCTTGAACTTTAGACAGGGAACAGGTAACTGTCTAAAAGTTACTTTTCCTTAATATGTATCAATAATCAGACTTCACCAATGCACTGGATTTTTAATAACTACTAAAAATAGTTGTTTTCATTATTTTTCTAGCTACACGTATTCCTGAAATACATTGTTATGGTTTTAATCTGAACTTTGGTTTACTACTTAGGTGTCAAATCCCATCAGAAAAAGGCTCGTTCTTGAACACTGACGCGTTACTGTAAACGCGCAACGTTCAAAGGGAATGTACTACAATTCCCAGCAACCCGAGTGAACCGGAAGTGAGGCAGGGATGGTTACGCGTCGTTCTGAAGAGTTCTTAATTCCATCCGGAGTAGAGACGCTGCCGATTATTCTTGGTTCGGAGGCGGTGTGTGAACGAGGAAGTATTCCAGTTCCCGTGTGGTAAGGGTGCTTGTAGCACCACACTAAACTTCCTCGCTTTTTTGTGCAAGTGCGTCTTTGCATTTTCCTGATTAGTTTTGCCTTGCTTTTCAAGGCGGTTACTTTATACGAAGGCTCGATTTAGAGACTTCATCTTGCTTTGGATTGCCTTTCCTGTTGGTGAGTTACTTCCTGTGGCTCGTGCGGGAAAGGGCTTTTTGAATGAACTCAGTTTCCAGAATTGATCGTGTTTCATGATTTTAATGAGCAGTGATATTCCTGGGACTTCCACCACTGTTTAGCCAGAACTTACGTTTTCTTTGCGTTTATTGAATGAATTGACAATTATTATGAAGATACATTTATAAGGAGCGCATCATTTCATTGAGCACTTATTGTTGTTTCTTTTTGCCTTTTAACAGGGGGTTGTGTTCGGACTGTTATTGAGCTTTGCTCCACCTCCCCAGTGAGGTTAGGCACTACAGAACCAAGGGTAGGTTTGAAATAGAGATGGTGAAGACAGAGTATTCCTAGTAATCAGCTTGGTTGATATTAATAATTCCTTTCTCTCCTCACAGTGTCTCTAGCCTCCTATAAAAAGTGCTTTACAACTCCGGCTCATAAAGTGGCAACGTATTTTGTTTTACAGGTACATATGGTGTATGTTTTGTTATAGACATAGTATTGAGAAGGAATGTTTTAGACTGAGTGTTATAGTGTGTCTCTTTGTTGTTTCAGATATCCCTCCCTGCAGACCCCTACCTTTCCTTCCCCCACTTAATCACTTCAATCGTCTGTGCTACAAGAGCAAATCAGACTTGAAGCTATTGAGAGGTGGACCCTTATCAGCATCATTCCAATCCTGAGGACAAGGACCGGGACAGAATAATCGGCCCAAGTATTGGCGTCCTCCTGGTTGGGTTGATGCATAATGGCCACCTTAGAGGATGTAGTGGCGGCATTGACCGCGGTACAAACAGCGTTAGCGGCTTCACGGGCTGAAACAGCGGCCCTACAAGATAGGGTGGATCGCATGAATAAAAACCCTTTTGATGTAGGTGGTGGGGCACAGTTGAATGCTAGTCCTTTAGTGGTAGAAATGCCTACTTATGTGCCTTTAACACCCCCTGATAAATTCCATGGCGACCCTCGCAAGGTACAAATATTTCTCACGCAGATCCTTTTGCATTTCTTTTGTAAAGCCAAAGCTTTTAACACTAACCAATCAAGAGTGGATTTTTTGATTTCATACTTAGCAGGGGAGGTGGCTCAGTGGGCAGTTCCCTTGGTTAGAAGTGATGACCCATTGCTGTATGATTGGGAAGCTTTTTTAGTAGAGTTCGAAAAGGTGTTTAACCAAAGAGCGGCGTCTGGTACCGCTGATAAGGAGTTATTAGAACTAAAACAGGGGAGTAGGGAACTGCTTACCTATATAAATGCCTTTAGGAGGCTAGTAGCTGAGACTAGTTGGCCTAGATCCAAACACGCTTCAGTGTTCTATCAAGGACTCAAAAAAGATTTAAAGGACGTAATCGCCCAAATCGATCCACAGCCCACAACATGTGAGGATCTCATTGAACTAGCATTACGCTTAGATCACCGAATGAATGAACGAAAAGGTGACAGCAAAAGAAGAGACCGACAGTATCCTCGGTTTGAACGCCAGAGACCCACAAAACAACACACGGCCCAAGCACCGGAACCCATGGAATTAGGCACAGTGCATGCACCTTTATCTAAAGAAGAAAGAGAATCCAGACGCAGAAAAGGGTTGTGCCTACATTGCGGTAAAAAAGGACATTTTATAAGAGAGTGCTGGATGAAACCTAAAAATTCACGGACAAGCTATGGAGCTTCCACGGCGGCTGCAGTGGAGAAGCCGATGGAAAACTAGAGTGCCCGAGAATAGGAAAAGGGATACCCTCGAGCAGAATGAATATCCCTTCCATTCAAGACCCAAAGGCTACAAGACAAGACCATCTTTATATTACTCTGAACATGAGTATTCAAAACACTTGGACACCAGTACACGCAATGGTAGATTCCGGGGCAACTGGTTGTTTCATGGATGCGTCGGAAGCACAACGAATGGGAGTATCATTAATATCAAAGAAGATACCAGAAGAGGTCTACGCGGTGGATGGGAAGTTGTGGGATTCAGGAACAATTCGGTATATTACGGAAGACCTCCCGGTGCTTTATGGAGTCTACCACTTTGAAACCTTAACGTTTAGTATCATTCAGGCTCCACAGTATGGAATCATTTTGGGGTTACCTTGGCTCCAGAAACATAATTCAGAGATCAACTGGATGGAAAAAACAGTGCGCATGTGTTCCGATTTTTGTATGCTCCATTGTCTGCCTCCAGTGAAAAAACCTGCGCTAGCACTAGCCACCCAGCACTGTATTGCAACAGCAGCAGAAAAAGATGCATGCCTACCCACACAATATAAGGATTATGAACAGGTATTCAGTGATCAGATGTCTGAAGTCTTGCCTCCACATCGACAGTATGACTGTCAGATTGATTTAGTACCAGGGGGGGATAGTGCCGTGTGGTAGGGTATACGCTCTCACTGAACCTGAGAATGAACACCTGCGTCTGTACCTTGAAAAATATCTGGAGTTAGGGTTTATTCGTCATTCTAAATCCCCAGCTGCATCGCTTTTGTTCTTCATTCCGAAAGCGAATGGGGACCTTCGTACCTGTATAGACTTTAGGGCCTTGAATGCTATTACCATCAAGAACCGTTATCCTCTACCTCTGATCCCAGTACTTTTGGAACAAGTTAACAAGGCTGTGATTTATACTAAACTAGACCTTAAAGGAGCATATCAATTAGTGGGAATGAGAGAGGGAGACGAGTGGAAGACCACGTTCAAGACCCACTATGGATTGTATGAATACAGATTATTGCCTTTCGGATTATGTAATGCCCCAGCAGCATTCCAATTCTTTATAAACGATGTTCTAAGAGAATATCTCGAAAGATATGTGGTTGTATATATTGATGACATCCTGATTTATTCGGAATCTGAGACACTACATGTACAACATGTCAGAGCCGTGTTGCACACACTGCAAAAACATTTCTTGTTCTGTAAGTTACGGAAATGCGAATTTCACGTTGCTACAGTGGAATTCTTAGGAGTGATGTTGACTCCTTATGGACAAGAAATGGCCGTACGTAAGGTGCAGGGAGTAAAAGAGTGGCCTTGTCCTCAAACTGTGAGGGATGTGCAATGTTTCTTAGGTTTCGCCAACCTTTACAGACGTTTTATAAATCAGTTCTCTAACATGGTATCTCCCATAACAAAATTGTTAAAGACGAAGACGACCTTCCAGTGGACCGAAGAAGCACAAATGGCATTCGAACAACTTAAAGAGGCATTTACAATGGCTCCGGTGCTGGCTCATGCAGATCCTGAGAGACCTTTCATAGTGGAGGCCGACGCATCGGAAGTGGCAATAGGAGCGGTGCTCTCACAACGGCACCTAACCAATGGTCAAATGCACCCTGCGGCCTACATGTCTAAAAAACTGAACGACGCAGAAAGGAATTATACCATCGCCGAGAAAGAATTGCTGGCGATCAAGGATGCCTTCTCCGAATGGAGACATTGGTTGATGGGAGCCAAACATCAAGTCACTGTGTTTACAGATCATCGCAATTTACAATTCATGAGGGAAACAAGGCATCCCTATTCGCGGACACCAAATGTTACTACCCACTAAAGAACTAAGAAAACAAGCGTTTCGTTGGTGTCATGAGTTACCTAGTGCTGGTCATAATGTGGTTGAGAAAACCAGACACAGGATCATCCGTCAGTTCTGGTGGCCTAGCCTACGCCTTGATGTATTCACGTGGGTCAGGAATTGCGAGCTGTGTGCGCAAATGAAGAACCACACCACAAGAAAGCAAGGGTTACTTCATCCTCTTCCCACTCCAGAAAAACCGTGGGAAAACATATCCTTGGACTTTATAGTAGGACTACCCAAAGACCAAGGTTGCACCACTATTCTAGTAGTTGTGGATTTCCTGACCAAAATGGGGCACTTCATAGCGTGCAAACAAATCCCAACTGCGAGTCAAGTAGCTCAATTGTTACTGGTAAATATAGTGCGGTTGCATGGACTGCCGAGAGTAATAGTCTCCGATAGGGGAACTCAATTCACAGCTAATTTTTGGAAGGTTGGTGTTCTGCTTTGCACATTTCATCGGCTTTGTCTACCAGTTTTCACCCTCAGACCGATGGACAAACGGAGAGGTTGAATCAGACACTCAAGCAGTATCTTCGATGTTATGTAGACCGGAATACAGAGGCTTGGGTAGACTGGTTATGGCTGGCAGAGATTGCATATAATAGTGCCACTCACTCCTCCACACACACTTCTCCCTATCACTGTACATATGGCTTTCACCCAAGCTTTATTCCCTTTGTACATCCATCTGAAGCTCACAAAGTACCAGATGTATATGACAGGATTACACAAATACAGAGAAACTTGAAAGAAACACAAGAAAACCTCAGAAAGGCTAAACTCACCTATAAGAAACAAGCAGATAAACACAGACGGCCTGAAATCAGGTACAAAAAAGGGGACAGAGTATGGTTGTCCACAGAAAACATCCGATTTAAAAAATACAGTGTGTTTAACCCAAAATTCATTGGACCATATAAAGTGATGAAACATATTAGTCCAGTGCCAGTAAAGCTAGCCAGTTTGCGTATACATCCAGTGTTCCATGTGTACTTATTGAAACCCTCCAACTCTCCTGTTAAGAAACGACCAGATCCAGTTTGGGTTGATGAGGAACGAGAATATGTAGTCAAAGAAATCTTAGATTCAAAGATTAAACACCGAAAGCTGTGGTATTTGATAGCCTGGAAGGGTTATGGGCCTGAGGAGAACTCCTGGGAACCTGCTTCGGGAGTACATGCTTCCAGACTTATGGGCCTGTTCCATGTACGCAATCCCCGGAAACCATGTCTCTGTCAGTGTTCTCCTGGGAAGGGATGTACTGTCAAATCCCATCAGAAAAAGGCTCGTTCTTGAACACTGACACGCGCGTTACGGTAAACGCGCAACGTTCAAAGGGAATATACTACAATTCCCAGCAACCCGAGTGAACCGGAAGTGACGCAGGGATGGTTACGCGTCGTTCTGAAGGGTTCTTAATCCCATCCGGAGTAGAGACGCTGCCGATTATTCTTGGTTCGGAGGCGGTGTGTGAACGAGGAAGTATTCCAGTTCCCGTGTGGTAAGGGTGCTTGTAGCACCACACTAAACTTCCTCGCTTCTTTGTGCAAGTGTGTCTTTGCATTTTCCTGATTAGTTTTGCCTTGCTTTTCAAGGCGGTTACCTTATACGAAGGCTCGATTTAGAGACTTCATCTTGCTTTGGATTGCCTTTCCTGTTGGTGAGTTACTTCCTGTGGCCCTTGCGGGAAAGGGCTTTTTGAATGAACTCAGTTTCCAGAATTGATCGTGTTTCATGACTTTAATGGGCCGTGATATTCCTGGGACTTCCACCACTGTTTAGCCAGAACTTACGTTTTCTTTGCGTTTATTGGATGAATTGACAATTATTATGCAGATACATATATAAGGAGTGCATCATTTCATTGAGCACATGTTGTTTCTTTTTGCCTTTTAACAGGGGGTTGTGTTCGGACCGTGATTGAGCTTTGCTCCACCTCCCCTGTGAGGTTAGGCACTACAGAACCAAGGGTAGGTTTGAAATAGAGATGGTGAAGACAGAGTATTCCTAGTAATCAGCTTGGTTGATATTAATAATTCCTTTCTCTCCTCACAGTGTCTCTAGCCTCCTATAAAAAGTGCTTTACAACTCTGGCTCATAAAGTGGCAACGTATTTTGTTTTACAGGTACATATGGTGTATGTTTTGTTGTAGACATAGTATTGAGAAGGAATGTTTTAGACTGAGTGTTATAGTGTGTCTCTTTGTTGTTTCAGATCTCCCTCCCTGCAGACCCCTACTTTTCCTTCCCCCACTTAATCACTTCAATCGTCTGTACTACAAGAGCAAATCAGACTTGAAGCTATTGAGAGGTAGACCCATATCAGCATCACTCCAATCCTGAGGACAAGGACCGGGACATTAGGACAGTTAAACCTGCCATTGTGAAAAATAATTTTTGATTACTAGTCAATTTAAGGGCACGTTAACATTAAATTTGTACATGTCAGACTTTTAAATACCATGCACCCTGTCTTGTGCCCACAAGGCTTACATTTATATTTAAATGTTATTTATTTATAAAGCGCAACATTCATCCAAAAGGATATCACGGCGCTGGAGAAGCGAGATCCAATGGCAGGAGTAATGTTTGATGCCGCTATATCCAGCGCTTAGGCTTTAGGGAACAGATGGGTTTTTAGTTTCTTTCTGCAGGCCATGTAGTCGTCTGTAAGTCGTAAGTCTAACGGTAGTTCATTCCAATGTGTTGCAGCCAAGTGGGAGAAAGTTCGTCCTCCCGCTCTAGCCTTCTTGATACGTTTTGTCTTGGCCAGTGCCAAGTGGCGTGACCTCAGACACCTTGTAGGGGCGTAGAATTGGACTTTGTTTTGAAGAATTCTGGGACAGCGCTGGTGTAGGGCTTTATGTGCATGGCTCAGAAGCTTGAATCTGGCTCTTTGACGCACGGGCAGCCAATGGAGCGGTCTCATACAGTCGGATGCTGAACTGTACCTATTTTTATTACAGACCAATTTGGCTGCTGCATTCTGTATCACCTGCAAGCGTGAAAAGAGATAGTCAGCCATTCCAACGAACAGTGCATTACCATAGTCCAGTTTACTAATGAGTAGGGCTTGTGTAATCATTCTTCTGCATTCCATGGGAATCCAAGGAAATAATCTCTTAAGCAGCTTTAGGGAGGCGAAACATCTTCCGCACAGAGCCTGAACATGGTTCTGCAGGTTCAGGGTGTTGTCAATAAGGATGCCCAGGTTTTTTGCGACCTGCTTGGGTGCAGGATCGGCTACCAATGATTGGGGCCACCAGGTGGCATTCCAGATTAAATGGGCTCCTCCAAAAAGCAGGATTTCAGATTTGTCGGCGTTTAGTTTTAAGCAATGCCCTGACATCCAGGTGGCCATTTCTGAGAGGCAGTTGTTCAACTTAATCCTGGTGTTCTCATGCTTTTCCTCGAGGGCAATCATCAGCTGTGTCATCCGCATAGGAGCAAATGCTGAATCCCCATTTTTCACTCATTTTTGCCAAAGATGATACATAGGCGTTAAAGAGTGTGGGGCTCAGAGAGGCTCCCTGCGGGACACCATATCTGATAGGTTTAGGATTTGAGGAAAACGTGCCCATTTGTACAGTTTGCATTCTATTGTTCAAAAACGAGCTGAGCCACTGAAGGGCTTTAGAATGTATACCTTTTTCGTATAGAATTTTCAGCAGTAGTTCATGTGAGACCGTATCGAACGCTGCCGATAGGTCCAATAGGATCAGGGCTGTGGCTTTCCCCTGATCAATTAAAGATCTTATGTTGTCTAAGACCGCTAGGAGAGTTGCCTCCGTACTGTTGGTGGCTCTGAACCCCGTTTGAGAGGGGGTGACTTATTAATATTTAAATGTGAGGTTTTAACCTGTCAAAAGGGTTTATTTTTACACGTCAAATTGCAGTATTTACATCATTATAGCCTGACTGTAACAATGTTTGCAATGCCACGGTAGTTGAGGCACAATATCTGCTACAGTTCACTGGTGGCATTTAACTTCCAAGCACTGGGTACATTTGGTACCATATACTAGGGACTTATAGGCAAGTTAAATATACCTATTAGGAGCATGCCAATTCAAACATGTTCAAAGGGGGAGGACAGACACGTTTCTACTTTCTACTAGTTAGAAGGGGTAAAGTGCAAAGTATGTGCATTTGCCATGCACACTGATGTCATTAATTATGGATTTTCAGAGGTCATTAGTCATGTCATGAATGATATCATAGAACATGTCATGAGTGATATAATATGTGCGGTCATAAGCAGTGCATGGTGAGTGTGCGAGTTATAGTTACTTTATTTAACTAAAAAAGGTGAACTTCATTGTTTTTGAGTTTAAAGTGTTACGTTTTTACTTACATTTTAAACTATAACATCACTTTAACCTTTGATTTTTTTCCAGTGAATTTCTAGGGTTTTTTAATGTAGGGTAATATGTTATTGCCATTTCCACCCGTCCCCCTACACAGCTGGCCAACTCCCTGTGTCCCCATGTCCTATAATGGAGGCTGCAATATTTCTCTTCATGTTGCAGCCAGCCAATCGGAGTGTGAGCTGCAGTGGGACTTGCGGGAGCTTTTCGCCAATAAAATTGTTCTACTTTTTAAAGTTGTTTGCCCACGGATCTCCCAAGGAACTCCTATGAACACAACCGTCCACATATCTATACATTTTTAACCTTAATTTCTCAAAAACGATTGCACGGATGTACAACAAATCACAAATAGTACACTTTCTGGGTAAAGTTCTACCTTTCTGACAAATTTGACGTAATTCTGTTCAGCTGTTGTGGCTGTAGTCCAGTTCAAAAATTCCTATAGAAATTGCATTCGGAAAATGCGTTTTTGGATCGCTCCGATACTTTCCAGGAAGGAGCTGAGGTGGATGAACTTTTTGGGGTAAAGTTATTAGCAAAACATAAAATTGAATTCCTTTGTTAACAAGGTCCTATAGCTATATTACATCTTGGCGGGCTCCACTGTGAGTTGTAGTTAGGTCAGGGTTTCCGTAGGAAGAGTGTTTTTTGTTTCACTAATAACTCTGACACTGTTTATTGAATCTGCACAAAACATTTAAAAAAAAGTTCATCCACCTCAGAACCATCATAGAACGTTTCACGACAACCCATCAAGCACTGACTAAAAAAGGGGGTCCAAAGCGTTGATTTTCCATGTTAACTCCCATAAGAAAATGTGCTCTCCGATATAGAATTCACTGGAATTTGCTCACACACCCACTCATTCAACCATTGAGCCACTCACACACCCATTCACTCATCCATACAGCCACTGTCACAGTCACTCACGTACCCATACACCTACTCACACAGCCACTCACTCACCCATACAGTCGCTCACAAAGCCACTCACCCATACAGCTACTCACACACTCATTTATTCACCCACACAGCCACTCACACCCCCACTCACTTACCCATACAACCTCGCAACAGAATCACTCACTCGCCCATACAACCACTCATGTACCCAGTCACAAACCCACACAATCACGTATATACCCATTCATACATCCATAGAAGCACTCAAACAACCTCTCACTCACCCCTACAGCCACTCACACAGACACTCACTCTCCAATACAGCCACTCACACAACCACTAAGTTAACCAAACACCCACTCAAACAGCCACTCACTCACCCATACAGCCACTTTCACACCTAGTCACTCACCCATATAGCACTCATACAGCCACTCACTCACCCTAATAGCCACTCACACACCCACCCACTCACTCACCTATACAGCCACTCACACATGCATACGGCAAGTCACATACCCACTTATTCACCCATACAGATACTCACAAACCCACTTATTCACCCATGCCGCCACTCACACACCCACTCACATACCCATACAACCACTCACACACCCATACAAACACTCACACACCGATTCACACACATATACAGAGTCACACAACCACTCAGATGACATATGTTACAAATAGTATCTCTTAATAATAGTATGGAAAGAATAGTAATTTAACTTATGCAGTAGCTTACTATATACCTTTAAGCAGGGCACGAGTCGGGGGTACACGCGGGTGTAGGGCGTCCACCCACTATTTTCACTGGGTGAACACCGTCCACCCTGCCAAGAAGTGGGGTCCCACTAAATAATGTGCTGAACTCGTCCCGTTGTAATTTCCAAACACCGGGACACTTTCAGAAGCGCCTGCACGTTGTCTGCTTCCCATCTCAACAAGCAACAAGATGCAGGTGGGGGCGGGGCTTTCTTATTTTAGACTCCTGCTAAGCCCATAACAAAGGCCGAATTTGAGGGGTCATCAGGCCTCCTTTTGTTCTAGTCTCCTGGCTGGGAGCAGTCAGAAGCCTCACACCTAGAAGCAAATGCAGCAGAGGGGAAACAAAGGTTAGCACTTCACACATACTTAAGAGAGGCAGCTTTTCACTTTGTTCAGGCTCTGTTTACTAGATATGCATGCACTGTAAGAATGTCAGATGTGTTGGTCTCTCCCAGTATTTACATAATACTAAATGTAATTTATATAGTGTTTACCCCCCCTGAGGAGGCGTAGAAATAATTTAAGTACCACTATTTTTTCTTGTATAGCGCTACTCATCTCAAAGCAGTGTCAGAGCGCTTTACATCACACGTACATATTAAAGTTGTGCTTGTGATACCACTTCCTATGATGTCAATTCCTGTGATGCCACATGTAATGTCATGTGCCGTGATGTCACGCGTCGTGATGTCATGCGCCGTGATGTCACTTGCATACTGCCCAACTAGGTTAGTCCCCCCACTTCTTTTTTTAGGACTTGTGCCCTGCCTTTAAGTCTCAGAAACATTTAGGAAACACTTACACTCACTGGATGATGTAATCAGTGATGTAATTTGAGATGTCATCAGTGATGTCATTGGCCTTGTCAGGAGTGATGTAATATGTGAGGTCATAAGCAGACCATTGTGGGGTCATAAGTCATAGTTAGCTCAGGTAACTATAACTGCTGAATTTCACAGGTTTTGTACGAGTAAAATCTGTGCCTAACTATAGCATCCCTGTAGCCTTTGGTTTTTTCAGTGAATATACAGATAGATAGATCTATATATAGATAGACATAGATATAGACATGGATATAGATAGATAGTTAGAGAGTACATAATGGTTAACTATGTAATATGGTTCAATATTGCATAATAAATGTCACCAGAACTCAAACATGGTAGTATAGGATCATATTATGCATGATATCTGTTATGTATTTTTGTATTAGATAATTATTTTGGGACAATTAGCTTGAAAAAGCATTTTTTTTCAAAGTGTAACTAGCAATGCCACAGTCTTAAATAAAAAAGTGCGGACTTTGTTTACCTTTATTGAATACATGGTAAATACATTTTTGGCAATGTTGAGGGTCAGTGGGTTTAGGCGATTCCATGTCTGCTCGTTTATTGCACGATCATACATTTACTGCATTAGCCATATAATTTGTCACATAACTTGTCATATAATTTACAAATTTCATAGAAATTCTGGTTTCTATGTCAAAAGGATAAAAATAATTCTGAGATGGAATGTGCTACATAATTTGCATTTTTGTTTGCCACACAATATAGATAACCTTGCCTCATAATTTGGTCTTTCATTCTGCATAATCCTAGTTACCCTGACACTAAAGCTCCGCAAAGTGGTTTGAGGGCTGTCATTATGGTCAATCAATCAATCAAGTGTCTTGTAAAGCGTGACTACTCACCCGTAAGGGTCTCAAGGCGCTGTGGGGGGAAGACGACTGCAGATCTGTTGCAAGGCAGTGTGGTTGAGTCGAAGAGCCTGGTCTTGCGGTCCTCCCTGAATTGGGGCAGTGATGGTGATTGCCTTAGGGGGGTGGCAGGGTGTTCCAGGTCTTTGCTGAGAGGTAGGAGAAGGATCTTCCCCCGCCCATGGTCTTGCGAATATGTGAAATGGCGGCCAGGGCCTGTTGAGCAGAGCGGAGGTCTCTGGTGGGTGCGTGGAATGAGAGGCGGTGGTTGAGGTATGTAGATCCCGTGTTGTATAAGGCTTTGTAGGTGTGTGTGAGGAGCTTGAAGGTAATCCTTTTGTTGACTGGGAGCCAGTGGAGTTCTCAGTTGGCTAATGATGTGGCTGCGGCGGGAGATGTTGAGGATGAGTCTGGAGGAGGCGTTCTGAATGCTTTGCAGTTTCTGGAGGAGCTTCTGGGTGATGCGGGCATAGAGTGCGTTGCCGTAGTCGAGTCTGCTGCTGATGAGTGCGTGGGTGACCGTCTTTCTGGACTCAGTGGGGATCCACTTGAAAATCTTTCAGAGCAGGCGTAGCATGTGGAAGCAGGATGATGAGATGGCGTTGATCTGATGGTTCATGGTGAACGAGGAGTTCAAGATGATGCCGAGATTTCTTGCGTGGTCTGTGGGTTTGGGCGGAGGTCCATGATCTGCAGGCCATCAGGAGTCGTCCCAAGTGGAGAGGGTGGAGCCCAAGATGAGGACTTCGGTCTTCTCTGAGTTTAGCTTGAGGCAGCTGTCCTTCATCCAAATGGCAACAGCCTTCATCCCATCACAGACTGCTCTTGGCGACTGTGGGTTCAATGGTGAGGGAGAGGATCAGCTGGGTGTCGTCTGTGTAGGAGACGATGTTGAGTCCTTTCTTCCTGGTGATGGCTGCGAGCAGGGCCATGTAGATGTTGAAGAGAGTGGGGCTCTGGGAGGAGCCCTGAGGCAGTCCGCAGCTGATTTCTGTGGGTTCCGAGTGGAACGGTGGTAGCCTGACTCTCTATGTTCGGCCGGTAAGGAAGGATCGGATCCATTCCAGGGCATTTTCACGGATGCCGGCGTCATGGAGTCTTGTGCATAGGGTGCAGTGGGAGATGGTATTGAAGGTGGCAGAGAGGTCCAGGAGGTAGAGGGCTGCAGTTTCGCCTCAGTCGAGGAGGGTGCGGACATCGTCTGTGGTGGCGAGGAGGGCGGTCTCCATACTGTGATTGCTTCAGAAGCTGGATTGAGAATGGCCCAAGATGTGGTTCGCCTCAATGAACTTGGAAAGTTGGGCGTCGATTGCCTTCTCGATGACCTTGGCTGGAAAGGGGAGCAGAGAGATGGGTCTGAAGTTCTTGAGGTCCTTCGGGTTTGCAGAGGGTTTCTTCAGCAAGGGGTTGATCTCTGCGTGTTTCCAGTCTTCCGGGAATGTGGCAGAGTTGATGGAACAGTTGATGGTGCGGCAGAGTTCGGGGGCGATGGAGTGCAATATTTCACAGGCAACCATGAAATATTTACAATATTTCATGCTTCCATGTGAAAAATTGGTTTTTATACCACTGCATTTTGAGATTTTGAGCGATAAAAGCACCAAAACAAGTTAAGTGCGGGAGTGTGTGTGTTTGTGTATATACATATATGTGTTTACTTATTTATTTATTAATATAAACACCCTTACCTTACCAAACCAATCTATAAATTCTACTGTAACATTCTGATCTGAAATAGGGGGATCCAAAATTGTTGCAATTCCGAAGTGCGGAATCCAAAATATTGGTAACCCAAAAATGTGGATGCGAAATTGTGGGGATATACCAGTTCTGCAGCAGGGGCAATGCAGCAAGAGCAATGGGTGGTCTAAGGAAAAATCAGATATGTTAGAAACTGGGGAAAAATTGCTGTGGGAGAATTTGCCCACGCTCTGGATAAATTTAAGGAGAAGGAATTTTTGGGCTCAGGTTCATCTGTTGAAAATTTTAATAGGTGGGTAAGATTGGCGGTAGAGGATGTTGCACCCCTTAGGAGAGTTAGCTCAAAGGGTAAGAAGAAACCTTCTGCCCCTTGGTTTTTAGAAGAGCTCAAGGAGCTCCAAAAGCAGTGTAGGAGGCAGGAGCGGAAATAGAAACTAGCCCCAGAGCCGGAGGAGAAAACCAAACTTAGGGAGCTTACTCTCACATATAAAAGGGCAAATAAAGAAACGAAAACAGCATATAATTTTCCCAGAGGTAAAGTTCGCCCATCAATGCCCCGAGAGAACTCAATATAGTTTGCACGCTTCAGTCCTACATTGCAGGAGGTGGAGAACTCGCAAACGTTTTGTAATAAGGTTGCAGAGTTTTTTAAAGAGAAAATCTTGAAGATCCATGCAGACTTTCCAGCTCCCTCTGATGGTCCGGGTGGCTCAGGAATTCAGTCACTCCATAATGAGGATGGGATAGCATTAGAACATCCTACCCCCAGCTGTTTGGCCAGATTCTCTCCACTACCACGCTTAAGATCAAGTTCCTGCTAGCTGGCACTACTTCGGGATCTCTGGATGATCCATGTCCACCTAGGATCCTCCAGTTGGTTCCAAACTTTATGGCTGAGGCTATAAAGAAGATCTATGCTAAGGTCCTGAAGACCGGGACATACCCACAAATATGGAAGGAGACAGTTGTCATCCCTCTAAAGAAGCCTGATGGTGACCCCACCGACCTGAAAAAATCTGCGCCCGATCTCTTTGTTGCCCTCTCCGGCAAAGATCTTGGAGAAGCACATAATCCAGGAACTTGCCAAATATCTCCTTAAGCATGAACCCCTGTACCCTTCGCAGAATGGGTTCAGAAATTCTCATAGCACCGAATTGGCACTTATTGCTACTATGAATTCTATCCGTGGGCAAGTAGATCAGGGAGGTGCAGCGATCCTTGTTTTGCTGGACTTGTCAGCAGACTTTGACACCATATCTCCATCTCTGTTGGTGCAAAGACTGCGGCAGGCAGGGCTGAAGGATATGGCCCTCAAGCTGCTGGATTCCTTTCTGTGTAATAGAACGATCACAGTTAGTTCCAGCGACTTCAGAGCAGTCCCCTTTCAGCTTCCTTGTGAAGTTCCTCAAGGGTCATCCTTAAAAGCCTTACTCTATTTAACTTGTACGTTGCCCCATTGGCGAAACCGGTATGGTCTTTTGGTTTCCAGGTGACGTCCTATAGGGACGACACCCAGATCATTGTTTCCATGGGAAGTGGTAGCGGAAAGGTTTAGAGCGTGTATGCAGGAAACTAGCAGATGGATGAGGAATAACTGGCTAAAAATGAATGGGAAAAAAACTAGATTGTAGGTTTTGGAGCGAACAGCTCGATTTAGACTGACCGCTGGTGGCCAAATACTTGTGGTACCCTACCTATCCCAGCAGCAGCGGCCAGAAACCTGGGGGTGCTGTTTGATAACACCTTGACATTTGACTCCCAGGTAAATAGAATGGCAAGTTAATGTTTCTAGATGATTAGGATTCTGAAGAAGATGTTTTCTTTGCTTCCGAAGAAGCCCAGGGCATCAGTGGTCACTGCACTTATCACCTGGCGCTTAGACTGAAATGCCCTGTATTTAAACATCAACTCTAGTTGAACAAGCTCCAAGACCTCCATAATGCGGCCGCACGCTTGGTTCTGGGAGTACCCAAAAACGCCTCAGTCAGGAAAGGCCTGAGATCACTTCATTGGTTGCCAATAAAGAAATGGGTATCTTTTAAAGAACTATGTTTGACTCACAAAGCCCTTCATTCCAAGGGTTCGAGCTATCTTAGGACAACCCTGAACTGTTATGTTCCCTGGAGAGCTCTGCGATCTGTGGGTCGCCATAAGGTAGTGGTTCCACAATGCAACAAAGTCAGATGAGGGGAACGCGCCTTTACGATGGTGGCTGCCAGGTTGTGGAACTCTCTTCCTGAACATACCGCGAGTCAGAGTTCGCACTTGCTATTCAGTAAGAAAATTAGAACTTGGCTGTTTGCGGACTAGGTTAGCTGGGGGATATTCTTTAGGGTGTCCGTCTAGTGGGTTCCACTGTTCAGCCTGACGTCCCTCTTGATTAGCGCTTTGATGCCTTTTTGGTCTAATGTGCTCCAGAAATACCACAAATACAAGATTCCCCATCCTGTGTCGAGCCACAATTCTGCCCAGAGGGCTGAGATGGTTGAATGTCATGCTCTTTGCCTAGAGCCTGCATACCACAATTGAAGGTAACTGGGTGTTTGCGTACTGAGCACAATGCATTGCCAAAGTCAATTACTTGCACAGAAAACCCATTTGCCATGGCCAAAAGCTGTGCAATTGGGTGCTAGGCTAGGAACAGGGTGATTAGGCACAGAATGAAAGGCTTTAGAATTGAGTTCTGGGACGCTTTGTTCGCTCGGGATGTGTCCAGTGGGCTCTGGGGGAAGGAAAAGTGAGAACATGGCATGTGAAGGTGGGAGCAAATGTTGCACTCTGCACACTCTGCGCCTAATGCCGACTCAGTACCTTGGGCAGGTGCTATAGTAGATCATGACATTACTAAAGATATTCACTCAAGAAACAGTGTGGGACAGTGTGGTTTTTCACCACAAAGCAGGTTAAAAACAAAACCTATAAAAAATATATGTAAATGCTTAGTTGGAAGTGTCTTATGAATACATCCAATACACTGAAATCTACCATTTTAATATTTATGGTGATACTATACCTCACCGATGCAGGTCTCATGATATCACATATGATATCATAAATGAGATACTGGTGACATCATATATATATAGCATCATAATTCCTCGTGTACGTTTGAAGTCTATGACTTCTTCCTGTTGAAGTTTATGGCGTCTCCCTGGCATTGACTGATGTAGTTTCCTGAAGATTTCCTGCCACAGAATGTCACATAGCGGGACCTCCTGTGCACGGACTTCCAGCAGCGCTGGCACAAGGTCCTAACAGGTGTGGTGGCAGTAGGCAGTGCAGGGCTCAGCAGTTGGGCGGAGAGAGCAAGGGACAGTGCCAGTATGGGTGTTGGGTGATTGATAAGCTGAAGTGCACAGCGTTGAGTGGCAGTGGGGTTAGTAGGCACAACAGTGTTGGAGTTAGGGAGGTTGAGATGTTTGGATGGAAACAAGATAAGCAGGGAGAGCCTGCACAGGGGCCTGAACTGGTACCCACAGCACAGCGTCTGCTCGACTGACTGCACAGAGGTGGACTCTCCAAGCTTCACTTTTGGCATGGCTCCCAAAATTTTAAAAAGAAATTTGCCAAGATTTCGTAAATTCACCCACCGTTAGTGTAAATGCCGAATTATCTACATACATAGATGACATCAGAAATGACATCATCAAAGACATCACTGGTGACATTACGTATGAAAACACCAGTCTCATTATCAGTGACACAAGTGAAACTTCAAACAATGGTGCTTTTCTGACAGTGGAACTACAGCCTTATATACATATGCATCCAATGTCAGGACATCTTTAACTAAGGTGGGCCTATTTTATTCCAACGACAGGGTCAGAACCTAGCCTGCATTATAAAACAATACAAACATTCCTGGTGCAGCGCAAGGTTGCCCACTCATTACATGTCACTAAAATCTAAATACAACTGGGGGGCGCTAGAGGGCGCCAGGCAAGATGGCCGCACGTTAGTGTAGCTCTGCCAGGCTGATCGCCAATCCGCCCATTATCCGCCTGACAACACCGCATCTCTGCTGTTAAACGCGGTGCTGCACAGGGGAAAACCCCCCGCAGCTGGTGGGGGCCTCGACGACGGCTGGGGGCGCCGACAACGTGGTGAAATCTGCACCCAGGCGCCCGGTCCGGTGAGAGGCTAAAATGGCGGCCGCCGTTCCTGAGCACTGAAGAGTGGAAACGAGTGCGGCTCCAACAGGCGTGTAGAGGGGGAGAATTGCCAGCCCACTGTGCCCTCCTGCGGAAACGGCGCAATCCTGGCATGAGGCTCTGATGATGGCGATGAAAGTGCACTCCTCGCTGGGCCGCTCATGAACTGCTGCCGGGCCTGCTGCGGAGTGCGGCGCCCCACGTAGAGTGGCGACTTGCCCTGGGGAGACGCGGCGACGGGCTGCGTGGCGATGGGGGCACCCGCGGCGGCGGACGATCCTTCCCCCCCTCCCCGGCGGGAGTGCTGACGGCCGCGTCTGGCGACTATCGGATCTGGGCGAAGTTGCGGAGCAGATTGGCTGCGGCCATCGGGCGGAGACCCGTGGAACCCCGTGTGCACCGCCGGAGAGAGAAGCGCCTGCTACGGGCTGCGGTGAGTGGGGCGCGGCTGAGCTTAGGCCTGCTACTGCGGAGGCGGGAGAGGGCCTGTCCGCTACGCTGCGGCCTGCGAGTTGTGGCCTGTGTGTGGGGCGTGCAGTGTGCTGTGAATGGTGATTGCCGGCGGCTGCCCTGGGGGAATTGCCTTGGATTGGAGCACTGAGCGTGGGCCTCGAGCGGGACGTGGCTATCCAGGAGCCGCTCCCCCCTTCCACTGAATATCCTGCTGTGCACCCCCATAACCCGCCTACAGTGGCCAAGACCATAAGGGACAGATTCTGGGGCGCCCCCGGCATTCCTGGTGATATCGGCGACGCCAGGCGAGGCCCCTAAGTGGTGCTGATGGGGACTGGTCCGGGCCCTTGCTTCGACAGTGTGCTGGTATAGGTGGGCCCATGATACACCATAGTCTAAGCACTACTATGAGGGGACTGCATCTGCGGGCTGTGGCTAGCTGTTTACTGGCTCGGAATTTATCATCTGCGGTGCGCACGCCCCTGGGACCTGACTTGGGAGTGTAACGTTCAAATTCCGGTACATGGGTGGCAGACATGGGGAGAACAGATAAGACACAGCCTCGCCTCACGTTCGAGGCGCGAAAAACTACCAGGCCGCAGCAGAGGGCCGCTTCGGACTCCGAAGCCGATGCCCCGAGTGAGGGAACTTACGTGCTAGAAACGACCCTGCTTGCGATGCAAAAGAGTCTTCAGGCTATCGAAGGGAACATGGCGGCAATAAACCATAGACTTGACCACGTGGCATCCCAACTGGAGAAACAAAATGTGAGGATGGGGGAGATAGAGCAGCGTGTCTCCACAAATGAAGATGGCCTTAGTGAAGTGGCGGACAAGGCTCTACATATGGAAAAGGTCCTGGCGCTTATTGAGGCAAAGAACGAGGATTTGGAAGCCCGGTCGCGCCGCAATAACATTCGCGTCACGGGGCTGCCGGAATCCACCAACATCGGCAAGATGGAGACTTTCATGGAGTCCATGCTTAAAGACATTTTCGGCCCCGAAAATCTCTCCCCTATGTTCATAGTGGAGCGGGCGCACCGCTCGCTGGCGGCGCGACCGGTGCCGGGTGCTCCCCCTCGCCCTATAATAGCCCGCCTGCTGAACTACCGAGACCGGGACGCCATTCTGAGACTGGCGAGGGAGAAAGGCAATATCCAATATCAGGGGAACACGCTATCTATGTTTCCGGATTTCACTGTGGCCGTCCAGGCAGCAAGACGAGAATTTGGTCCGGTCAAAAAAGCCCTACAGACCGAAGGTATTCCCTACGCCATGCTCTATCCGGCCCGTTTACGGGTCGGCCAAGATGGGGACAGCAAGATCTTTACGACACTCAAAGCAGCAATGGACCACGTTAAAAAGTTGAAGCGGAAGCAAACTGCGCCAGCTGCGGATTTGGACGACGAGGCACAGTAACTCGGTGCCTGGGGCGTCCTATGTCTCCGGCCACAGTTTGGGGGTTGTTGATATGCTTAAATTGTTTTCGCTGTGTCCCCTTGACCACACTACAGTTGGGCTGCACTGCGCCTCAACTGTCCCCCATGTTTCGGGGCTGGACACTTGGGAGACTCTGGTGTGTGATGTCCTCCTGTACGGCGTACCTGGCTACTTCTGATTTATGTGCTGATTAATGTTCTAGATTCTCATAGATGACTCCTCCTTATTGATGATACCGCATAGTAGCAGCAGTAGGTTTGATGCAAGTTGTTTGATGTATGCTTGCCAATCCTCGCACATTTCCTATACCTGATCAGCCTCCTCCCGCTTTGTGGGAGGTTCGTAGCTCTCTGGTTTCCCCCATGGGTGTTCCCCAAATAAGAATTTACATATGTTGCTCCCCATGTTGGGGATTGTTGTTCTTTTGGGATGGGATGGCTTTGGCATGTTCGGGCCGCTGAAGTGGGTGGGGGGTTGTGGGGGGTGGGCTCGGTGGGTTATTAGGCGCTTTTTTCTTGTTAATGTAGCGCACCCCTTCGGACGCATCTACAGTCTCTCTTTCACTCTACTTCGTACATCTGACCGTACCATTCCATGGGAGGTAACGTAAAGTTCCTCACCTGGAATGTGCGCGGCTTAAATAATCCCAAGAAGATACGGTCAGTGTTAGCACAGCTAGACAGACTGCATGCCCAGGTAGTATTCCTACAGGAGACACATCTTACTCAACAATCGGAAAAGAATGTAGGCTCCCGATGGGCTGGGCTGAGGGTGGCTTCCTCTTACTCCTCTTATGCCCGGGGGTGATGATTTTGGTGAAGAAGGGGGTCCCCTTCACCGTGCTGCACACGGAAACTGACACACAAGGTACGGTTGCGATTATCCATGGGCGGCTCGGGGGCAGGGAGGTCCTTTTAGTAAATGTCTACGGCCCAAACGTAGACGACCCTTCTTTTTTTGCAGATGTTTGGCGCCGCATCTCCAAATTCTCTCCGGCTGAGTTGATTTGGGGGGGGGATTTTAATGCCTGCTTGGACGGCCAACTGGACAAACAGGGGTGCGGCGCGCTGCGCCACAGCCAGGCGACTGAGGCAATCCTGGGATTTCTGGACGCAGGGAATATACGGGATATATGGCGTGTGAGGCATCCTGGTATAAGGGAAAGCACATTTGTGTCTACTGTGCATGGCTCATGGTCCCGCCTGGACTATTGGCTCCTTTCTGAGATAGCATGTACCTGGGTGCTAGATGTATGCCACTTAGCCAAAACATTGTCAGACCACTCCCCTGTGCTCTTAGAGATGCAAGTCCCTACCTGTGAGCGCCCCCCGTTTCAGTGGCGATTACAGCCCTCCTCACTTACAGACCAAGTGTTCAGATGCACCGTTGGCGCGGCCATCAGTGATTTTTTAAAGAAAATACTGGTTCGGTCGACAACCCTGGGACTCTATGGGAGGCATTTAAAGTTACTATTAGGGGTATTTGTATGGGCGCACAGGCCGGAGTTCAAAAAGATCTACGACGCCGAATGCATAAACTTACCGATGAAATATCTGCTTTAGAACGCGAATACACACAACATCCTGCTCCACATATACTTGCTACCATTCGGGAGTTGGTAACTGAATATAATGACACTGCGGATCAGGAGATAGCGCACAGGTCACGACGCTTTACGGCGCGGTATTATGGGGAGGGGGGCAGTCCAAGTCGCTCACTGGCCCAGAAACTGACTATGCCTCGGACTCAGGTATACCTTACGGAAATTCTGGACCCTGGGGGAGTGCCGCGCTATACAACCCCAGAGATAAGTGAGGTGGTGTTGGATTACTACTCCGACCTGTATGGACTACGTGGGCGTGTGTCAGCCACTGATATACATGCTTATCTAGACGACGTAGCTCTAGGCTGGCTGTCGCTCAACCAACGCGAATACCTCACCCAACCTTTTGATGCGAACAATGTGAAAATGGCCATCAAGTCCTTGCCCACCAGCAAAGCTGCCGGACTGGACGGACTCCCAAGCGAGTTCTACAAGGCTTACGCTGACGAACTGGCGCCTAGACTCCTGGACGTCTTTGCGGAAGCATATGATAGTGGCACGCTCCCCCATCACTAAAAGAGGCTCTCCTCGTTATGCTTCTTAAGCCTGACAAACCGGCTAACAGCTGTGACTCCTATCGCCCACTCTCCATTATAAATATTGATGCCAAAATCGTGGTGAAAATGATCGCCAGCAGACTCCAGCCCTTGATCCCCAATCTGGTCCTCCCGGATCAGTCCGGCTTTGTCCCTGCCCGCTCTACGGCCCACAATTTGCGCACTATCTTCTCTACCCTACATTACTTTGAGGCCGATTTTCAAGCAGCCGTTGTGCTGATTGATGCAGCCAAAGCATTCGATTCTTTGCAGTGGGAGTTTATGTTTACAGTATTGCTCAGAATGGGGCTACCCCCCTTCTTCCTGAAGTGGATTCACCTTCTATACGAGGCACCGGCCGCACGAATCCGGGTCAATGGTTGGATATCTGCTGCGTTCTCCATCCAGCGGGGCACTCGGCAGGGCTGCCCCCTTTCACCGATGCTCTTCGCGCTCGCTCTGGAACCGCTGGCTTGCAAGCTCCGCCAAGGCCACGTGCAGGCGGCATTGCGATTTAGACAGCGCCCATTGGTAGTCTCAATGTACGCCGATGATATGCTGCTATATGTCCGTGAACCCGAAACATTTCTCCCAGAGTTACTTCGGGAATATGTGAAATTCGAACGATTCTCAGGGTTAGGCATCAACTGGGCAAAGTCAACGGTGCTTCCTCTTACAACTGGCATGCGGTGTATGGAGCTGGATTTTCCTCTAACTTGGTCCACCGACCCTGTAAAGTATTTGGGGGTTTGGCTCCACAGAGACCCAGAGGTAGTCGTTTCCGAAAATTATGGCAGGGCCCTAGTACAAATTACCGAACGAACTGCGCGTTGGGCCAAACTCCCTCTCTCCTTGGCGGACCGCATAGCAGTAGTTAAAATGACGATACTGCCCAAACTTCTTTATTTGTTCATTAATATCCCTATTCGCCTCAATCTTGCGCTGTTTAACTCCTTTCAGTCTGCGCTACTCTCCTTTGTATGGGGTGGCAAGAAGCCTCGGTGTAGCTGGGAGGTCCTAGTATTGCCATTCGAGCGTGGGGGTTTCGAAGCCCCTGACCTACGCTTATATTATCTATGTGCACAGGCCCAGTTTGCTCATTATTGGTTCTTCCCGCAGCGCTACCAACCGCATGTTGCTATCGAAGCTGACGTGGCTCTCCCAATGGCCCTGGCTGCGACAGCCTTGTCTGGGGGGAGTGGGGGACCACGAACTGAAATTAACCCTGCACTTTGCACGGCATGGGCGTGGAAGACGCTCGCTACATGTGCACAATTGCCGTACCTCTACACCCCAAGGCTACCATTAGCAGCACACCCGGATATCTCTGCTGCTAAAGAACCTGCAGCTCTTAAGGCATTAGGCGCGGTGGGGGTAACCCAATTAGGGGATCTCTACAAACAAGGCCAGTTTTGATCTCTTGTTGACATACAGGGCGGTAGGGACCGGGGGTTCATGCTTGGGTTCACTTATGTGCGGGTGAGGCAGGCAATACGTGCTAGTTACCCTGATTACCCTGTAGAACCCACGCCGTTGTTAGCACTGCAGGCGGTGCTGGCGGGCGCAGACCGCACTGGTCTGATAACAAAACTGTACACTACGTCTCTCAGAGAAAGGGAACAGCTGGATACCCCTGCGTACGGCAGATGGGTCGCCTTGCTTGGGACCTCGCTGACACCGGAGATGTGGAGGTTCTGTTGCATCCTTACTGGCAGACTCACTGCGAATTGCAATCTCCGCATCATCCATTTTAAATATCTGCACCAGCTGTAATACACCCCGCTGCAATTGATGCGATTTGGTCTACGGGACAGCTCCTGCTGTGTGAGATGTGGGCAGGGGGATGCAGGCTTCCTACATCTTGCTTGGTCTTGTAAAAATGTATATAGCTTTTGGGGTAAAGTCACTGACCTGCTAACGAGGGTTGTGGCTGAACCTGTGCAATGTACACCTGAGGTTTGTCTATTAGGCTGGGTACAGTACTTAAAGCCCTGCAATCGCAAACTGGTGGCCGTCTCGACCTTGTTGGCCAAGAGAGCTGTGGCGAAGTGCTGGGGCTCTAGAATCACCCCAACTCTACATAAATGGGTCCGTGACTTACTATATTGTAAAGAACAACTTGGGACATACGCTGAGGAGTTGCCTGAAGCCTCTCGCCCCAAGGACTTTTGGGCTCCACTTACAGTATATCTCCTTACAAACCCGGATATGTAATGAATGCTGTAAACTGATGTTTTTTAACCCCTTCGATGCTCGTGACGAGCTCAGCTCGTCATGCTGCGCGGTAGCGCTGTGCGCATGACGAGCTGAGCTCGTCACGACCACACCCGCGATCGGAATGTCCAGCACACGAGCGGAATTCCGATCGCGGTCAAGGGGTTAACTGTGTTATGTCTTGGGATTCACATGTGATATATGACCATAACAGAGACGGGATGCTATGCTGGGGTCGTAATGTTACTTACTAGTGCCACCGGAAGGGGGGTTGTGGGATTGGGAGTTTATACTTGTTCCTTCCTGTTCTCTATCATAAAATGGTGCTTGTACTTACTCAATCGCTATTTCTATTTGGCCTCCTGTGTGAGGGCCCAATGTGTACTTTACAAGCTGCTCAATAAACAAAAAAAAACAAAAAACAAAATCTAAATACAACTGATACCACAAAATGAGCGTGCACTTTGCACATGAACCTTACGTGTTATAATGATTCTTGCACATGTTGCATCTGACACTGCTATTGCAGAGAGTCTTCACTGTAGAGTTTACAGTTCACATATAGAATGTTTACTAATGTCGACTGAAATATATTTGATGTTTAACTTGGAACCCGTTTTCACAAAAATCAGAGATGTGTTAAATATAAATGATTTAGATTTGTTTTGTTTTTTTACGGGGTTTTATATAGCGCGAACTTGACCCGAAGGTATCGGGTATCAGAGCGCTTTACATAGCACCAGTTGCGTTACATGAGGACACATCAATTTTTTTGTTAGGCACGGGGAGATTAAGTGATTTGCCCAGAATCACAGGATGTTCAGCGTCATTGCCGAGACTCGAACCCGGTTCCCCAGATTCGAGGTCGACTGCCCCAGCCGTTAGGCCAACTCCTCTCCCCATTGATTGTGGATTAATAAAGTGACTGACATGTAATAATAATAAACATATAAGTTTCATTACAACTAAAAGATTCATGGATTATAATGTGTGATATATTGCAAGGAAAAACATTAGAAATGTGTAGTTTACTTTAAACCATCCTCTTTATTTAATTGCTGAAGCTTTACACATGATTCATAAATGTGTGCTATTTTGTCTGTGTAACTGTTAGGGATATCGTTCTTACCTTTAAATGATCCTCATTGGTGTAGGATATTAGTATAGGCTAAATGAAAAAGATCATTTAATGTATGCATTAATGTTTCATATATGTAATACAAAAAGAAAACACAGAGAGGCAACACAGAAGTAAAACAGCACAAATGCTAGACAAAACAAGATCTCGCCGGACTCTTCAATGACGTTAGTCAAGTTTTTTAATAGTTGCTTGATTCAAGACAGCAAAACGCCGATGCAGCCAACGTGTTTCACCCTGAATAGGGCTTCCTCAGGGCAATAAGAGACCGTACTGCGATTAATGGTATGTTCTCATTACTACGCAGATGGTGAAGAGATCCGTAATACCTCAATTTGATGAAGTTAATTCACAAAGAGTGTGTCCCATTCGTCCAGTCCAGATCAACAATAAAATGTTCACTATGGTAAGTTGAACAATAATAAGTTCGTATTCCAAATATAGGAAGCGTTCGGGCACCTTCCGTGGGACGCGATGTTTCACGCTCCCACCATCGATGAAAAAGTAAGCTTACTTTTTCAACGATGGTGGGAGCGTGAACTTATTATTGTTCAACTTACCATAGTGAACATTTTATTGTTGATCTGGACTGGACGAGTGGGACACACTCTTTGTGAATTAACTTCATCAAGTTGAGGTATTACGGATCTCTTCACCATCTGCGTAGTTATGAGAACATACCATTAATCGCAGTACGGTCTCTTATTGCCCTGAGGAAGCCCTTTTCAGGGTGAAACGCGTTGGCTGCATCGGCGCTTCGCTGTCTTGAATCAAGCAACTATTAAAAAACTTGACTAACGTCATTGAAGAGTCCGGCGAGATCTTGTTTTGTCTAGAATTTGTGCTGTTTTACTTCTGTGTTGCCTCTCTGTGTTTTCTTTTTGTATTACAGTAGAGAGGTCTATTGGCAGTGGACCTTGGAGATGGGCAACAGCAACTCTGTGTCTTATATTATAAGAGTGTTTAGTTGGTTAGTGCAGCGTTAATTATCCCTTGCTGCCACCTTTCTCCTTCTTTCAATGTTTCATATATGTACCTTCAAATGTAGTACCTAGTCACACTTGCTATTGCGCAATTTCATTGTTTACTGTATGAGTTATGTAACGTGCACTAAAAGTACTAAAAAAATATTATATACATATATGTTTAATGTGCACATGCACATTTGATGTGCATTATTGATTTATTATCTTAAGTTAGAAGTTTTACTCTAAAAGCCTGAATCATTATCCCATAAAACCTACTGTGCTCCTGTATTTTTGTTGGCTTGATTTTCTTGCAGGTGTTCTCATGCATTGCTAGCTTAAAATAGATACATGTCTTGTAACAGCAATAGGTACATCTGGGAAATGAATTTAACTGCAAGCACATGAGAAACTGTGGATGTATAATAGACTATTGTGCTCAAGTCTGAGTGTGTGACCAAGACAGTGTTCCCATATCCATTGTGGGATTTTTTTCTCTACTGTTGCAGAGTGTATACCATGTGAATTCATATAGAGATTGAAACAAATACAATGGACATTTGTTGATGATGCAGCCAAAAGGGAGTTGCAGATGGACTCTACTGATTGCAACTTATCGTTTGCTTCGGCTGAGCAGGGCAGATGACTTCGGATTTTTTTTCAGACCGCATGCTGAACTTCTTTGCTGAATCCCTTTCTGCAGACTCTGTGCAGAACCTTCCTTGGTCTCGGACCCAAACCATTTTCCCAAATCCCTTTGCCCCTTGAATGAACTCTTACAGACATTTCCCCATGTCGCGCCATTTTTTTCTAAGTGTGGTTTAGACCAACACATATTTCCGACCTATTGAAGACGCTTGACCGGGCTTTTGAAATGCTGCTGCTAATATCACACATACCCTTTTGTCTTATCCCTATAATTTTCTATAGAGTTATTGAATTTCTGAACAATTCTGTGCCTTGACTTGTGCTTGGAAGGCTTAGATTGCTAATGCATACAAAGTATCATTTTCGATTGTTTTCCGAACACCATGTGCTTATGTTATTTTGTATTGCAGCAACAGAACTGCTTGTGTGCTTAATTCTTGTCCGCCTAAACTTTTTCAGGAGGCTTGGCCTCCATGGTGCTATTTTGTACTTGTATAGTATGGTCTTTGAGAATGATATATTTGAATCTGATCACTAACCTGTAATTAACACCCTTGAGCTTGGCTACCAATTCCTGGTCCTCATTGTGTAGCCAACTTGGTTGCACTGTTAATTGAAATTAAAGTTGATTGGACTTGAAATGCTAACTCTCTTTCCCCTCAGTGCGATGCAAAAAGATTCATCGGAGGACCAAGTTAACAAGTAAGTAAGTTAGAGTAAATGATCCAGTAAAGGAGGTAATCCTCAGCACCAGTGGGCCCAGAAACGCAGGATTAAATCTGCTGGATCAAATCTGGTAACCCGTCGTATGGCTTTGTCCACTGACGTGAGAGAGTTAAGGTGTCCGACCTAGAAATTGCCCAAGCCCATTCTAAATCCCAATGCCCATGGTTTGGTCGGATCAGTGATGTAGTGTCGCCGATGTGGAGGAAACTTGTAGCAGCGGAGGAGAGCGAGTATCAATAGGGTTGTGCATTATCTTTGCTTATGCTTAGATTGCGGTCCTTTGTAATGGCTGTGTGGTGTCATGTGGAGTTGATTTAAGTTGATGTGTGAATGTGGCGCTTAATGCAGAGAAGTTGAAATGGTTATCAGGTCCGTCGTGGCCTAAGAGCCCGATATGTACACATCTACATGGTGAGCCTCAGTGTAGAAGACACTGGGTGTGGTTGTCTGCTGTGTTGTGGTGCTTGTCGTGAGGCATGGTTGACAGCATCTTTAAGATAGGGACTTGTTTTTTGTGTGGTTGAGAGAAATGGTTGGTATAGTTGATCTCAGTGCACAGGGAATAACTGTATCAATCTGAGCGAGGCCCCGCTGGTCAAGATTTCACTTGGAGGGTGTGCTAGAATAGGTCAGAAGCTAATGTTCTGAATTACCTTGTGTGTATGGAAATCTTTAATTTCATTAGTTGAGTAGACAGACTTAGTAGTTGAAGTTGCTTGCATTGTTTTTGTGAATTGCTTAGAAAACGCGCTAGAGAAGAAAATTGTCAAGGAGGGTGAGCTGCTGCAAGGAGTGAGATTGACGTCACAGCATGCCGCTGTGGTATAGGTCAGCTGGTGGAGAGCCGCGCTGGGATTAGTTGTATACGTCACAAAGAGCCGCGCTGGTATTGGTTGTGACTACCGAAAGAGAGAATTGTGGTAGAAATTCCTTTCCTGGTTTCAACGAAAATTCATTTGTGAACAGTGTACTAAATTAAACAAAAATGAAATTCTTGAAAGCTATACAACATACAGTAAGGGGAGATGTGACTGTGCCCATTAGTGAAGGAGAAGAACCATTACCTGAGGGTACGCCAGGTCGCATAATGGTGGCAAATGAGGGTTTCCAGACATGTCTTTGACTTGCACAATGTCATAAGTTCACCGAGAAAGATGAGGTATTGCAGTTTCCTCATTATGGAACATTCAATTTGAGAATCCTTGAGAATTTGAGGAGGAAATTGTACGAAATGAAACCGCCTCATAGACCTACTCAGGTTGAAGCAGTTAATGCTTGGGAACATGTTGCGCATCTCAAAGGTAGAGTGAAATACCAGGGGAGAGTTAGGAGAGCCATAAGCACTTGTGTGGATGCTAGATGGGATGCTTAACAGAAAACTTAGAGAATTGACGTAATTGAGGGAACTCGATTGTATCCTGTACAGACAACTAAAAGAGAAGAGAAGGGCAATATGAAGGAAAAGCATATAGCGACAGAAGGGAATGAGATTAACCCTGAAAAGAAAAAGCATATATAGACAGAAGGGAATTAGATTAACCCCCGAAGATAGTGACAGCGAATTAGATGAGGACTTTGTGAATGAATTATTGTTAAACCATCCACCCCCATATAATGAAATGCCAATTGCTGGACCGAGTAGTGCACCTGTTGGTGGAAATTTTGATGTGCCTTCTACACCATTCAATGCAAATACAAATTTAGTTGTAGAAAATTCAGTAATAACAGTTCCTTCCACATCACATGCTCTAAATGCCCCAGATGCACAGACAGTTCACGTCACCATTGCTCCTGTAGTTCCTTTGTATAAGCCTGGAGCGACAGGAAACACTACGCATACTTTGGCAGGTCCTACAGGGACAACTGCTGTAACTGACAATTCAACAGGTTCAGTGCCGAGACAAGTTCCTCAGACTCCCATGGTTCTGACACAAGGGAACACTTCAGGTGTTTCCAATACAACTTCTGCTTCAAATCAGACAGTGATCGAATGTTCCTGGAGGTTTCCACAGAGACGTCACCATTTTTCATGCCCTTCCGATGATGAATTACAGTACCCCTAGAGCAGAAGTGCCTACTGGAATGCCAGATTCTGACATTTCTCTTTTGCATTCTGCCTTAAGCAGCGGTACCTACAGTGGAGAAATAATTCTAAATACTCATGCAGAACAGCTGGGTCTTTCTGCTTGAGAATTTGAGGATTGGTTTAGAGGTCTATATACTCCGACTACTAATGAAAATCCTGGAACGAATGAAGGATCTACTTCTCAAACTCCTGAGAGAGAAAGGGTTATGGATGTAGCTAAATTGAAAATAGAAATGGAAGAAATGATAGTTGGAACTCTGAGTCCAACTCGACTAGAGGTTTATAAGGATGATAAGCTACTGTTCCTGTGTAAAGACATTACCAGACTGTACGTCTGGCTCATAATAACCTTGCAGAATTGGCTCAGAAACATGGGATTGACATCCAAAGGTCCAAAGTCTTATGGAGAAGCTACAGGTTGAGCTTTAGTGACCGAGACATTGTGAAAATGCGCTTAACTGGAATGAAATTGCAGATCCAGGAATTGATACCCTATGTACGGAAATGGAGCAAGCTGGATAAGTGGAAAGGTATATAGTCAAAGAAAACTGAGGCAAACAAAGATACAAATGCCTCCATGTGGAACAGAGGAGGGTGAAAACGTAAATTGCTTCCCACAAGAGAGGTGCCTAGTGGACGGTATATACACATGTTATGGAGTAGGGTTGATCTTACATCTTTCACAAATCATTTCCCAAATTGAGAGAGAATCCAGTGGAATGGTACAGACCGGTTGAATGGTTTATGAAAATATCCAAAGTTTTATGGAAGGATTTGGATACCTTATTTGAAATTGTGGGTCCAAGTGACTTGTGGGTTGAAGGCAAGGTTGCAGTCAATTGGCCAGATGCAGAGCTGATGAGACATCCCAATCCTAAGTCCCGTCCCTATTAGTGATGAAGAAATATCAGGTGATTACCCATCTGAAATCGAAAATATCTTCTAAAGTGATCTATTGGGTCAAAATTGATAGGACGACCCAAGAATCCAAATAGTCGATTCTTGCTTACTATGAAAGATTGTTGCAGGCATTTAAGAAGTTCAGTAAGGCAGAGAACAGCTCAGCGAAAGAGATGGGCTTTTTTGTTTACAGATTTGTGCAAGGGTTGAGGTCTAAGGTTAGTTTTATGATTCAACAGCATCTGATTTGTTGGCAGAGTAAGCCCATTGATGAGATCCTGGCATATGCAAAATATTGCAGTGATGAAATGAAGCACAAAAACCTGAAAGAAAAGTTGATGATTCAACAAACGAAGGAAGCACAGAGAGGTCAGAACCAGCCATTTATTGATAATCCAGGTCCCATGCAGGGAGGATATCAGCAGGTTCCTATGATGCAAGGTGTTAATGGTTTTCAACAGCAAGGGTTTCAATTGCATGGTAGAGGACGAGGTGTGCCAATAGATCCAAGAACAGGTGTTGATATGCTGACATGAAAACTAACCCTTGCCATGTCTGCAGCAAGTTGGGGCATTGGAAGCGCCAAGGTCCATTTAATACTGGTAATATGGTGAATAGAAATCAGGTTCAGAATGGTGGATTTGTGCAGTCACAGGGAAATTACATGGTCCAACCACAGCAGGTACAGAGGCAAAGAGTTCAATCCCAATGTGCCCCAAGCTGAAGCAATGCAAGTTCCACAAGCCCTGATGCCACAGCAAAATCCAAATGTTCAGAGATACAAAACGAATCAGGTCCCCAATGGTAACTAGAATCCCTTTGTGAATCAGAATATGTCCCAACAATATTCTATGCTTCAAACGGATGATTTCAACTCATACCTGTCACAATGAGAGGACCGGAGAGGGGAGGAGGATTGAGTACTTGGCGCAACCTTAAAGGTTAAAGTAAATTGTTCCATTTACTGTACCCAAATGGTATCAAGTTTTATACCCATGATGAGGACAATGTCTTCATACTTGCCCAACAGAGACCAGATATTGGAATGTACCCTTTACTGTCCCAAGATGACTTGCCCATTGAATTCAGAGACGCAGTGTTGCCTGAAGTCTGGGACTTTTCAGGTAAAGACATCAGACGTATCAAAGGTGTTGAACCAGTCCGCATTACTGTGAAGCCAAATGCTGAATTTCCGAGAATCCCGCTATACAATCTGACTCTGGGAATAATTGCTGGGATTGGTCCTGTGATTGAGTCAATGATTGAGCAAGGCATTCTGCAGAAGATTATGGGGAGTCCATGTAACTCGCCCATCATGGGTTTGCAGAAACCCAACGGCAAGTACTGCATCGTTCCAGACCTGAGAAAGGTCAAATCAATAGTGGTCTCTTGTTGTCCTGTTGTACCGAATTCCACTGTAATGTTGTTTCAGATTCCATGTGAGGCCAAGGGGTTCTCTGTCATTGATTTGTGTCAAGCCTTTTTTCTATTCCATTCCATGAAGATAGTCAGTTCCTCTTCGATTTCCGTTTTAGCAGCCGTGTCTTTGCATGGTGCTAAGTCCTACAAGGGTATACAGAGAGTCACTCAATTTTCAACCAGATACTCAAAATGAATCTGGAATCTCTAGTGATGTCTCAGCATTCAGTCCTAGTTCAATACATCGATGACCTGTTGGTGGTGTCGAATACCCAAGAGGCTTGCAAACGTGGCATTATTGCTTTGCTGAACCACCTAGCTGAGAATAGACGTAAAGTGCCCCTGTCCAAATTACAGTTCTGCCATAAAGAAGTCCTGTATCTAGGACACCACGTTGAGAATGGAGCAAGGAAGGTGTCGCAAGAGAGAATCTCGGCGATTCTGAAAATTAATCCGCCAACTACCCAGAAAGAAGTCCGTATGTTCTTGGGAATGGTGGGCTACTGTCGACAGTGGATTCACAGCTTTACCCTGATGGCCAAACCTCTCCAGAAGTTGATACACAAAGACATGTCAGATCCGGTACCAAGGGATGACAGCTACATACGTACCTTCTCAGAACTGCAAGAATGACTCTGCCATGCCCCAGCCCTGGGAATGCCTAATTACTAAGGACGGGCAGAGAACTCCACTCCGCCAGCGGAGTGTGCGGAGTTTTGCCTTTGTCTTGATGAGCCTGCAAAGTACTCCAGACAGGAGGACAGAATTGTCTCCCCATGATATCATAATGGGGAGAGCTATGAGACAACCAGCTGTGCCTGCAAATGCACCTGTGAACGTTACAGATGACATGATTCTTGATTAATATAAAGGACTGGCTGATGTGGTGCGTTCTGTGTCTCACCAGGTTGCAGAGGCGACTGCCCCGCCTCATCAGGAGCAGTGCCATGACCTCAGTCCCGGCAACTGGTGAAGAAGCACGTTTGCAAGGCGTGCTTGGAGCCTCGTTGGGGTGGGTCGTACCAGGTGATTCTGGTAACCACTACTTCTGTAAAGTGTGGAGGTCCCCCGAACTGGGTACATGCCACCCTTAATCGCAGAGTCCTGTGTCCCCTTGATGATATAACAGTACCTGTTCCTGATGTGCCGGTGGTTAAAGTGAGACAGAGGGAGCAGGTTAGTCAAACTGTTGGGGATCAGCAAGCTGCTGGAACAGCACTTGTTTGGCCTGAGGGGGTCCAAAAGAGTCAACTGTTGTTGGTACAGAAGGGTCCAATCCAGTAGAGTTGACTAACAAGGTTCAGACCCTAGCGAGTGGCCTTGTGCAATAGTAAGGCGAGTTGTACCCGGAGACCGATAGCTCAGAAGATAGGAGCGAGGGAGAAGCTGTTTGACTGAACTGCAGGTGCCCGCACCATCCCAGAGCGTACGGATGAATCTGGCCAAAGTGGAAGTGAAGACGAAGGGCCAGCAGTGAGAAAATCAAAAAGAGCAAGAGTATTCTGCCAGAAGTACTCCTCACCTGAATGGACTTACTTGAAAGCCGATGATTGAGAGAGAGCTTTTCACACCTTTTGCTATAACAATTTGTATCCACCTGAACCTCCTTGAATTGAACTTTGTGGCTGAACTGAGATTTGAAATTGCATTTCTTAAAAAAAGATTAATGCTGTTCCTTTGGAGAGAGTTAAATCGAGGGAATATCAACCAACCTGACCGAAATAGTTCAAAGTTGGGAATCCATTTTGTTGGATTATAATGCCCTCACACACCTGGAAGGGTGTCATGCTTCATCATCGGGCTGCTCCTCGTCGGGGCGGCGGTGCAATCCCCGACGGGCTCCCTATAGTAGGGGCACTTTAACGGAGATCTTTTTCCATCAGCCGATGGGTGATGTGGGGGTAAGGGGACTTATTGTGTGTAGATGTATAGTATTTATAGTGAATCTAAAATAGGGCTGGGAGTACCAACGACCAAACCTTTAATCAAAAGGCCTCCTACCCTAAGTAAAAGAAGTGATATAAGGCGCTCTAGTTATGGTGCTCTTATAGAAGTAAGGTCAACATGTTTCTCGCCATATAACCTATGTGTGGGCGATTCGTCAGGACCATTAAAGAAAAATTAATTAAAACTATCTACAACTAAAAAATCAGATGGTCTGTGGCTACACACTCACAACCATACGACTCACTAGTCAAATACCTGGTAGTACTGGAACTACCCTAATTAGTAAACTAACCAGGCTTCACAGTGCCCGGTAGGATTTTCAACACAAGAAGATCCTCGTGTATAATGTGCAAGTAGCACGTCGCCAGCTCACCTGTCCTCTGCTACCGGGACCGGGACCGGGCATTGCCACTAGATAGACTGACTCACCTTGTTCTGGAAGTGATCATCAGTGAATTTGAACTGCGCATTTACTAAACTGTACTTTAAATTCCGGAAAGAGACATTTGAACTATGCTTTGCTGCTTGTGCAAGTGAGAATTAAGTGCAAGAATTAATTGTGCTGCATCTTCTAAAGCTAACGGTATGTCACCAGTGAACTCATGGAACCTATTGCAAAATCCCTTAGACACAAATGCATATGTGCAGGAGTATTTGCTGATGCTACCATACTATAACTTGTTTTGCTTATAATTCAGAGTTTGCAGCACCACTTACATGATTGAGAGCTTAAGTCTACCTGCACACCCCAAAAACCCAATCCTACTAGTAATAGCTTACCTGCATTAGATGAGAAAGACTTACACTTAGATGTTTCTTGTGGAGATTACTCTCTGAATGTATACACAAAGCTGTTCAATGAGTACGGTGACACTATGGATGCTAGAGATTACTACATATGGATGCAATTACCTGCATCAGTTGCTGAGGGAACCACCTTCCCTTGACATATGGAGTTACGTGTAGTTTATTGCAGAGCCTATTCTATGGAAAAGGTAATTTCTAATATTATTACTCAAATCAAGATGAAGTTCTTTCTGAAGTTCCTGTGCTGAGGCACTTGAATAGACAGCAAGAGCCAAAAAATGCTGAAACAATAGGACAATTCTTTAGACCGATTATGTCACTGGACACTGCCTATGCACAGACACAATTTAACCGGTTCCTTAACCAGCATAGGAAAGAAATTCATTGACTCTGTAAAAGAGAAGAGATCTTTTAGCAAGAGCTGCTAATCATTCGAAGTTCCCCTCTGGGAAAAGGAAGAAAGTGAACACAGAATAGTGGAAAATTTGGCTGCACTTGCACTAGATTGGCAACATAAAGGGTGATTATGTATTTCCATTAGAGAATCCACAAGTGACACAAATTTTGTAGGAACGAGTGAATGTGACCACACATTTGAAGTACGAGGAAATTGGGGTTTATTTTTGGATGGAGGCGATCCTGTGTGCCCTGGAGTTTACTATATTTGTGGGAACAGTGCACTTTATAGGTTACCCAATCAATGGTATGTAACATGCTATATAGGAGTAATTTTTCCAAAACATTATCATGTAGACTAAATTGATGTCTCGACAAGGGGAAAACCTTTGAGAACCAAGAGGAGAGCTTGTGCTAGTGAAATAGTAGGTGATCTTTTTGGTGCCTTGATTCCAACTGTAGAAGTGATGCTCAACTCACACCAGATTAGAAAGCTTTCTACTGTGGTTGACAAATTGGCTACTAGTACAGCTGGAGGATTCTTGGTTATCGTCACAGAAATGGTGGCCATAAGATCCATGGTTTTGCAGAATAGACTTGCTCTAGATGTCCTTGTCATGAAGGAGGGTGGAGTCTGCCTGATGTTAAAGGTTCAACAATGTTGTACTTACATCCCAGACGAGAGTAAGGGCATGAAGAAATACATCAGCAACATCACTGACCTGAAGAAAGATTTGAAAGGGTTAACAGGGTTAACAGCAACAGGTGCTTGGTAAGCAATAGGGAATGGATTTTCGGCTATAGGCAGATGGTTTGGTAACTTATGGAGTGGAATTTTTGGAAGCATCTTGAGACCCTTAGTGATAATTACTCTTTGTGGATTAATTTTGTTCATGATTTTGAAAGTGTACAGATGTGGACAAGCGAGAAAGCGAATGAAGAGGATGAGAGCAGATGTAGAACTAAAAGAGATACAGATTAAACTATCTGATGACATTAAATTTCTGGAGGATTCCAGAAGGAAAATGATGAAGACAACAAAGCTGTATCCTGAACATCTGATAAGACATTGATGTGATGGCTTGATTCGCCATCAGACGGGGCAGCGCAAGGCTGCCCACTCTTTACACATCACTAAAACCTAAATACGACTGATACCTGACACACAAAATGAGCGTGCACTTTGCACATGAACCTTACGTGTTATAATGATTCTTGCACATGTTGCATCTGACACTGCTGTTGCAGAGAGTCTTCACTGTAGAGATTACAGTATTCATATAGAATGTTCACTATGGGGGAGAGGATGTAGCCTAACAGCTAGGGCGGTCGATCTCAAATCGGGGGAACCAAGTTTGTGTCTCAGCAGGGACGCTCAACATACTGTGATTCTGGGCAAATCACTTAATCTCCCCGTGCCTAGCAAAATATGAATGTGTCCTTGTGTAAGCAACTGGTACTCATGTAAAGCGATACCTTTGGGTCAAGTTCGCGCTATATAAAACTCTGAAAAAAACGGAACTCTATTTGATGTTTAACTTAAAACCTGTTTTCACGAAATTAGAGATGTGTTTAATATAAATGATTTAGAAAAACAATTATTTGATGTGGATTAATGAAGTGACTGACATGTAATAATAAACGTATAATCTTCATTAGAGCAAAAAGATTTATGGATTATAATGTGCGATTATATTGCAAGGATAAACATTAGAAATGTGTAGTTTACTTGAAACCATCCTCTTTAATTCATTGCTGAAGCTTTACACATGATTCATAAAAGTGTGCTATATTGTCTATGTAACTGTTAGGGATATCTATCTTAGCTTTAATTGATCCTTATATGTGTAGGATATTAGTATAGGTTAAACGAAAAAGATCATTCAATGTATGCATTAATGTTTCATGTATGTACCTTAAGATGTAGAACCTAGTCACACTTGCTATTGTGCAATTTCATTGCTTACTGTATGATTTATGCAACATGAACTAAAAGTACTAAAGAAATATTATATACGTATATGTTTAATTGTGCACAGGCATATTAAATGCGCATTATTGATTTAATATCTTAAGTTAGCAGTTTTACTCTAAAGGCCTGAATCATCGGCCCATAAAGCCTACTGTGCTTCTGTATTTTTGCTGACTTACTTTTCTTGCAGGTGTCCTCATGCATTGCTAGCTTAGAATAGATACATGTCTGGGAAAAGAATTTAACTACGAGCACATGAGAAACCTGTGGACGAATAATGGACTATTGTGTTCTATTCTCAACATGTAACCAAGGCGCTGTTCCCATGTCCAGTGTGGCATTTTTCTTTACTGTTGTAGAGTGTATATCATGTGAAGCCATGTGAATCCATACAGAAATTGGAACAAATACAATGGGCTTCTATTGAGGATGCAACCAAAGGGGAGTTGCCGATTGACTCTACTGATAATAACTAAGGCTCCCTGTTTTCTGTTTTTACGGATTTTTACAGATAAATACAGACAGAAAACAATGTGCTTTCTGTCTGCATTTATTTTTAAAAGTGGATAAATACAGAAAAGTGTGCTTCTTTTAAGTGAATCTCCATGCTGTCTTTCATGAATTGTAGCCCAACAGTTGAGCAGATGAACAGCATGGGAAATTTAAAAAAGGATGAAATTTCTTTAAATAATGGCATATGTCAACATACATTTGTGGTATAATGCTAATATTTAGTGGATGTAATGTTACTTAATATTTGGCAGCTTAAATAGCTAAATCACAACAGACGTCTAAGTAGGAGTGCGTGTCTATCAGTTAAATAAATATGGAAATGTGCAGTTTAACAACTTCAGTTATACACAAAACACAATATAAATATGGATAAATACAGATAAAATGCCCAAAAATAAATATGGATAAATACAGGCGGAAATGTTAAAAAAATATAAATACCATGAGCCCTAATTATAACTTATCATTTGCTCTGGCTGAGCAGGGCAGATGACTTCGACTTTCTTGCAGGCCGCATGCTGAACTTCTTTGCTGAACCCCTTTCTGCAGACTCTATGCAAAACCTTCCTTGAACCCCAACCTGAACCATTTTCCCAACTCCCATTGCCCCTTGAATGGACTCTTACAGACATTTCCCCATGTCCCACTATTTTCTACTAAGTGTGGCTTAGACCGACACTTATTTCCGACCTATTAAAGACTCTCGACTGAGATATCGAATTGCTACTGGTAACATTACTCTTACTCTTACGCCTTATCCCTATCGTTTTCTAAACAGTTATTTGGTTTCTAAACTCTGAACAATTCTGTGCCGTGACCTTTGCTTGGAAGACTTAGATTGCTAATTAACCCTGGGCGTAGTTCGCGAAGTAGCGCTACGCGAAGCTACTCAAAGTGCAGTTCGCACTATGCGAGCTACACGTAGCACTACGCGAACTCCGTAGTGCGCTGTTCGCGATGATTGCACAGTGCCGGATGCTTGTTCGCACTGTGCAATCATTGAAAACGGCATCTTGCACAGTGCGAGCTGTCGTCTACTGCCGCTCGAGTAGATTTTTACCGAGCGGCAGCTTTCTCAACGCGGACTGGTAGTTTCTCATCGCGAGCGGTCACGAGCATACGCGACCACTCGCAATGAGAAACCTGACCTCCCCGCGTTGAGAATCTCGCCGGGAGGTTTATTTTCCACGCTCGCGATCGGCAACTTGATGTTGCTGATCGCGAACGAGGAAAAAGTCTCGCCGGGATGTCATTTTGCTTGCTCGCGGTCGCCAACTTGACGTTGAGGACCGCGAGCAAGCAAAAAATGACCGCTTCACTACGCTACGCGTGTTTGCACTTTGCTACGTGCAATTCGCGTTGTGCGAAGTAGCGCAAACTACGCGAGCGTAGCGTAGTGCTTTGCCCAGGGTTATTGCTAATGCATAGAAAGTACCATTTTAGATTGTTTTCCGAACACCAGGTGCTTATGTTGTTAATTTGTGTTGCAACAACAGAACTGCTTGTGTGCTTAATTCTTGTCTGCCTAAACTTTTTCAGGAGGCTTTGCTTCACTGTTGCTATTTTGTACTTGTATAGTATGGCTTAAGAGTGATATATTTGAATCTGATCACTAACTTGTTATAAACACTTTTGAACTTGGCTGGTGATTCCTGGCCCTCATTGTGTGGCCAAATTGATTGGAACGGTTAATTGAAATTAAAGTTGGTCAGACTAGAAATGCTAACTCTCTTTCCCCTCAGTGTGACGCAAAAAGATTCATCTGATGAACAAGTTAGCAGGTAGGTAAGTTAGAGTAAATAGTCCAGTAAAAGAGTTAAATCCTCCGCACCTGTGGGCCTAGAAATGCAGGATTGAATCTGCTGGATCATTCCCATAAAACTTTCACATATAGATACTCAGTAACTCACTTGTCTCACTTGTCCACAGCTACTATACTTCTAACCTTCTTTGCCAGCTTGATGGGGATGTTTCACTGAAAATTCTTCCGCCAACTGGGCAGGAACTAATTCGACCAATGGCAGCTAGTAATTCGAGCTTGGGGGCGGGCGGGCCATACACACTCACCCATCTACATGCACACACACTCCTACCCATCCATTCACAAGCAGGCACACATACACCCACCTTTCACAAGCACACACACCCATTCACAGCTCAAATCCAGATACATTTATACATGCTCACACGCATGCATGCATCCAACATTAAAAATAAAAAAACTTACCGGGCTGCAGCGGTGATCTAGGATGGCGGGAGGGATGCCTCAGTGGTTCCTTGACGATTGGAATTGATGCCTTCTCTCATTGCTTGACCTTGTTATGGGTCAGCCAATGACAGGCGGTGGCTGTCCCTTAACAGACACAGAGTGGGATGAGGTCAGTGGGACTGCTGACCCCACCCACTATGCTATGAGGCGCCACTGATGAACAATCGGCCCTGGACACTTCAGGGAGTAAAACCGAAGTGTCCAGGTCCAAGTCTATCTGTGACATGGCCTCCTTGTCATGATGGGGAGGACCTCCAAGTGCTTTGCCGGACTGAGGAAGTCACGCCCACAGGGCTGTATAATCTTCATTGTGGCAAAGTTCACTCAAGTCAGCCAGGTGCCTCCACATTTAGCGTATGTACAGTATGTACAGCGCCTGGCTGTATGACCCGAACATGAAGCATGTCTGTCAGGCTGACTTTTGCTCAGCCTGACAGACACTCTTCATGTATGCAAAAGGTTGGGGGAGGGACCGTTCCGCACCTAACGGCGGGCTGCTGCTGGGGGGGGGGGGGGGTGGCGCCCCTCCACCCTTGACAACAGGCTGCTACAGCATTTGAAGAATGGCAGCGGGCTACCAAGGCTGCAATATTGACCAGATGGCATTTCTAACATTTTTCAAAGACAAAACCCCAAAAAAGGAATTCGGTTTTTTGAAAAAAGAAGAATCAAAGTCCCAAATGCATTGACAGTTTTCTCCCAGCCTTTGAAGGGGCAGTGAGAATTTGTCCCTGCTCGAAACCGCCATGGTGTGCAATGCACACAAATGCAGGAAGAAATAACGTGGAATGCCATAAGAAGTCCCGCCCTAAATATTTGATGTAATTGACAATGCTATGTCTGATTTTGTCTGCAAGCATAACAATAATATGGTATTACACGTACACAGGCAATAATTGTAGCTAGAAAGCCACAGTGCCACTTTCAACATAACACATCCACAAAATGTCCTCAGATGTCACAGGGAAGAATAATAGGTGAGACCAGACATGGGGACTGCAGTGTTTGTAGACACTACGGTTCTTACAGTTAATGAAGACTGTTGGAAACTAAATACAAATACACAATCCTCCATTATTATAATAAATTACTGCTTGCTCATCAGCTAGGTGACAGGTTTAGCTTTCCTGCTTCCCTTTAATGCTCTACCAGCCTCTTTTGTCCACTGATGCACATACTGTGCTTCCACCATCACCTCCTCCTCCTCCCCCTGCCCAAAGACCCAGCTTGTGTGCTCTTTGATATATTTTAGCCTTTTTCTAATGAGCACTGCAGAATTACAGCTAATTAAGGATGTAAATGATGCTAGGGACGAAAAAGAGAGAGAGGGGGGAAGCCAAAGATGGAACTGACTGGTGTGCAGTTTTGCAGTAAAGTACCTCCTGCCTCACTGCCTCAGCAGAAAATGTATGATGGGAGACAATGTAAACTTTGCAGAAGGGAAGTTTTTTTGTTTACATTCTCATATTTTTATGTAAAATCTACCTTATATATTTTAAGCAATATCAACGGTACACAAATAGAGGGTCTGCCATTGCACTCAATGTCCACAAATACCTATACTATTCCTGTGCTGCAACCCCCATTACCTATTTTCTTTTCTATGGTCTCTGGTCTCTGTGAGGAGGTGTCTGGCTGGCTGGGGGTATATTACGCTTGCAGAGTCCATTTGCTCCCTTTATTTCTTGATGCACGTGCACGAGCTTGGCGCAGGCACCTCAACAGAGGCAGATCCTGGGAAAAGGAGGCAGCATGTTTCCATGCAGATAGTTGTAACAGTGCCTCTGCAGCCAGCACCTACTCCCTTCTATCTTATCTATCCGCCGCACCAGTCATTTGCATGAACTCACATACTCACACTAATGATCACGCCTACCTCCTATAAATGTATTCTACAACAGACAAACTGGAGTGGGTGCACCTTTTTTTTCTTGAGAGCATAAGACTAATCCCAAGAACAAATAATGATTGGCTCAATCACTAACCTTGGACTCCAGAGTAGCATGTTACTTGCTGTAAAACGCTTCAACGCCTTACAAGGGGTAGTAGGCACTATATAAAATGCAATTACAAAACAATATTCTGAATGAGCGAGGTTCCAGCAGTCAGTGCTTAATTTAAGCCGGTGGTTTCCGGTGCCCAGCACTGACACTTAATTGTCAACACTGGCGCTTGTGACAGACTACCACAAGGTGGCATTGTCTGGCTTATTTAGAGATTAGCTCAACAACGGTTAATTATTGATTAAATATACATTAAAATGACTATTGTCTGCCACCCAAGCCGTTCTTATAGCTTTGTGGCTTGAAATAGTCTGAAATGTCACACTTGTAGGAGTGTGATGATTAGTAGTTGTGTTGTTACTATCATTGGCAATATGGCAGGGGCAATGTGTGGTGCAAGCTGCAGTGCTCTCCCGACGAGAGCCCTGGCACTTATTCTTTTTTTACAAATCAAGCACTGCCTGCAGTCCTCGTATTTCTAAACAATGCTTCATTCATTGCTGCCTTTTCACCACCAGTCTATCTAGTGCTTTTGCTGTCTGCACAATGAACTGAACATTGGTTCTTAATACTTCAGAACAGCTACATAGATTCGGGTACTGGGAGAATACTTTGCCCACCAGTGCTGTATCTTCTCTAGTCCCTTTGATGCAGAGAAGCAATCCTAAAGCCAGAACCATTATCCAACTCTCCAGGCCTCCTCTCCAGCATATATTTCTCCAAATTTTCGGAAGGTTATCTGTGCATTGCGATTTATAACTTTCATGCTCAGCTTTTTCTCAAATCAAGTGTTTGATTGGCCCTTGCTTAATTTGTATTACTCCAGTGTAATCTGCCGTAGATCCCAATAATGTGGCTGCTGTTCGATTAATTTCCTGTTTTTCTTGCACTTATGGCGCCTGAGTGGCTGTGCTGATGTGTGACTTGGTTGGAGCAGGTATGTCTTGCAGGAACAGTGAAACCTGATGTATATTAATTAGGGGTGGGCGGAATTTGTGTAGTCGCGCTACGCAAAGCTCCGCGAAATGGTAAAAAATCTCCGCGAGCACGCAAAAGTTCCGCGAACACGCGGAATTGCTTGTTCCGCCCGTTCGCGATGCTTTTTTGCTGTTCGAGAACGCCGTTTGCGTGCTCGGGGAGAAATATCTCGCGAACACGCATTTTGAAAGTGCGAACAAGCAAAAAATTCCGCGAAGCCGCGGATCATGGAATTTTTGGTAATTCCGCGTTCTCCGCGGAACGCGAAATTACCCAAATTCCGCGAGCGGAACGGAATTTACCGCCCAGGCCTAATATTAATTGAGCTGCGTTGCACCAACAACGCTTCCGGTGTAGCTTTCAGAAAGCGGATGGATATGGCCGCGGACATGAATGGAGCAGAAAAGTCTAGAGAGCACAGTGAAACCATATTTCTGTCATGCATTCTGCTAGCAACGTTCTCCATTGGGTTTACAGGAAATGCCTTCTTTATCGAACTTCACTATTTTCGCTTTACATGTGTGAGAGCGTAGTGAAAATTAGGCTATTGCGATGAATAGCAAGCATCAATAGAGACCCAATTTTCAGGTGGAATCTCAATTTTACATAATATCAGTAGTTCTTGTGAGGATTATAGACTATGCTATGTGACTGTGCACAACTCGAATTTTTGATGGCAATTTCATTTTTTTAATCCTCAACAATGTCCTGGAAGCCTGAAGGAGGCGAAGTTTTCTGGCCTACCAGGAAGATCTTTTGTTCACAGCACTCATATTCCTACTGACTCACTAATACCAAACTGTGTATTGATTTCTCTTGCTTTAGACATTTTTTATCTGTACCATGTTTGCTTATTCTGGAAAACAAATATTGCCAAAGAAAGGGGTTGGTTTCACTCAGTGCTTTAAATGGAAAATGAGAAGTGCCAGTACTCACTAATTAGACTGGGTGGGCCGTTAGGGGCGTGTCTGGGGGCGTTGCTATGAGCCAGGAATTTAACAATAGCCACATAAGTAAGCTTTAATGCAAATGTTCTGATTGTCATGTAAAGCACTTGAACGCCCATGGGCTAAATTCGCTCAATATCAAACTGCCTCCTTACATAGGAGACATGGCAAGCATCAGCTTCTATGTCATAGGTGCAGGGCCTAATTTTTGGCAGTTTGATATTGCGCGAATTTGGGCCATGGGCATTTAAGCGCTTTACATGACAGTCAGAACATTTGCATTAAAGCTTACTTTTTTTAAGCACCACTGGTTAAGGGAGATGTCCAGAATCACAGGATGATGAGCCAAAGTCGGGATTCGAACCTGTCGGCAGCTCTGACAACATTCTCATTCTCGTTGCGACGCCAATTAGAACCTAACACTGCAGGAGCACCCCAGCGCAGGAATACACTGGCTGTTGTTGCCTGCCAGAGCAGCACATAAACATGCTCCATCTGAAAGGGTTATTTTCAGTAGTTTTTGCATTGCACGTACCCGTACTTCAGGGCATGAGCCCTGCTGCTTCTGGGAGTACCGGTACTCTCCTTGCCTGAAAATAAGTTCCGGTACTCAGGGGGAGAAAACTGAGAAGTGGCGGTACTCAGTATCGGTGAGTACCGGCCCATTTTAAAGCACTGGTTTCACTAATAAAACTGCCTTCCGTTCGGTCTGGAGGTGCAGTGGAGAGGCTGGTATCAAGCTTTTAGTTCCATGGGAAGAATATCATTTGCTGTAAAGACGAAAGCGCAGGCAGGGTGGAAGCAGAGAGGGAGACCCTTGGGTCCTAATGGAGCCTGACAACCAGAGGAACGCGATTGTACAAAAAGGGGGTTCCCCTGTCAATGGATACGTTCCTAAGTCAGGGCAGGATCAACAATTGTATATATAGACACTTAGGCAACTAGTGAAAGTATGGGCAAACACGTGTAAATACTGAAACCCAGATCAAAGTTAATATTGAAACAATTTATTGATATCAAAAAGCTGGAGATGCAAAAACAATCAATATACATAAATAAATACATTATCCCAAAAATACATTTTTATATATTTTTTTATAAAACAATTTATGCTTCCATCTGAAATATAGTTTAACAAGCCTATGTTCTCAGTCAAACTTCCACACTCATCCTCCTATTATAATATTCATCTTATTCGACAATGCATAGAGAGAACAAGCCTAGTGAATGTTCGTATTCAAATATGCAGAAGATATCTTCTTCTATGTCTGCATAGACGATTGTAAATACAGGTCTCAATGTAAAGGATTATATTGTTGTGACCTAAATGGAATCACATTTATTTCATCATTGGTCAGAAATTCTTAGAAACTGAACATTCTAGTTTTTTGTGGCTTGCAAACAAAATGGTGGGATGGGTGACGACTGAATTTTCATGTACAACACGGCTTGTACAGCTGGAGCCTATGTATATGCAACATGGCTTATAGATGGGTCCTACGCGCGTTTCGGCTATGCAGCCTTCGTCAGGAAGCCATGGTAAATGAGTACCTAAGAAATATGTATGGGGAATGGTCTGGGTAAGAATTCCAATTCCCTATAGAACTTAATTAAACTAACATGTTAGTAAGTGTATCACAAGTTGAAACTGGTGTATTAAGATAAGAAATAAGTCAGTGCTTTAAAAGAGAGGAACTTTGCTGGAAGGAGTGGCTTAAAATGTCGCCCAGACAGAATAGTCCCAATTAGGTGAGTCCTAAAGCTGACCCTGTGTTCAAGACTATAAGATGAAGATTTTCAACAGGGCGGTCTGGAAGATCACAGGCACTCTCACTGAAACAAGTGAACAGAAATTCGTATATTAAAGGTGAAAGAAGAGATCCTGGATATGCTCTTATAGTTAAAAACAGTGGCAGCTGCTAAGTTAACTCCAGAGAATAGAAAGAGTAAGCAGCTGAGAAGACTCTATATTTAGCTGCTTAGAAGCTCCATAGTTGCATAGAATCACAGGGGAAGGTTACCTTATGTTTGCACGATTCTCAGGATACGAGTGGACAGTGGTAGCGTGACCACGTCCTTCTATATGAGGTTCTGGTGGAAACAAATAGGCAATCTATAGACCAATGTGTATGACCCGACTAAGACGTATGAGACTCCTAAAAAGCAGTGCAAATAATACCAGGGTGTCTACCTACCTACAGATATGGTGGGCAAGAAGACCTTGAAGTGAGGTTTATGATTCGATATAATAACCTCTGTGAAAGAATAAAGAAAAAATACATTTATTGCAAACTAGTATGAAAGGGATGTATGTCCCTGTTGTGTATGTATCATGAACGGTACTTGCCTTTATGTTAGTCGCTTTTTTCATGGAACAGAGTTCTTTTGGCTAGGCTAGACATAGTTAGTTCCAGGCATGTGTGGCACGAGCCCGAAATGGAGGCCATAGATCGATGTCTCCCCAGTTGTGTGGAATGTGGCCACAGGAAAATCACCTTATGGGTTTCCGGATACTACGGTGAGTGGACCGCGTAAAGTATCATGGGTCGCTTCTCGGGCCAAAGTTGGATCGAGTCCCACTCGTAACTGGGTTCTTGCGCCGAAAAAAGAGTCTTACCGGCGTGCCGGTCAGGGTGCAAATGTGCTAAAAACCGCCACGTTTAAAAAAAAAAAGGGGGCCACCCGTTTACGCCGGTTGCCTCGATATTAGGTGTGGAATAGGCAACAGACATAGAGAATGGACTCTAGGTTTGGCCGACAGAATGGAGTCGGCCATCTTGTAATGGGGAAGGAAAGTAGAGCAGACCAAGTGCCGTATGGTCATGAGAATGTGGAACGGTGGAAGTTCCAATTGCAGATGTCTGTCCATGGCAATAGTGGCAACTGTGAAAGGATAAAACAGATTCTAAACATAGGAAAAAAATGTTTGGACTGGTACATAAGCCAATGTAGGATCAGTCATGGTGGAATAGTCATGGCATTACCAGGTACCTCCCCCTAGCGATAGAGGGGAAGGGATTAGTGCAGAGTGGCACAAGGGGAATCTGCACAGGGGTGGTGGATCTCTCGAAAGGACAGGGCCTGTATCCAGGGCCAGATGGTTGTGGGGAACGTCTGGAGCGAAGTGGCTACGGACTAAGCTAGATTATCCAGGTCATGGTGGTAAAGTGTCTGCGTGCAGGGTTTGGTGGGGCAAGTGACCAGGCACAGCAGCCCAAGGATATCAACGAAAGGGACAGACCAATGGGAGATCATTTGGAGTTGTACCTAATCGCCTGGGACCACGGAATTTCACAGTTTAGACCTTTTTTTGTAAGTATTTAAAGAGAAAATCCAATAGACCTCTCTCCGTTTTCTAATCTCTGTGCTAAGACTTCCCATGTTAGTGTGGATTTTCTCCAGAATGAGCCATTGAATATCGTTGGTGGTAATGTTGTGCCTCAATGTAGTGTTTCACTAATGGTGCACTACATTTCTTGGTACGGATGGCTGATCGATTTTCTGTCAGTCTCGTGGCCATGGTGCGGGAGGTTTCCCCTACGTACCCTAGGTTACACGGGCACAATAATAGATATACAATGTTGCTGGTCTTACAGTTTGTGAAACTTCTCAGTGATACAGTGACTCCATTGATGGTATGTGTGGTGGTTTCAACGGCAAACTGGCATGCTGTGCATGACATACATTTGTAGTTTCCTATGGGAGGTGTATTGCCCAATATGGTCGTCTGGATGGCCGGCTTCCCTTGTGTCACTTCCCTTGTCTCACTACCAGATCTTTGAGATTTTTGTTCCTTTTGTGCGCAAATAGGGGTCTCGGTATATGATTCTCCTTTTCTCGATCTGCATTAAGAATGTGCCAGTGGGAGTAGATGATGTAACGTATTTTCTCATTCACGGAGGAATGTCGAGTTACAAATGCCAAGTTAGAGAGCTGTTTAGGGTCTCGGTTACTGAGCAGATGTTGTCTGTCATAGTATCGGGCTCTTTTGAGGGAGTCACGCACTAACAGTTTCGGGTATCCTCTAGCGATTAATTTAGCTTTCATCACTAATGCTCGTTGATCAAAGTCGGCTAAATTGGTACTATTCCTGCGAAGGCGCAGGAATTGGCCGAACGGGATGTTAGTTTTTTGAGACTGGGGTGAAAGCTATCGAAGTGTAGGAGAGTATTTCTGGATGTGGGTTTGACATACAAGTCGACCTCAAGATGTTATTGGTTATGTCTAATGCTGATGTCTAGAAATTCTACACATTCGTTACTAATGCATTCCGTGAAATGCATATTGCTGTCACAGAGGTTGAGCCACATCACAAATTCAGAACGTTCCTCTTGATTGCCTGTCCAGATAAAGAAAATGTCGTCTATATATCTAGACCAGTTGACAATAGACTCACTGGAGGGGACAATTTCATTATATATACTCGGATTCGAATTGGGCCATGTATATATTCGCTACAGTGGGGGCACAAGATGCCCCCATGCTGACTCCCTTGGTTTGTTTATATAGGGAGCCATTGAATTCAAAGGTGTTCTCTTGTAGAATGATTCGTAAGCAGTCTATAATGAATGTCATTGGACAGTCGATCTGGTGTTCTTGCATGAACCACATAACTGCCTCTAGGGCTTCTTCTTGTGGAATGTTACTGTATAGGGCCTCTATCTCCAAAGTGACCATTGTGTCTCTCATGGCATTAAAAGGTAAATGTTCTACTTTTCTGATAATTTCCTGCACGTCTTGAACATAGGACTGGATTTTTGAAACGTGTGGTCTGAGTATGGAGTCTACATATTTTGACAGGGGTTCTGTAATGGACTCTATGGTGGTTACTATGGGTCTGTATGGTGGATCTGTACTGTTCTTATGGATTTTGGGAACCCCGTAAATAGCTGGCATTTTGGGTTTGGCAACATTAAGGAATTCCCATTCCTTATTACAGATGTGGTTCTGTCGAAGTGCTTTGGTGGTCATGTCTAGAATGATTTTCTTAACGCGTGTGGTGGGATCGATGGTGAGGGATACATAATGATCTAGATTATGTAACATCTCATGCATCTTGGTGACATATTGGTCTGTATCTAGCACGATGATGCCTCCACCTTTATCGCGTTTTTTTATTGTCAGTGACTTATTTTTTGTTAACTCACGTAATGCTGTATGCTCCGACCGGGAGATGTTGTAGGTCGGGGCAGGAATGAACTTCATAGCTGTCTTAATTTCTTTGTATATCCAGAGGAAAGCGCCCATTCCTCGATGGTCTCTGGATGGAATGTCATTGAATGTTATTATTTACTTGTAAATCTTATTTTAGAGTATAAATGCGTGGTCTGCTTGGTTAGGTATCTGTAGGTGTTTTTATGCATTGGATGTTTTATTTAAAACTGTGATTTCAACTTGATTCAATGTATTCACTATGGAAACTTATTGTAACAAAGATGCATTTGTATAAACACAAAATGTATTTTTGCCTATAATTCATTAAAAGTTACAGGTTGTATATTTACAGTCTGATTGCCTGTGATGTCACAGTCTGTCTATCACTATATAGAAGGTAGTAATTTCCCCAAGGGGGTAAATGTATGGTACTGCATTTGTGAAGATGTTTTTCGTCACATTCATTTCCCTATTTCTCTAAACGTTTATCCCTTGCATTTTTTTCCAGAATAAGTTTCTGAATTGCTCCTGTTGGATTCTAGTGCTTGAAAGTTTTGCATTGCCGTGCACTGCTCTGATCTCAGAGAAGTTTAGGGTCTTGCTTGTCTTCATTACTTCCCAGTTTTAGTGTCATCTTACTGAAGAACCTTTCCATCACTTTTGCCTCCTAAGGTGACACTTTTTAGAGGACGCTTAAAATCTTCCATGTGAGTAATTAGTGAAGGGTGGAATCGTGGCTGCAGGAAGGAGTTATGTCCTCTTGCAAGCTCCAAAGGAGAAACATAGGCTACCATTGTGTCCAGCCTTGAGAAGGAGGGGCCTCCCAACCCATTAAAATGTTGAGTGCAGAGCCCATTTCGGGGATGGAGGAAGGTAATCCAAGACTTTGATGAGTAAATTCCAGATAATACGATAACCCAACAGTTATCAGAACATTACCACTTAGTCACTCATTCTCTCTCGTTTTGTCCACAGTTGTACAATATGAGGAAATATTACGCACTTCTGAGCAGAATTCGTCATGTCAGACGAAGTGAGCTACATCACAGCTTAAGTGGTTATATATATATATATATATATATATATACAGATACAGATACATATATATATTTGCTGACAAAAACAAAGGTTAAAGTAACACTAAAGTAAGGTGTGATAAAAAGATCTATTTTTTTTTTTTTTTAAACGTAGAAATTCACAGTAAAAAAAAGGTTAAAGTAACGTTATAGTCAGGTGAATTTGTCAGTGACATTAACGTTTTTGAACTAAAAAAACACAGAAATATGCACTGATTATGACCTCACATATTAATACATCACTCATAACATGTTCTTTGACATCACTGATGACATCTCAAATGATATCATTGATGAAATCTCTGACTTTAATCTAGGTAGATAATATGGTACTTACTCGCCACTACGTAAACTATAAAAAAAAAGCTAGCACACTCATTGGATGATGTCATCAGTGATGTCATCAATGATATCCTTTGAGATGAACCCCATTTCCGGGGCCCAGCATTATTTTGAGGGGAAGGGGGTGCACACGTGGACCCCTCTCTGGGCCTATTTTGGCCCCGGGGACCTCATCCCCCGGGGCCCACAAACGTAAAGGTGTGTGCCCTGGTGCTCACCCAGGGCACATATCATAGTCTCGCTGGGGGCCGCAGGGGGAGCCTCATTGCCCCCAATGCCCCAGCCAGCTCCCCGCATACAGCGAGTGCTGGCACTGCTCCCACCCACAGGGAGCAGCTACTTATGCTGCACCCTGTGGATGGGAGCAATATTTTCACCTGTTTCCCTGCCCGCTTCAGCGCAGGCAGGGAAACAGATGAAAAGTCTGCTCCCAGTGGGCAGGAGCATTTTGGAAGCTCCCGCCCTCTGGGAGCGGACTTGGCATTTGCTCCCGCTTGGCAGGAGTTTTGAAACTGCGCCTGCTAAGCGAAAGCAAACACAGGTTTCCCTGCCTGCACTGCTGTGGGCTGAGTATCAGCTATGTCCCGGGGGTGTGCTCCCCGGGACATAGCATCTGAATCAGCCCTGGGGGTTAAATCCCCAGGGACATTAATGGCTCAGGGAGGGAGTCCATGTGCAGGAAAGGGAATCATATAGAGGCTTGGAGGGGGGGGACGCGCAGCCCCACTTCCCATTTTGGAAAGTTTTATCCCCAGGGGGTGGGATCCCTGCGGCCTCTCAAGGCTTGGGAAAGGGGGCCACATGGCCCCACTCACCTTTAATGATTTTGGCCCCTGGGGTGGGCTCCTCTGGGCCTCTGATGGCTTGGGGAGGGGGGCCGCGCATTCACCCTCCCCATAAACATTGTTTTTCGCCTTGGGGGTGGGCTCCCCGGGGCACCCTGGAGGCTCAGGGAGGGGGGGCACATAGCTCCCCCTCCCTTTTATTAACACAGTCCTGGGGGTAGGCTCCCTGGGTCTTATAATAAATAAATGTGGCCTTCCCACCATTTTGTTTGATCCCGCAAGAGTCCAGCTGGATTGTGGCAATTTTGTGCCATTTTTCTTATCTGTTTGGCCCAGGGGGGGCGTCCTTTGGGTCCCCCCTCGGGTCTGGGGGGTCAGGACATCTCTAGTCTCTGAGCGGGTCCGTGAGTGGGTACCTGACAAACCTGATGACATCTCAAATTACATCATTGGGGGAGCCTTAAGGCCTCAGCAGCCCCAGCCAGCTCCCTGCATGGTGCAGGAGCCAGCATTACTTCCGCCCACAGGGAGCAGCTGCATTCATGCTGCTTCCTCTAGACAGGAGCAATATTTTGTTCTGTTTCCCTACCCACATCAGTGCAGACAGGGAAACAGATCACAAGTCTGCTCACATCTGGTGGGAGCATTTTTAAAGCTTCCATCCACTAGAAGCAGACTTTGTGTTTACCCCCATTTGGCAAGAGATTTGAAAATGCTCCCACCAGACGATTGCAAACACACATTTCCCTGCCCACGCCAATGCGATACCAAAGGGGATGATGGACGGAGCGTTTGAGCTAATCAAACACTCACCCCCAGTCAACTGATCTGAGTTTAATCCATCATCATTCTTTAGCTCACTCCACCACCCCAGTTCAGACATGGCCATATGCAAATCAGTCTGACCCAGTGCCTCATGGGAACAGTCCAGCCCGAACTGCCAAGCCATGTCTTCCCTGGACCGGAAACAAGCATCCTGGGACCGGTTTCTGGCTATTCAGCCGTCATCAGCCAGGCTAGCTTGAATCCAGTGGCAAAGTGAGCAAGGGACCCACGTCAATGCGGGCAGGGAAACTACTGTGTCCTGAGAGCCTTCTGTGTCCTGTCTCCCAGGGCCACAGCAAGTGAGCCGGCCCCGGGGATGGGGTCCCTGGGGCCTTAAAGGCTCAGAGAAGAGGGCCATGCAGCCCCCTCCCTTTTGTATAAAATGACAGCCCTGAGGGATGGGGTACCCAGGGCCCTTTTAAGGCTTTATGTTTTTCCCCTTAAAAACAACTTTGGGCCCCGGGGGTTGGGGTTCCTATGTCCGAATACAGCTCAGGGATGTGGGGCCTCATGCCCCCTCCCCTTAAAAAATACTTTTGTGTCACCAGAGTCGAAAATGGCTCTGGGAGGGTGGCCACACGCCCCACTCCCCTTAAATGTACCCGCCCCGGGGGTGTGGTCCCTGTGGTTTTAAATGGGATGGGATGGGAAGGGGGGGCCCTACTGACGCACCTCCCCATATGTGTATAATAAAAGGGTAGGCACCATTTTGGTTTTGGTTTTTTGGCAGTGATCCCGCTGGATTGGGGCATCATTTGCTGATTGTTTTTTCTTTTGGGCTCAGTGAGGACTAGGTCCTGTAATGGCTGCCAGCGACATTTTTCTCATGTGGCTGGCAGCCAGTCAGAGCGCTCTCTCCCACGGGAGTCTGACTCCCACAGGAGCGAGATAGTCCAAGGGAAAGTTGTACCTTCGAAACTCCCTATTGGGCTGGAACCTCTAACAGCACGAAAACATAAACAGGTACATTATCTTGAAACTCACACATATGAATAAACAATCAAATAAAAGTGTGAATACCCATAGAACGAGGAGTTCAATATTTTGCTCAACCAAGTGGATTATTCTCAGTTGACTCAAAGGTACTGAAATTGCAATTGGAGCAAGTTTCAGATCAACAGAAAAAAGACTATGTCACACAGAAATGCAAAGAGGGCATAGGTTCCCAAGAAGTGTTTAACAATGAGGGATTGTCTCCTAAAGAAACAACAGGCAACCAAAACACTGAAATCAGAACTCTGTTCAAAATAGTGAAGGAGGTTGAACAAGCACGAATTATAAAGGCAAACAAATGGTGGGAGAAGACACCCTTGTACAAATATAATGACTGCAGGAGAACACCAAGATATTTACGCATTCTAATCGTGTCAAGCTTAAATGATAGGCATGATGACCTCCTAGAAGAGTGGCAAAGTTGTATCATAGGTTGCTCAATTAAATTAATGCAAACTCTGATTAAACCAGCTGAAAGAAGAATGCAGAAACAGACTGAATTAATAGAAACCCTCCAGAAGGATCTTGAACTGCACAAAGACACAGAGGGGCTGAGATTTGCCCTATACATGATGTAAAATAAACTGGAGAAACATGAAACTGAAATCCATGCAAATAAATCACATGTATTTCACAGGGATGGACTGCACTACTAAAATGGAAGGTTTTACACATTTGCAAAAAGATTCTATCCACTAAGAAACCGAGAATATATACATAAGACGCTTAATAAGAAGGTTGCAATGTCAGAAACGGAAGAAAGCTCAGACCCAGGTTCCTGATTAGATGAAGGAACATCCTAAGCTTGAACTTTTTCTTTTTTGTATGAAAGGAGGTTATTTTATGTGTGCACGAAACAAAGAGAAAGGGGGAAAGAGAGAAAAGGAAGAGAAAAAGGAAGACCTTTAAAGGCAAAAGTAAACAAAACGACAACATGAGGAAATCTTGGGGGAACTAATTGATTGCTCCTACAGCCTAGTCGTTTGTTATCAAAACAATTGACAGACGATCACAAGAAATTATTGAAGAAGGGACTGCCCTTTCGCTTCGATGCCAAGCCAGTTTTGGCTAACTTGAGGATTGGCCTACACAAATTTACAAGGAAGCAGAAATTAAACAAGAATTTTGACACCCACCCCAAGAAGACACGCAAGAAGGAAAATGACCAGTGTCCAATTTAACGCTGGACTTTATACCTCACTTTATCTCACTAGAATCCTTACAGGGTGAAAATGGAATGCCAGAGGCCCAGACTGCCCCAATGGAAACAACTGAATTCAACATCTGTGAAATAATGAACATTGACACCAGCAATGAGGGAGACAGCAGCTGCAAGACCAAGAGGCCCTTCTGCCCCTAATTTCCAGCAGGCAACAAAAGTGATGTGTTTTAGGAGGGGTTGGTGGAAGGCCTGCATATAACGATAGGAAACGAGCGTGGCAAGAATGGAAAGCCCTACGGGATCTATGTGTGGATCAAGGAATAGTTAATAAAGCATCTGACAAAGGCGGCAACATAGTGATAATGACTAGAATGCACTATTGAAGGAAGCTAGGCGACACCGTGGCATACAGGACCATTCTGACTATGGCTGGACTGGCCATATTGGGCATTTCTCTGGGAGGCTGGAAAGGTGGGGGCTGGTTTTGTAGCGGTGGGGGCCGGTTTTGTTACTGGGGGGCGGTTTTGCAGCGATGCTGCAATATCGGCCTACAGTAACAAAAGCAGCAAGCAAGCAACTCCCGCCTCCTGGGGCCAGGCAGTGCTTCCCCAGGGGCTGGTCCAAGAAAAATGCCAGGGCTGCTTTGGGTTCCCAGTCCGGCCCTGATTCTGACCATGTAGATCGCATCTTTAAATAAATTACTGTGTTTTGCACGAATGCTGGTGCCACCTCTCCATTTTGTTGCACTGGACTGCTAGAGGGAGGTATATATTTATCAATATCACTTCAAATCTTTAAAAAATGAATTTCCTGTGAACGGAAGCATAGCATTGTAAAGTACTAAAAACATATCCTTATATTGTCCTCCGAAATGAAAACTGTCTGGTGCCAGACTGCATTGTAGCAGCAGCATTCCAAAGGAGTGAAAGAGCAGGATTGGTATTAAGGACAGACGTGGTGAATTATGTAATGCTGATGGTAGAAAAAAGACTGTCACCTGTGATTACTTCAGGGTAGATGGCTTGGAATATCCTTCTATAGGAAATGCTTTTGTGAGTATGAGCGTAGTGGGGGAGAATTTGTGAAACGTTCAGGAGGGGTGGACTAGAGAGAAAGGGAGGGAGGGAGGGTGACGGGAGGAAGGCAATAATAGCAGAGCCACTGGAGGAAGTTTTGAGCCAGGTGAAACATGCTAGTACTTCTGTCTGGGAATGTCTCTCATATAGAGGAATTTCTTCTCTTATGTTTTAAGGTGTGCCCAGGGTCTCAGAATTGGTCTTTGCAAAGGCATAAGAGGGGATGAAGATAGAAGCCTTATCAGTGAGAGGGGATAGGTAGCAAATTGCAGTGAGTAGTAAAAGGACAGACCAGAAGTGCAAAGAGATTTGGGTGATGCTAAGGATGTCATGCAGAGAGTGGACCTGTCCAGTATGGGCATGCGGGCGATACTTGGAAGTCAATGGTCTAAGACCTGGAAGCCGTTTTAACCATGACAATGGCAACAAGTTGTAGGACATGCAAGCTTTGGGCATGTTAGGGAAATGCTAACATGTGAGAGGCCCACCTCTGCATTTCTTTGGAACACAGGTGTATGGGTTGGGCAAAGGATTGACCTAAGAGACTATTCAGATGAAGGTCTAGCAGAATGTGGGGAATGTTGGGCCAACTGTGTGCTAATGTGTTGGGATTTTTGCAGAGGATGGACATGGGTGCCCAAGAAGGAGAGTCAGTTAATGAATTAATTGAACAGAAAGAATGCTCAATGTCATACTCTAACATCAATCAGTATTTGTGTACCTAAAAAAGGAAAGGGATTAATTTGTATTTTTCTTAAATCAAAGGACTAGTACAGTTACCTCATTCATAGACATGAGTCATAATATTTTGTCTGTCTATGATGAGGAAGAAGTGTGAATAAGGTAATGAGTTAAATCACCTTCACAATGCCCTGCACAATATCTACACAAGATTAACTTTTCCAGTTTGATTTGACTTCATTGTGGGGATAGAGGACTGTGAAAGATCTCATGCCTTTCTTCAGTTATGTTAAACTGCTTGCCCCACTTACCAGTACCTAGTCCTTCGACTAGGACAAGCCTTTGTGGATCCAGTGCCAACACTGTTTTGAGGCTCCTTGCCGCTCTCCTCCTCCATGTACTTCTCTCTCTCATTCTATCTTGGACCTTATCTCATCTCATCTGCGCTCTCTCATTCTTGCTCAGCTCTTTTTGCCTGTCTGTTTCTCTCTCATTACACTCTTGCACTTGTTCTCTCATTTTTGATCAGCTTTTTCCGTTTTTCTTATTATTTCAATTTTGCTCTCTTTCTCCTTTTACTGGTTTATTTCACTTGTGCTGTCTTACTCTTGTTCTGCTATTTTGCCTTCTCACTCACTCTTTGAACTCCCACTCTTGCTGCTGCTTTTGATTTTTTGCCATTTTTTGCCCTCCACTCTTCATTTGGCGCTCTTCAACCCTTTGAGGCCTTCCCACCTTTCTGACCCCTTTGCAGCCTTCTCACCTCCCTGTCCCCACAGTGCTGTCTAACTTGCCTTCCCCACTCCTGCTGCTCTCTCCAGTCCCATCCTCCACCATCAGTACTCCTCCCCCTCTAGGTCCTACTTAACAACGGCCACAGTGCAGACATGGAGTGGATGTGTGAAGTGGGTGGGCCACTGTTGCAACAAACGTCTGCCAAAGGCAAGCTTGTCTGCACTCGCCCACACCCAGCACCAGGACCCCTGGCCAACCACCCACTGCACCCGACACGATCCTCAACCACAGCCCACCATGCCTTGAACCCCAGCCCCTCCTCCCACCACTGCAGCCGGACCTCCGCAGCCAACACTGAAGGTGAGTTCTGTGCCACCAACCATGCATGCCCACGCCCTTATCCCACCATAGCATCCACCACCCCTCCACCTCCGGACACACACACCCATACACCTCAAATCACCCCCTCACAGTTCCCTGTCCACCCTATCATGCCTCCTTCTTAACTCCCGCTCGCTCGTCAGACACGCCAAAGTCTGGACCTCCTGCACAACCTCTCACCGGACCTGCTCTTTGTGACCGAAATCTGGCTCACCCCTTAAACGGCCTCCGACATCACCACTGCTATCACCTGGGGATAAAAGATCATAAGACAGGACACAGAGAGCAGACCTGGAGGAGGACTGCCCATCATCTTCAAAGAGAACTGCACTGGCGACAAAATGGAACACCTGGCCTATAAACATCACAACTTTATCCTGGGAGTCACCCTTTTCTACCACCCTCCAGGAAAAGAATCCTAATTCCTCAGCTCCATCACAGACTTCATTGTCCCTCTGGCACTAGGCTCCAGATCCCTCATCCTCCTCAACTACCACCTGGAGGTCCTCAATGACCGCAAGACTAACAACTGCCTAGAGTAGAGGAATATACTCAGGCTTACCCAATGGGCGAAGGACCCCACCAATGCCGCCGGACACACCCTGAACCCCATCTTTATTAACTTCAATGAAATCACGATGGACAAGCCCTCCCCCTCATCTGGACCAACCATGCTCTCGTCTATTTCGATCTGTTCCTCCCCCACCCGCACAGAACATCACACACCATGACCACCTGTCAAAACTAGTATAGGATCCTGGCAGAAACATAGACCTCAGAGCGTCAAGCTTGCCAACCAGAACACAGACCTTGCACAGCCCATCACGAACTTCGCCGCCCAGATCACATCCTGCACCGACCCCCTGGTCCCTCTCACGGCACAAACACATTGAAAACAGCACAAATAATGCCAAAGAAATATTCACCATCATGAAGGAATTCAGTTCACCCGCCGCCAGCTTCACACCATTCTCCGCTTCACAGGACCTTCCTGGATATCTGGAATCACACCATGTATACTCCTGTTTCTGAAGAAATCCTCACCACACCGGAAGACACTGGCAAACTATAGACAAATCTCCTTACTGCCAAAGACATGGAAAAAGTCAACAGCAAAAGAGCACCCAACCACCTAAACAACAACCACCTCCGCAACCTCCCCCAATCCAGTTTCAGGGCCAATCACAGTACCAAGACTGTTCTCATTGCTGCCATGGGCATTATCGAGCTCATCTTGGACAAAGGAGACACCACAGCCCTTATGCTTTTCGACCTATCCACTGATTTCAACACCATCCTCATTCAATGCCTCCACAAAGGCTTCATATGAGGGCCTGTGCTCCGCTGGATCTGCTCCTTTCTTGCCAGACACACACAGTCAGCAGCCTGGCTCCCTACACTTCAACTGCCATCAACCTCATCTGCGGAATGCCCCAAGTATCATCTCTGAGCCCCATGCAACACCTACATGGCTCCCCTGGCCACATTTATCCACATACACAGAATCAATGTCATCTTGTATGCAGATGATACCCAGCTCATCCTTTTTCTTGCCAACGAAACACCCAGCACCTGAATCAACTTCACCTCCTGCATAGCTGAAGTCCCCAGATGGATGAAGACCAACTGTCTGAAGCTCAGCACTGACAAAACTGAAGTAGTACTCTTTGGAAAGGAAGCCTTAGTATGGAACTCCACCTGGTGGCCAGCAGAACTCCGGCCTCACTACACCCTTCCCGGACATCTGAGCAAAGAACCTAGGACTACTGACTATCAAAGACCAACCAAGTCTACGGTATTGCCTCCTCATGTTTCCACACTCTCAAGCTCCTCAAAAAAATCTTCAAGTGGCTCCCAATCAACACCCACAGAACTGTCACCTGAGCTCACATCACCAGCAAACTGGATTACAGCAAGAGTCTATATTTTGGAATCACCGCCCAACTGACTATAAGACTTCAGACCATATAGAACACAGTGACTAGACTCCACTCAGTCTCACATTCCACAAAAACATCATTCTGCACTTAATCTGGATTCTTAAAGCTCCTCATACACACATAAAAAGTCCTGCACAATCTGGGACCCTCCTGTCTCAATAGCTGCATCAAATTCTACAAGCCTACCAGAAACTTCCCTTCGACCGGCCTCCAGGTCACACTCATCCCCTCATCCGCAGGGCAGGGGATGGTAGTCGAACATTCTCATACCACACCCCCAAAGTATGGAATGAGCTCCACTTGTACATCAGAGCCACCTCCTCAGTCCTTGAGTTCCACAAGAAACTGAAGATGTTGCTCTTTACCTAAGGCTTGGCCAACACAGTCCACTCATCCTGTTGTAGCACCAGGATATCCTCTCAGGAGAGACATGTGCTTTACAAATTTCTATAACATAACAGACTCTGTTATGCATTCAGCAGCACCCAGTAATTCTTAATGGGGTCACCATCATTGTAGACATGAATCAAGCCTTCAAAATCTATCTTCAATGACAGGACTTTCTATATTTTATATGGACCTCAACAATAAATGATCCATTTCAAAGAGGTCCAATGACAGGATAATGGGTTTGTATACCATACCTTTTCGTATTGGTCATAACCCTGGTACTCCTGGATGAATTCAAGCCGAGTCACAAGGATGTTTTTCTACAGCCTCTGTATATCACTTTAGTCACAATTGTTTAGATATGTTACTCAGATGTTGTATTCAGATTTGCTATGCTGACATGTTTTTCCTAATGGCAGACTTAGAGATTGCTCAATCTTCTAGAATATTAACATGAAACCATATACTCCATGCATACATTTGCCCTCACCCAAGTGGGTGAAATTCTCCTTGATGCAGATTCACAAACTTTTGCAGAGCAAAAAAAGCCCAAAAAGCAAAGTAAATAATTAGCACAGCAATGTTCTGTATTGTACAAGCAAAAAGTTAACTTAACAGAGCAAATTCATTCAGAGGTAAATTGTGAATGGAGATATTATTGCCCAATGACACTAGGATTGCGTTCAATTAACCGATTCACATTGGAGCGAGGAGTGTTGGACACCACTGAAGGATGCTGGAGAGCCGCTTCAACTCATGGGAGTTGCGGCGTAGTGGGTGAGTTACAGAGGGAAGGGTGGTGTGGTTGTGTGGTTTGGAAGGAGGAGGGACGGGTCACGGTGAGGGGTGAGCACAGAGGGAAGAACACTATTATTTCAATGCATCGTATGCGAAACCTTGCACAAAGGTCCCTGGACCACGAGCTAATACACCTGGCATATACTAAAATCCAGGGTACCCGACATACACCGATCCTTGGGGAGGAGGGAGGGGGGAAAAAACCTGTAATTCCAAGTGAGGTTAACCTGGTTGTATATCCCTAACCCTGTGGAAGGGGAGGAGACAATGTCCGCATGAATAGGGCTGATAGTAACAATAGATTCATTAACCCACAAGGTGCATGCTGTTTTGTACCCAGACACAAAACGCTCCCCCAAATAAAACCCCATTTCAGTTGTAAGAATTCACATGAGGGTGTGGTGACAGATAAGAAAAGAAGCCTTTCCTAACTTATACTTACCGCTACTGTTTCTCATTTGCTTTTAGATTCTGGGTGGCACCATGTATAGAATTCCTGCAGCCATCAAAACAATTTCAATACAATCAAGTCCCCTGAAGAAGTGTTCCTTGGTCAACTAGCAGCTTGGAAGTGATTATGACTTGGTGCTGGCTCTCATAGACCACAGCAGAGCTTTTGTCAGCCACCTATTAGGTTTAGTCACCTGTACAATGATCATAAGAGTTTATATCATCTTTGTTCAAGCCAGCAACCTACAATTTAGGTTGACTCCTGCAAAGATTTTGAAATCGGTTAACATCTGTAGGTATTAATGTGCCACCTTCTGCCAGTATTAATTTGCTTCACCCAAACTGCGTCCTTCATTATGTCCATGCACACCAGGCAAATCTTAGTTTCCACCTGGATTCTAACCACTTTTATACTTTGTGTCATTTCACATTTTCACTTGAAACTATGGGATTTCCTTCCAATAAGCTGACTTGAGCGCTGCAAGCATATCAAGCACAATTTAGACATCAGCTGACCGCGTTTTTTTATGAACATTGTGCTACTCTTGTCCACTCTCATTTTGTGACTAGCAATGTCCACAATGTGATTCCTTAAGACTAGTAGGGATAAAGGAGCTTGAAAGTGGCACTCATCCCTTTCTGTTGACTAACAAGGACATGTATCAGTGGTGTGCGATCACTGGCACGAGCCATTGCCGTCAACCAAAAAAAGGTGAGATCTAGTCGCAAACTGATAGCTATCCATGATGGGCAGCTTTCACTATGTGAATGTGGCCTGCGAGCATCAGTGGGAACACACAGCGGTGTTCTCACATTCTACGTTCGCATTATGAACATTTTTTTCTTTTTTTTTTTTAATTCTGTTTATTCAACCATTTGCTCAGATACAAGACACTTATTCTTTACAGTCAGATAAACACAGGTTTAAAACCCCACTGTTGTCTCCCGCCCCGAGCCCATGGGATAGCAAATGACCGCTGATGCCGAACATCCCCACCCGTGGTCTATCTGAGCGAGCCCAACAGCAGCCCACGCATCAAGTTGAGGATAATGGAGAATCTCTTCAATGTCCCCTGTATCCTCCCACCCACCCCGACCTTCGTCACTTCCATGGGCAACCCCTACTTTGATAGATGACCTTCTCAGCCTGACTGCAAAAGTCTAGATCTTGTTCCCAAGCCTCCAGAGGTGAGCCACGCCCCACTCTCTAGCCACATTCCTTTTGGCCATACTCCCGCCGTCATAAGCCACACATTCTAGTATTTGGGCCACGGCTCCTCACCCGAGATACATAGTATGAGCCATCTCGGCTCCAATGGGACTGCCCAGCCTATTACTTCCAACATAGCTTTGGCAAAAAACAATTGTGTTTAATAAAAACTATACATGCGTACAAGGGCTTTCAGTGAGAGCTCCTTATCCATTGGTCTCTTGTAGTGTCATTCAAATGTTGCCTCCCTCACAAGAGTATACAGCATGGCTCACAGAGCTAGCACACTTCAGCCTTTGGTTTACCTGACTGTGAGTGACAGCAGTCCGCTCTTGCACAATGTGTACAGCCGCACTTTAGGCAGACCCCTTCATTGCCTGGAACTACCAATGCAATGTGTGCTTTTACATAAATATAAAGTTTGGCTTTTAGACTGTGATTGTTTTCATACAATGCGTGCCTTCATACAAAAAACAATGGCAACTAAATAAGCATTGGCAAAGCCAAAAGGTCACCAGTCAATACCAGACTTATTGTCTTTTTCATTGCTTGTCTTCTTTGTGTAGCCCGTCTCTTTTAAGGAAAATAGAAGCAATAATTGGCAGTTTGCAAATGCAGATATGAAGGCCTGCTGTCCAAGCTGCGGTGCCAATAAATCTGCTCTTTCAATGGTCGGAGTCTGTACCGAGAAAGAAGCGAAAAATAAAAACCCTTTTTTTCTCATTTGCTCAGATCAGTGTGTGATGTACCCCTTCCTCCCTCTTGTCATTAAGCTGATGCCTGGAGATGATGTGGCAGCCCTATGTGGGCCGCAGAAAGCACTTCTAGGCGTGCAGGAGCCCTGCTGGGCGGCTCTGATAGCTGAGATAATGGGAGCGAATGGGATGCAACGAACTGATCTAATGACACCAGCAAGGGGAGAGACAACAGTGAGAATAAATAAATGTTAACTATTTTCCTCTTCCAGACATTTGCATTTATTGCCATTAAGTTCATTTAAATAAAAGCAAAAGAATAGAAACTTACTACTTGTAATAACGAGGGCTTAAGAATGAATTGGGTAGCTGGGGGCAGATTTAAGGCTACTTATAAAATAAGCCTAATATTTATGTTTTGTTAGAGTTCCCTTTTATATGTTTTTTTTTTGTTTGTTTTTGTTTAGTGTTGGAGGGTTTTAATTTGGTCCATGTAATTTTGGTGCTAACGCTTGGGCGCTTTTTGTTGTGAAATTGGGAGGAATGCAAACAAGATTTCAGTTCATTAAACAGGGGCAAACAGTAGAGAAATTGCAGTTACTTATGGAAATGACTTTTAAACATGCACAGCATTTACTTGCCTTGCCTGCGCTGAAATCTTCAAAGATTATACATTCGAATAATTCACGGCAGGCCAATTAGATGGTGGCGTCCCCCGCTCGCCCCTCCTCATTTTCCTGTCCCCCGCCCCGAAAAATGAGACCTTAAGGCCCAGAAAGAATACATCGGGAGATGGGATTAAGAAGAGACAGAGAGAGATATTTCAAAGTGATATGAAGAATGCTCTGGCAAACAAGAATATGCAGATGTGGTTGGCAAGACAGTGCCGTGACGAAACTTGAGGGGGCCCCCCTACAAGGTACATGGAGGGGCCACCTCATGACTCAATCCGCAGCTCTCAGACCAGGGTACTGTGCTGAGGGCCCCCCTGGAGCTTGGGGGCCCCCGTACCACAGGGACTGGGGGGGGAGGGGGGGTTATGTTATACCACTGTGGCAAGATAAGCTTGTGGGGCATTTAAAACACACTTGACAAGCCCCCCGAAGCTCATTTTGAGGGCATAGTGCTCCACGGATTCAGAGCTCTCAGGTTTTCCACTTCCAAGGGTGAGCAGTTCATGTATTTTCTTTCCATTATCGGCTTTATAGACCGTGTTGTCCCATCATTAAAACAGGACAAGTGCACAATGTAATCCTAGACTGAATGAGCTACTCACAAAATGATCTAGGAAAATTGAGACAGCTACAAATGTGACAGCCCATAAATCAATCAAGCACGTCAGTGACATAAATACATAAAAAGGTGACCAGATAATAAATATTGTACAGTGCTGGGTGTTTCAGTTAACTTATAAAGACTATATGGACCACCATATTAAACACGGCTAAGATGCTTTTTTTGATACACTGTCTCAGCAAGGCTGTTAGATGGTGGAAGCTAGGCCTCACCCCCTGGATGGTCAACCAGTGGCCAGTAGCCTCATATCCTAAAAACTCTGCCCTTAGTTCTGGAATGAGCCTTCTTCCGCAACCTGCCCACTTTGAGAGAGCCTGCATGCCTGTCAGTGTACTGCTGTGGTGAAATACTCCATGGAGCCGGTACTCCCTTCAGATATTACACATGCCCTCAATTGAAAAAAAGTTGCTGTTCAGTGTTATGTTGGGCTTGCGCTCCACGCACCACGAGAGCTCGAGGACGCCTCGCGCCTCGAGGTCTCGTGGGCAACCATTGTATAGAATGTTGGGGTTTTGAATGGGGAGGGCATCAGTTGGTGAAGGCCGTTTCTGCAGGCGGTTATACCTGCCAAGTGCTGGGGTCCGCCACTTCTGTGTTGTAACTAATAAACAACTTACCTTGCCAGCACCTTTGTCTCCTGTGAACAATTGTCCACAACAATTTGGCGACGATCTTGGCTGGTGTCCTGACGAAGGGGGCACGCAGAAGTGGTGGACAAACGAACCCCGTGTTGTCCCGGAGCCTCAGGGAAGGTGTGAGAGCGGTCCGGAGAGCGCTGTCAGCGCGGAAGCAGTTCCCCATCTGTAGCAGCAGATGGGTGGTGAGCGGTGATCCTGTTAGCCTCACGTAGGTGTGAGAGCCGTCCAAAGAGCGTTGTCGGCGCAGAAGCTGTTCCCCGGTCTGCAGCAGCAGCTGGGTGGTGAGCTGGACGCACTCGCTGTCTAAGACAGATTTCCGAGTTGTGGGGGCAGCCAGATGTCAAGAGTGGAGGATACCTTTCTGGAAGGCCGTTCCAGTGTTTGAGGCTGCAGCTTGCTTAATTCCTTCACTGTTTATTGAATTTGGCAGGGGGCGGAGTCTTAGCGTGGCCTCGTTTATTCATCGTGCACGCTCTCCACTGTCTTTCTGCCATAGCTGATGCCGCGGTTTCTGGGAGGTGGAGCCACGGAGTCAGCTGCTGAGTGGTGGAGCTGTTAAGGAGTCCGGTTTAGTGGTGGAGCTACGCATGTGTCCTCACTTAGCCAATACCTGACACACAACCTAATCTGTCTCCTGGTCTCCCGCTTGGTGTCTTCTGCAGTACGCTATCATTTTCCTGTTGGTGTCTCTTCTTGATAGGCTTCGGTAATATGCACACCTTGTAAGATTGTTCCTCAGTGCGTTCACTGTTCTCTTCGATGACACGCACACCTCGTATTTATGGTACTTTGATTGTTGGAACCAAGTGTCGTACTTTACTTCTGATACTGACTTCTGCTGTGGCACGCACACCTGTTGTTCTTGATAATGTTTACTTTACTTATGTTTTGTACTAGTTTGTCATATTCACAGTGCTTGCATTTCCGTTTTCATTAGGTAGTTTTTTCTCTAGGGTGTGCTTTCTCCTTTGTTTTTTTTAAAGGAGCGTATTTTTATTCTGATAAATATGGAAGCGTCTGGGGATAATTCTCCACCTTTACCCGCTGCATCTATACCTGCATTATCTACACATGTATCTGTCATACCTCCACCCTTTTTTCTGATGCAGCCGGGCACACCACCCATGCCCTGGGATGATTGGGTCTTGATGTTCGACAATTATTTAGAAGCACTGGATGACGGAGAATTCAAACCCTCTAGGAAGAAAGTACTGTTGTTGAGTGCTGTAGGTAAGGAAGGCCAGAGAGTCTTTAGATATTTACCACAAGCTGTTAGTGGGAATGGAGAAGTTATTCAAGATGTATATTTAGAAGCTAGGCGCAGATTAGAGTTGCGTTATGCCAAAGAGAAAAATCCAGTTATGTCTAGATACAAGTTTTATACTCAACACCAGAAAGGAGATGAGAGCATTAATGAGTTTGTTTCTAGACTTTGCGAATTGTCTATGAAGTGCAACTTTGGTGCAATGACTGATGAACTTATAAGAGATCAGCTTATTGTTCAGTGTGCAAATAATAAAATTCAGGAGAGATTGTGGGCTGCCAAAAACCCCAGCTTAACAGATGCCATAGGAATAGCCAAAGTCCTTGACCAGTCCAACCTATGTATGAAAGAACTGGAGAAGGTGGAACTAAGAGGGGAAGTTTCTGAAGTGGGTGCTGTGAACAGGTTTGCCCAATCTAGTGCCCAGCCTAGTGCTTCTCGAGTTAAACACCCCAGTCAGAGAGAAAGGGTTGTACCTTCTTCGGCTCCCAACAAGTGTTGCAATCGTTGTGGCAGTCTCAGTCATGGGTCGGAGTCCAGGTTTTGTTTTGCTCAGAACAAGGAGTGCCTGAGGTGTGGGCGTTATGGGCACTTTGCAAAGATGTGTAGAATGGCCAGGAGAGGCAAAGTTGCGTGGGTAGCGGAGGAAAATGTTCAACAAGTAGAAACTCTTGTAACCCCGGATAGAATTTTGTGTGTGGATGGAGAGGAGTCTGGGGCTTAGCAGAATGATTTACGCAGACTTAGCAGACCCAAGGCAGTATTTAAGGTACATAGAAAAGAGGTGTCACTCATGGTTGACACAGGGTCTAAGTACACCATTGTTCCTGAGTTCATTTTTACACGCTTGTGGGGGAACACTAGCCTGAAACCCAGAGACATTACACCCACAAGCTATCAAGGTGAAACTATTGACATTGTGGGGTTTATGGAATCCTTGATTGAGTTCGAAGGGAGGTCCATCTTTGGTAAAGTGTATGTCGCTGAAAGTGGGCCTGCTATTTTAGGCTGGGTACATCAATAAGATCTTCACATCAAAATTGATCCTAGAGCCCCCACACAAGTCATGGTTGAGGAAGACGAGTCCATTGAAGACATTTTGAACTCTCATAAAAATGTTTTAATTGAAAAACTGGGTCTTCTTAAAGGTTATGTCCATAAAATTGTCCTCAAGAAGGGAGCGATGCCTGTACAACACAAGCTCAGGAGGGTTCCTGTTATTGTTAGAGAAGTTGTCAAAGAGTTAATACATGATATGTTAAAAGAGGGGATCATTGAACAGGTGGAGGCCTCAGACTGGGTGTCCCCAGTTGATATCACGCGCAAGGCTGATGGTCAGCTAAGATTATGCGTGGACTTGAGGTTGCTTAATCAGAATATTATTGCTGACACCTATCCACTGCCTAACATTAATGAATTGGTGATGTTATTGAAAGGGGTAAAGTTTTTCGCCAAGCTTGACCTCAAGAGCGCCTAACACCAAATTAAGCTCCACCCGGACTCAATGTCTCTCACTGCTTTCATCACTTTGGAAGGAACACTCCGTTTTATGCGTAAATTGCCGTTTGGTCTCTCTTCCGCAGCTAGTGTTCTCCAACGAATTATGTCACAAATCTTCAAAGATATGTCTAACGTATTGTTTTTTCAAGATGACATTTTAATCTTTGGTGCAACTGTTCTAGAACACAATGCAGTGTTGAAACAAGCTTTAAAGAGGATTGCTGATGTTGGTATCACCTTGCGCAAGGAGAGGTGTTCTTTTTTGTCAGAGAGTGTGGAGTATTTAGGTTACACTGTGTCATCTGAAGATGTCAAACCTAAATTGTGTCTTCTCAAAGCCATTGAACAAGCACCGAGACCCATTGACAAAGACCAGTTGAGGTCTTTCATGGGCCTAATTGAGTACTACGCAAAGTTTGTCAAGTGCTTTGCTAGTAAGACTGAAAAACTCAAAGTTCTATTGCGCAAAGGTCAGAGTTTTGCATGGAACCCGGAGGAACAGGAATGTTTTGAAGCCATCAAAAGAGAAATCTGTGATGCTGGAATCTTGCCTCCATTTGACATCAGGCTACGTTCTATAATCACAGTAGATGAAAGTGCAACGGGTCTGGGTGTAGTACTTTCTCAGAAACATGGTGGGATTGAAAAGACTGTGGCTTTTGCTTCAAGGACTCTATCTAATTCTGAACCGAACTACTCTGTTGTTGAGAGAGAAGCCTTTGCTGCTGCTTGGGGTGTTGAATATTTTCGCACATTTGTATGGGGCACTGAATTTTCATTGTGCTCAGATCATAAACCACTTCTGGCCATCCTTTCCCCTGGGGGTGCGGGTAAAGGATCAGCTCGTTTAGCCAGATTGGCAGCTAGATTACAAGAATATCGTTATTCTCTTGAGCACATTCCAGGGTGGCAAAACAAACAAGCAGATTGCCTGTCCAGATTAGCGCTAGACAGTTCCCTTGTTGATGATTCAATAGGTTCTGACACACATGATGATCCAGTTGCGTTTGTTGAGGATGTTGTGTGTGAAGCGTCAGGTGCATTCTGCTTGGACGAATGGAACAAAGAAATGACTAAAGACAGTACTCTCATAGAGGTTATGCGTCTAGTTAACCTTGGCAAGAGGAGGGTGAGTTGCGTTTCCACATCTGTACATCCCTTTCTTAAAGTCTTGGACAAGTTATCCACTTGTGGTAACAAAGTTCTCATGAGAGGGGACAGATTTGTCCCTCCTCTGGGATTAAGGAATAGGATCATTGGCATGGCCCATGAAGGTCATCTTGGCCAAGGTTTGACTCAGCGTCGAGTCAAGACTCAGTTTTGGTGGCCAGGAATGGATGTTCAAATCTCAGATTGGGTTGTTAATTGCCAGATATGCAAAGAGAGCGAAAAGAGACTCAAAGTAGGCAAACAAGCGTCCATGAGTCACATTGCCGACCCTGGTAAACCTTGGCATAGTGTCTGCATTGACTTCATTGGTCCTATGTCAGAGGTGGATGAGGACTGCAGGTTTGCGTTGGTTCTGGTGGATGTGTTTTCCAGGTGGCTGGTGACTTTCTACGTGAAATCACCTCCATATCTACCATTGTATGCCTCACCAAGATTTTTCAGGAGGAGGGGACTCCATCCATCCATATCACAGATAATGGTACGCAGTTAGTCTCCTGGGACATGGAAACTTTTCTCCAAACACACGGTATCATCCATCATCGCACCACTTTGTATAATCCCCAAGGCAATGGCATTGTAGAAAGGGCCAACAGAATGGTGAAGGGTGTTATACAAATGGTGGTGTCTACTGGCATAGATGTCAAGAAGGTTGTCCAGGATCTGGTTTGGACATATCGTAACACCATTAAAGAGGCCACATCCAAGTCTCCCTTTGAAATCATGAGAGGGAGTTCTCCGGGGAGCAAGTTAGTACCTGCTTGGTTAAAGGAATGGGTGTTGAGTGGTGGTTCTTGCAGCTCTGAGTTGAGGGCTGATGGGGTTTCTAAAAAGGCAGTGGTGGAGGGTGATTGGGTTGAGATCAATTCTGGTCGCACTGTTAGAGGCTTGTCTAAGTTTAAAGGACCTTACAAAGTTGTGCGTGCTTTTGACTATTATGTCATTTCGGAGAATGGCGAACTTTGGAATCGACGCAGAGTTGCTCTTTATCAGAGAGGAGGTGTGTGTGAAAGTGAAGAAGAGCGAGAGTGTGGTGGTTACCTCTTTATGGATGATGCGGAGTTTGACCCCCTTGGGCAAGGTAGGCGTGCTCCAGCAGTGGCAAGAGAACCTGTTTCCTCCATGAGTATGTTTGGAAGAGGATGTGGAGGCACTACTCATGCCAGCTGTGAGAGTAGTACCACCTCTCATGTTGGGAGGATGTATAGGCCACCCATGTATTTGAAATTCTATGTTTCTTGACGAGACAATGTTACTTTTCTCTTGTTTTGTACTTTGTGTTTCTGCACAGGTTGTTTTTCTTAAGCCCTTTTTTCTTGTTGTTTTGCTTCCTTTCCTTTTTTTCCTTCCTCTCTTCACTTCGCTTTCAGTTCCTTGTTCTCTTGCTTAACAAAAGGGGATGTGTTTTGCTGGGCTTGCGCTCCCCGAGAGCTCGAAGACACCTTGCGCCTCGAGGTCTCGTGGGCAACCATTGTATAGAATGTTGGGCTTTTGAATGGGAGGGGGCATCAGTTGGTGAAGGCCGTTTCTGCAGGCGGTTGTACCGGCCAAGTGCTGGGGTCCGCCACTTCTGTGTTGTAACTAATAAACAACTTACCTTGCCAGCACCTTTGTCTCTTGTGACCAATTGTCCACAACATTCAGTATCGCCAGATGGACCAGTGGCGTAACGAAACTTGAGGGGCCCACCTGCAAGGTAAATAGATCAATCAGGAGCTCTCAGGCCAGAGTATTGCGCTGAGGGGGTCCCCTGGAGCTCTTCCCCCCCTGCTGTGGGGGCATATGTTACGCCACTGAGATGGACTTCTTCAGGCCCTTCTGATATATCAAGCTTGTATAAAACATAATCATTTCATTGTGTTTGTGAAACTGTCTTTAGCCTCTCTAGTGTTTCTTCACACAATAGAACACAATGAGCCTCATGACAACTGGGACGGTAATCCCGTTTTGAGTGCAAACTCCCATCTGTGCCCAAAATTGGGTTATAATATGTCCACAAATTGCTGGAGCAAATAGCGCACATGCGCTGTTTGTGCTATCTTGAATGGGGAATACCATGCGTTATTAGCTCATTATTCCCATTTCAAGGTGTCAAACTTGGAATCAGTTGCAATTTATGTATCTGCTAGTTTGTCAACTGTATTCAAATATAAATTACCTGGTGAATAATTTTCACTGGATTTTTGCGATTGGGTCACAATTAGCATAAATGTATATGTTATTGACTGTTTTTCATGGATCACAACTGAACAATCTGCCTCAGTGTCCTATTGAGCAGCAATCAGAGTCAGAGGACTCTACATACTGGTTCAACTATGATCCGTTTTCCTGACAGCCTGTTCCTTTACTGTCCTTCAAAGACATCATAAACCCACTTATCTGTCTCCCACATCTGTTGTAAATTCCAGCTATGTTTAGGTTTCTTGCAGTTTCAGGTATGTGCATGAAAATAGGAGGTAATGTGTGGAATGTAGCGTGTCAGTGATGGCTGATGATCTTTGAAAGTGATGGGAAATAAATGAACAATTTAGCCATCACCCAGGGAGTTGGGGGATCTCCACCTGAAAAAAGAATAAGGTCAAATAGTGTATTTTCTTCTAAAGTTTCCTAATACCAATTGATTCTGGTGGAGCACGCATGAAAAATGCCAACACTTTCTTGGTGGGCCAAGCAAGGCAAACCATCTGCAAGAATGTTGGGGGTAATCACCCAAGACAATTTTGAGATGATGGTGGCAACATGATGAATTTTCAGCACAATTTAATTACATTTGTAAGGGATTTTTCTTCACTTCTACAATTTACCTTTTTTTCATTTTTCATCGTGCCCTTTTCAGAGAGATTATCTTTCGTACATAAGAACCGAGAATCCCATTAGAATTGATGGAGTAGAGAAATAAAGAAATACACAATCCACAGAATTACAGACTACAAACAGCAGAGCTACAGGTGTTTATGGATCATACACCAGTGCTATCATGTGGGTTATGGAAACCTAAGTGTTTGGCCAACAGACAGGTTAAACCAAATCACACTGGCTAGGAGCTAAAATCTCAGGTTTAAACATATATATTTAAAAATGCAATTCAATTTGTCAAAAAATAAATTTTTCAGTTTATGAGAATGCTCACATTTTGGCATCAAAAATAAGCCTTTCATGTAGTAAAAATCTACTTCATTCCACGGAAAGAAAATGGATATTGTCATGTGAAAACACTATTCTATCCAGGGATTCTATTGTTTCATTTTTAGTAAATGATTGATTGATGCTCAAACATGGGTTTGTCATTTTCATCACGTTTTTCACTTTTGCCACTGCCACACATAAATAGAATCTGTCTTACAAGCGCATGTATCACCCACTGTATGATACCCGGATACCCACACTATGCAATAAATTGTCATCTTTATGCCCGGGCCATCATTCTATCAGGCATGGATCCCATCTTGCCATGGGTGCTCACAATAGGTGCGGAAGTGCAAAAATCTATCTTGTAGGACTAACTGTAGGTGACTTTACTTTTGTCCCTAGTTTATTTTATTTATTTATTTATTAAGAAGTTTTATATAGCGCTGGCCAGACCCGAGGGTATCGGAGCGCTTTACAACAGATTTAAGCAGAAATCACATAAAAAAGGCACAGGCAAACATAAATGTTCGGAGGACCCAGTGTGCTGAGCGTCATTGAGGTGGGGAAGTCCTGAGATAGCCTCGATGAGTGCACAGTGTCTTGGGCTCAACCTCATTCCGGGAGGAGGGAACGAGTAGGGGGTCGGGGAGGGGGGAAGAGGTAGGTAGAGGTGGAACATTGTCAAGGGGCTGTAAAGTGCTGGAAGAGGTAGGTTGTGGTGGAACATTATCAAGTGGCTGCAGAGTGCAGGAAGAGGTAGGTTGTAGTGGAACATTGTCAAGGGCTGCAGAGTGCAGGCTTGTGCGTTTCGGCGGCGGCTCTCGGTTCGGGAAGGCACGGTTGAGGTAGAGGTCTTTTAGGAGTCTTTTGAATTTTATAAAGGAAGGGATAGTCCTGATATCGGCTGGAATGGAGTTCCAGATTTTTGGTGCGTTTCCAGTGAAGGATCGTGCAGCGGTTTTTTGTTTGCGTGTTTTCATGGGGATGAGTAGCAGGGTGTTGGAGCTCCTGAGGTTTCTTGTCTGGCCAGCTTTCTTGAGTTTGGAGGCCAGGTATTCTGGTTTCCCTGTGTGCAAGGTTTTGTGCGCGAGGCAGGCAGTTCTAAAGCTGGCACGCATTTCGACTGGGAGCCATTTTAGTTCTCTGAGTGCGGGTGATAGGTGGTCATATTTCTTAACTCCGGTGACCATTCTGGCAGCTGCATTGAGAGTTGTTTTAAGGGGGGCTAGGTGGGATGGAGCTGTACCAGTGAGGACTGCGTTCCCATAGTCGAGTCTAGATAGCACCAGTGATTGGGTGGCTTGTTTGAGGTCCTTGGGTGGGATGAAGGGCTTGATTTTGTTGAGGAGCTTCAGATTGAGGAAAGCAAAACCAAAGGGGATGATGGACGGAATGTTGAACATTGCAAGCACTCACCCCCAGTCAACTGATCTGGGTTTAATCCATCATCATTCTTTAGCTCACTCCGCCACCCCAGTTCAGACATGGCCATATGCAAATCAGTCTGACCCTGTGCCTCATGGGAACAGTCCAGCCCGAACTGCCAAGCCATGTCTTTCCTGGACCGGAAACAAGCATCCTGGGACCGGTTTCTGGCTAACAGCCGTCATCAGCCAGGCTAGCTTGAATCCAGTGGCAAAGTGAGCAAGGGACCCACGTCTGGGCATACCCTGCCAACTTAGGGCGAACAAAGCAAAACCAAAGGGGATGATGGACGGAGTGTTGAACATTGCAAGCACTTTGATTAGCTCAAGCGCTCCGTCCATCATCCCCTTTGGTATCGCTTTGTTCGCCCTAAGTTGGCAGGGTATGCCCAGACGTGGGTCCCTTGCTCACTTTGCCACTGGATTCAAGCTAGCCTGGCTGATGACAGCTGAATAGCCAGAAACCGGTCCCAGGATGCTTGTTTCCGGTCCAGGGAAGACATGGCTTGGCAGTTCGGGCTGGACTGTTCCCATGAGGCACAGGGTCAGACTGATTTGCATATGGCCATGTCTGAACTGGGGTGGTGGAGTGAGCTAAAGAATGATGATGGATTAAACCCAGATCTGTTGACTGGGGGTGAGTGTTTGATTAGCTCAAGCGCTCCGTCCATCATCCCCTTTGGTATCGCTTTGTTCGCCCTAAGTTGGCAGGGTATGCCCAGACGTGGGTCCCTTGCTCACTTTGCCACTGGATTCAAGCTAGCCTGGCTGATGACGGCTGAATAGCCAGAAACCGGTCCCAGGATGCTTGTTTCCGGTCCAGGGAAGACATGGCTTGGCAGTTCGGGCTGGACTGTTCCCATGAGGCACAGGGTCAGACTGATTTGCATATGGCCATGTCTGAACTGGGGTGGTGGAGTGAGCTAAAGAATGATGATGGATTAAACCCAGATCTGTTGACTGGGGGTGAGTGTTTGATTAGCTCAAGCGCTCCGTCCATCATCCCCTTTGGTATCGCTTTGTTCGCCCTAAGTTGGCAGGGTATGCCCAGACGTGGGTCCCTTGCTCACTTTGCCACTGGATTCAAGCTAGCCTGGCTGATGACGGCTGTTAGCCAGAAACCGGTCCCAGGATGCTTGTTTCCGGTCCAGGGAAGACATGGCTTGGCAGTTCGGGCTGGACTGTTCCCATGAGGCACAGGGTCAGACTGATTTGCATATGGCCATGTCTGAACTGGGGTGGCGGAGTGAGCTAAAGAATGATGATGGATTAAATCCAGATCTGTTGACTGGAGGTGAGTGTTTGATTAGCTCAAGCGCTCCGTCCATCATCCCCTTTGGTATCAGATTGAGGAAGGCACTCTTCGCGGAGATCTTAATGTGTTTGGTCATGTTCAGTTTCGGGTCTAGGGTGATTCCTAGAGATTTTACAGAATTAGCCAGGGTGAGATTACCGTTGAGGGCATCGATTGCTTTTAGCCACTCTACGATTTGAGGGTTTTCTTCTTTGTTGGAGATGAGGAGGATTTCAGTTCTGTCTTGATTGAGTTTAAGGTGGTTTGTTGATAGCCAGTGTTAAACTTCTCTAAGAGTGTTATTGAGTCTTAGAATGTCGTTAATGGAGGAGGTTTCCAAGTAGATCTGGGTGTCATCTGCATATAGGTGGAAGGGGATGTTGGCTTTTTTGAGAAGGGTGGTGAGGGGTTCCATGTATATGTTGAACAGTTGAGGGGAGAGCACTGAGCCTTGGGGGACAACTCTGCTGACGGGGTGTAGGTCGGACGTAAAGGTTTTGATTTTTACCCTTTGGGAGCGGTTGTGTAAGAAGGAGGAGAACCATTGTAGAACCACCTCGTCCGCACCTACTCTGCCTTGGAGAGCCTTGATGAGTAGATTGTGATCAACCGTGTCAAAGGCTGCCGATAGGTTCAGGAGGATGAGTAGGCAGCATTGGTCAGTGTCTAGAGACTTGTGGATGTCATCCACGATGTTAAGGATCGCAGTTTCGGTGCTGCAGCCTTTTCTGAAGCCCAATTGGTGGGGATCTAGCAGGTTGATGTTGTCCATGTGTTGGGTCAGTTGTAGGAGAACGCACTTTTCAAGGATTTTGGATAGAAAGGGGAGATTGGAGACAGGTCTGAAGTTGTTCAGATCGTTGGTGTCTAGGCCTGGCTTTTTCAATAGTGGTGTGACTTGGCCGACTTTGAGGCAGTCTGGTATGACGCCGGTTTTCAAGGAGCTGTTTATGATTTCGCACCAGAGTGGGGCAAGGGAGAGTTTTAGCTTTTTGGGCAATTGGGTGGGTACAGGATCGAGAACGTGGGATGCGGGCTTGGAGGAGGAGATCAGTTTAAGAATCTCAGCTTCAAGTACGGGGTCGAAGGATTTCCAGGCTTTCGTGGGGAGCTTGTGTGTGTTGGTTTTGATTGTTACGGTTTGGGTTTTTGCAGGAAGAATTGAGGTTGATGTCTAGTGATAGCTCAATCTTGGTGATTTTCTCGTTGAAGAAGTTGGCGAAGTTGTCACACAGGTCTTTGGAGGCCTGGATTGGGGTTGCAGAGGTCTTGGAAGTTTGTTGCCTGATAATGTTAAAGAGTTCTTTGGGCCTGTTTTTCGCGTTGTCCAGAGCGGTGCAGAAAAAGGTGTTTTTTTCGTTGATGATGTGCTTTTTGTATTTCCTTCGGGCTGCTTTGAGTTGCTCGCGAAGGCTCGTAGAGGGATTGTTCCTCCATAGACGCTCTGTAGCTCTAAGTTGCCTCCTTTCAGCGTTAATGTCCGTGTTGAACCAGGATCTGGAAGGAATGCTCCTGGTTTTGTTTAGTTTCAGGGGGGCTAGTTGGTCTAGGATGGACTTCATAGTTGTGTTGTAGTGGGACGTGAGTTCTGTTGTGGAGAGACCATCTGGGGAGATGGGCAGGAGCTTGTTTATCTTTTCTTCTAGGTCGACGATGTTGATCTGTGTTAGGTTTCTCGCCCATGTGGGGGGGTTTGGGATGGGGGTTTGGTACATGATCGGTTGCGTGATGTGGAATAGGATCAGGTGGTGGTCTGACCAGTCAACCGGTAAGATGTGATCTATTGTGATTGTGTCGCGTTGGGCAATGATGGCATCCAGGATTGCTCCTTTGTTATGGGTTTCTTCTGAGCAGTGCTGTGTAAGGTTGTTGCTGTGTAATAGCTCATTTAGGTTTTGTATTAGTGAGCTGTTTTTTACGTTCCAGTGTAGGTTACGGTCGAGCAGAATTAGGTTGTCAGTGTCTCGGAGTGAGCAGTGAGCAACCAGGTCTGACAGGTGTTCCGTGAACGTGGTGGTGTTGCCTGGGGGATGGTATAAGAGATGGCAGTGTAGTGTCTTGTTGTCGCTTGTGTTAATGTTGGCGGTTAGGCATTCAAAGGTGTTATAGTTGAAGGTATCTATTTCTGTCTCGGACATGTTGTTGTGAATGATCGCTAAACCCCCGCATCTTTGGTCTTTTCGGTCTTTGTTAATGATTGTAAAGCCTGGGGGTACGAGAGTATCCATGATTGGGGGCGAGCAGTCGTTTAGCCTGGTCTCGGTGAGGAAGGCTATGTCTATGCTATGGGATAGGATGGATTCTGCTATCTCTGTGGCATGTTTGGTGGCTGATCTGCAGTTTAAGAGCATGCAGTTGGTAGGGGGTGTCTCTTTTTTTGGTTTCTTACTTAGGGGAGCCATGGGGATGTTGGTGAGGGAGGCTAGGGGTCTAGGGGGTTTCGGAATGGAGTGATCTCTTCTGAATCCGGTGATCACCTGGATCGTGGATTGAGGGATGGCCGTAGAGGGGGTGTCGTACGAGGAGGCCAGCTCTGCAGCTTCGTCCGAAGACATAGCCTCCATGGTTCTTTTGGGTCTCAGAGTATGACTCGAGAGGGGGGATGAGATCCAACTGGGTCGTGTAGTCTTGGGGAGCTTTTGGTGTGAGGGGTTGGAGACGATGGGAGTACATTATGGATTTTTGGGGGGCTTGCGAAGCGTGGCGAGGTTGGTTAGGATTTCCTTAAAACCCTGTATTATAGTAGCTAATTGGCTTTCAAGCAGGGAGAGACGTTGCCCCTTCTCTTCCGGGGTGGGGGTGGGTGGGTTCTGGGCGGGGTCCTCCCGAGGGGGAGAAGACCGGACGATGTTGTGTTGTTATCTAGTAGTTATTGTGCTGTCCGTGAGGGCTTTGAGATGGGTCGTGGAGTGAGGGGGGTTATGTTGTGTCAACTGCGTTCTTTTGCAGGTGGGTATAGGACGGTGATTGGAGGTCTTAGACTGTGTATTGTGGTCGATCGGTGTTCTTTGGAGGATGTTGTGAGCAGGGGGCTGTTCGAGGGGACGATTCGACGGGGGAGGGGGAGCCATGTTCTTGGTGCCAGAGTTGTGGGTGGTGTCTCGTGGGGGGGAGCAGGAGTTTATGATAGAGGGCGCAGGAATGGTGTGTGTGTTCAGCTGGGGGGTCCGGTTGTCCTGGTGGAAGGGGTGGGTTGGGCGGGGGAGATGTGTGTGAGAGGAGGCAGTCCGAAGTGAGGGGAAGAGGGAGTCAAATGCCTCAAGGTTGTCGTTGTTAGCTTGGATCAGGACTGTGCCATTGGAGTAGATTTATTTATTTTATTTTTTATTTTACGAAGTTTTATATAGCGCGAACGTGACCCGAAGGTATCGGGTATCAGAGCGCTTTACATAGCACCAGTTGCATTACATGAGGACACAATAGATGGTCACAGAGGTGTTCCCGCTCCGCGTCATGTGGTTAGGGATAGAGAATGATAGTTTGCAGCTATGGGGAGTATTGGTAGTTTTAGTAATGTGGAGTTGTGATCTGAGGATGGAATTCCACTTTTCGGGTCTTTCCGTGTGAAAAATAAGATCCATTTTTACTTGGCCTTTGGAAGAGCAGTGATATATGTCAGCAAATAGTGATTCTGGGTATTGCCTGATCAGTTTATGTTTGAGGTTTTTTTTGCTTTGGGTGAGAGGTTGGGGGGAAACTAATCGAGAAGGAGTTCGGGCCGTGCGGTTTTAGGTAGTTCGGTGTGAGGGGGTTGGCATGGGTTGGCGTGATAGAAGGCATTCTGTCTAAGTTGGAAGTGGGGCTAGTTCCTTTAGGGCTACGTGTGTTACGCTACCACAGGGGTCGAGTGGGTTGTACTGGTGGATGAGACGTGGTCAAGGCGCTTCTTTAGGGGTTGGTTGGTTGGCTGCCAACACGCGGTCGGGTCCTGGGGGCAGGAAGAGTGTAAGAGTGTAAGAGCGGTGGGAGCGGTGGGAGCGGAGGGCTTGATTTTGTTCCCAACTGCCTCTACTCCTGCTTGATACATTTATTTTGTATATTCTGGTGTAGCTCTTGCAACCCCCAGAATTGATTTGCTTATCGTTGCCTCAAGCATCTAGTTTGCGGTGTCAGTGACAGGTGGAGTTTATGGGTGATCACATTAAAAGTCTTAAATATGCACCTTATTGCATATATCTCAGTGGAGATGCTAGGGAAGATGGATTTCTTCTACACCAGTCACTACCCGTAATGTAATGTCATAAAGTATCCCTGCTCACTCATCTTGTCACATGAGTTTACAAACTTTAGGGCTCCGTACAAGTCGGCCAGAGATACCACCTTGGTGGATTTTGATTGGCCTTTCACCCTATCACCTAAAATTACTTGTGTGAGAATAGAGGGCCCGATTTGACAAAGTATGGAAACTCTCCTGGTAAAAGCACCAAGCAAGCAAGCTAGGGGGGCAGTGGCCTAAAGCACAAAGATATTCACCACCCGCCCTCTTACACTGCACCAAAGGAAGCATGGCACATTCCTACTGCAGCCACGGGGCCTGCTCTGCTGTGTCTGCCAACACCCTGCCTGTCCCACAGCCCCAGCACAGCAGTGTGTTATGGGCCCCGCTCATGGAAAAAATCCCTGCATTTGGGGAAAACCTGCTGAGCAGGACCTTGCGAATACAGATCTCACAAATTATTACGCATTTCGGGCACTTTTACTCGCAATTGCTGAGATTTCGCTGGGGGGTACTGACCAGGATCATGGATTCTCTCTATCTAAAATCCATAGAACTTGAAATAAGGGCCTTTGTATCTATAAAAGCAGACCAAGCTGCTTCCAGGACTAAGTAAGATTTCACAGACAAAAGAGAAACATTTATTTTTGTAAACCATTGCCTATTTGAAATTATTTTAGATGATAGACTAATACTAACCAGTAACAGGAGAAGAATACGGTGGTCGGTAATACAACAATCTCCAGGCAGGATGGCCTCTTTATACAAGACTATCATTCCAATCCTACTGGAAGTGAGTAAGTTGATAACGATAGAGGGCACCTTTACCTCTTTAACCGGAGTTGCAGAGACCAACGAAGCATTGACATCTAAACTGGTCGATTTATTTTTTCCAATATGTTTTTCTAATGGGAAAAAAAAGGCCAAGCATTCCTGGTTTGGCGATAGCTGTCGGGAGGCAAAGCTGGCACTGATCGACGCCATTAAATTTAGGGACAGGTCTAAAATTAAAACAAAGAGGGCACTTTACAGAGAAACCATCGCTTTAGGAAAAAAACCCTGGGAGATGGATAAATGGGATTCTCTGAGAAGAGCTCTATCATCTAAAGATATGAAGGCCTTCTGAAATATAGTTAATGCAGGCTGTAGTGAAGGGAAACAGGCTTTTGAGCCCAACATAGCGGCAGACATCTGGATGGGGCACTTTCAGGCCCTATACACTATGCCAGAGGTTGCGAGTGCCACCTTAGATCAAGTAAATAGTTCGCAGCTGAATATACCAAGTGAGACCCCTGAGATAACCTTGACCGATATAACTAGTGCGATAAGCAAAATAAGGCATCTGGTCTAGACAAGGTTCCAAGGGATCTCTTTCGTGCAGAGCCAACAATCTGGGGGCCTTTACTTGTGGGCTTTATTTAATGCTGTAATGCAGGGAATGATGATCCCCGTAACTTGACCGGGAGCTGAAATTCTCCCAGTATATAAAAGGGTTCACCTCTTTTGCCAGTTAATTTCAGACCTATCAGTTTAATTGATGTTACTCAAAAAAATTTTGCCCGGGTACTGTTGGTACGTCTTCAGGACTGGATAGACGAACATAATATCCTGAGTCCATTTCAAGCTGGCTTTAGGAAAAACACCTCTACCATTGATCAAATATTTAGGCTCCAACTTCTTTATTGGAAAACAGCGGCAATAGAGGGTGGCAGCCTCTATCTAATATTTGTAGATCTAACAACCGCTTTTGACCTGGTACCAAGGGATAAACTATGGTCTGTATTAAGTGACATTGGGGTCCCTACCTATCTCTGGCATATGCTTAGGAGATTGCATAAAGGCAATTATGCCCAAATCAGGTACGGGAAACATGGTGAACTTACCTCACCTCTTGTAATTAACAGAGGGGTCAGACAGGGATGTGTGCTAGCCCCTACCTTGTTCTGTCTATATATTAATGCATTGGTTGACATATTGAACAAGGAGAAGGACATAGATGCCCCGAGGATAGCGCACAACAAAGGATCGGCAATGATGTTTGCGGATGACACTCTCTTGCTCTCTAAGTCACCAATGGGCATTCAGAGGATTCTCGTTAGCTTTGAAGCTTTTGCAAGGAAAGGGGGTTGGAGATCAACATTCAAAAGACAAAATATATGGTCTTCAATCCAGTTAGGATGACACGTTCCAATCCTTGTCTGAATGGCATCCCGCTCGAGAGGGTACCTGTATTTAAATACCTAGGTGTTACCCTAACTGAAAAAATGGACTGGGGACCACAAATAGATAAAACAAGCCTCAAACTAGCTCAGAGCACAAGGGGGTTGGCCAAGCTATTTATGAATTCTTTCCATAAATCCGTTAGTCCAATAGTCAAGGTCTATAAAGTGCAAACAAGGGGTGCTGTAATGTATGGGGCTGAACTTTGGGGGCATTGTCCTATTAGAAATATCATTAAGTCTGAGAATAACTTCATCAGGCATCTATTTGGCCTCCCTTCTAGTACCCCACTTGTTCCTCTGCGTTTGGACTTAGGGGTGAGTCCGATCACAGAGGAAATAGGACTTAGACCGCTAATCTTTTTGCGTCGCCTATGGATGACCCCGGAATTGGTTGTATACAGGTCGGAGCTAAAGGAGGTAATGGGTCTACCGGGTGCAGGGAAATTAGAGTGGTTAGCACACATTAGGGACACACTCCGTAGTATTGGCAAAACGATCTTATGGAATAATCCAGAGGTAGCATGTCCTGCAACCACAAGGAATGAATAGGCCAGGAGTTATAAGGAAAGCAAACTTGCTTATTTACAGGAGAGCTCAGCAATCAGTTCTCTAACAGTCACCTTTATGAGAATCAAAGATTTTTACATTCTTGAGTCTTTTCTGGATGATATACAACCAGCATTAGAAAGGAAACTATACGTCCAATTTAGACATGGGTTTCTCCCCCTCGTTCATTTTCTAACAAATGGGCAGGCACCTCTCCTCTAGGGTGTCCGGCCTGTAGCAACGAGGTAGAGACAGAACTTCACATATTCTTTTTTTGTCCTGGCTATAAAAAAGCCAGACATAGATAGGTGATACAATTATGTAGAAATTTGGGGACCAAGCATTGTGCGGATGCATTTAGGCTCTTGAAATTCAATACTCAAATGCCAATCGTATTTGCTGTCTCGCGCTTCCTACTTTCTATGTGGTGTGCACGTAAATCGATTTTGGGCTCCAACTCTTAGATTCAAACCGACATATTATTCATATAGGACATGCCCCAACCTAACGTATCATAACTATTTATGTCTGAAACAAGTTCTAGATGCCCTTGGGTACCAGAAGGCATGATGTTCTATTGTTGGTGGTGGGCAATCGCATATGCAGTTAAGGTCTTTATTGGGCCATCAGAATATGTACTTTGGCAAAACCTTTTTTATTTTGTATGTCTGTAGCATATTTTAATAGGCTCAATTTACTCTGTGCGCCCCTTTTTGGATATCTGATGTGGAGTAGTTTTACAGTATTTGTAACCAAGGACTCTGTTGATTATTTGAATGTGTATTTTTTATAATGATTGTTTTAATGTATTATATGGTTTTATTGCAATTGCACTTTTATGGTCTATCGACCGAAATCAAGTATTTGAAAGAAAAAATAAATTATTTTAAACAAATTGGGAATTTATAGTATTTAACTCAATACCATTCACACAAAAATTGGTATGTGAAAATGACGAATCAATGATTCACCTTGTAATGTTTCGCAAACTTTTATAAAAATGAAAGAAAAAAGCTGCTACATTGTAGCCTGGCACAGGTACGATACTTTTTTTTACTAGGGACCTTATCCTTTTGCACAGCATATCAGAGTAACTTTTCTCTGGGGCACTAATTTGAGAGGTATTATTGCATGCGTTAGGAACCAGGGTAAGGGAGATTGAAACAGTACAGTAAGTACATTTTTCTTTGGTGTAGGATAGTCTGTCAATACTAGGAGCGTTTCCCTTGACTATGTATTTCGAAAAAGTATATTATGTCTCATTACACAGTATTTGCAATCCGCCCTACTACTTTTGTGGTACAGTCTTTCAGAGGTACCCTTTTCAGAAAGGATATGTCAGTAGTCAAATGTTTTTCTAACTTTCATCTTTCTGTTACATTGCATTTTCTGACCATTAAGTGGAGACAAGGGTGGAAGCCTGCTGTTTACACAAAAAAAAAGACAAAACCAATCTATTGGTCATTTTATCCATCTTTACAGTTCGAAATATACCTTCTCGTTATTAACTAAACCTGTAGACATCATTGGACACAGTCTCTCTCACCCACTGTTAAAACATAATTGGTCCTTTAAAAGTCGTGGCAGGGTGGATGGATTTCCTGTCTGGTTTGAAAACAGAGTTTGGATTTGTAGCTGTGAACACAGCACAAGTGTTTCTAAAAATGTACACTCGTAGGTTCTTAAGATCTTTACCTTATATAGGGCATGATGACCCGGAAGTAGTGTGTTTGGATTGCCATTTTGCAAGTCTATGCCATTTCCATCTGCATGGAATATCCAACATAACATCAGACCTGCAGTAGTGTCAAGTTGTTCTCTATAATCAGTGGCATGTCACTGCAGACCCTACTTCAAAGGTGCATCCCCACTGTATTGTAGGCACACAATTGCATCTATTACAACATTGTCTTTCAATACATAATTAAATAACCAGGTAACTAAAAAGAGTTGTAGTATGCACAAACCTTATTTTGCGAATCAGTACCCTATTACCGACTCACAAAATGGGGTTTGCGAGTCGCTATTAGGAAGGGGCATGCCAAGGGCATTCCTTCCTAATTGCCATTCGCACTGGTATGTACAATTGTTTTGCAAGCACAAATGCAGTTGCAAAACAATCGCAGTCACCACTTCAAGTAGTTGGTTAGCCAATCACAAACGGGAAGGGGTCCCCAGGGGACCCCATCCCCTCTGTGAATGTCTGCGAAAATATTTTTTAAGAGCAGGCACTGCCTAAACTTTTCATTTTTTTCTTTAAAACGCATCCCATTTTCCTTTAAGGAAAATATATTTTAAGAGAAGGCAGTGATCCCACGGACCACTGCCTAAACTTTTCATTTTTTTCTTTTAACCGCATCCCATTTTCCTTTAAGGAAAACGGGCTGCATTTGAAAATAAAACGTTGCTTTATTTAAAAAGCAAACACAGACATGGTGGTCTGCTGTCACCAGCAGGCCACCATCCCGGTGAATGTAGCCCACTCCCAATGGGTTGAAAATTGCGACCTGCCTCATGAATATTGGTGGGACAGGTCATTTGCAACCCATTGGGAATCGCTGAATGTGTCTGAGACACATTAGTACATTCCGTTTTGCGAATCTCAAATCGCAAAAAATTGCAATTTGTGACTCGCAAAATGAAATGGTCGTACACCTGGCCCCTAATCCTTTTACTGCATTGGCGGATGATGCAAAGTTTTGTGGTGATTAGTTAAGGGGGTGCAAAGAAAAAAGGGCGTCTCAAAATATGTTTTTTGAATAACGCATTTTCCATAGGCTATTTAAACAGACATAGTGGCAAAATGGCTGAATGGATTTTATTACATTTGGCAGAAATATAGATTATGGTGTGGAAAAGGTGCTTTTTGTTATTTGATCTAAATTGGATTAGCAGTTTTTAATTAATTAGGGACAAAAACTTAGGGATATTTTGACCAGTAGTATACCGCAGTAACTTCGCAGCATACTGGTGATGATGAAACACAATATGATTGGATAATGAAAGCCCTTGCAAATGAAAAGGGAGCCATATTGTTTAGACCACACTTTGCCTTTTTTCTGTGTATTAATGTAAAATATAGGTTATTACTGTTGTTTTAAAGGACTAAGGCAATTTAGCAAACACTGTAAAGGTAAGGAAAGTTGTTTTACTGATTTACATTTAAAAAAAAGTCTACAGGGTACATAGGCGCTCTCACGAAATTATCTAGAAAATACTGCGGTACTTACAGAAATACAAAAAAAACCTATATATTAGAAAATAAAATTAGACATAATATAGAATGGCTCTTAATAAAAACATTAGTTTTTTAACTAAACATATTTAAATATGTTTGTTAAGCCACATTTTTAGGTTTGAAAGGAAAAGATGGTCTCGATAGGTTGTAAAATGTACACCATTAGGACGATACAGTGATGCATTGGAATAGTTTATAGTCAAATGAAAAATGGAAGACATTTAATGATATCGAAGGAATGTTGAAATTGCCTTGTTCAAGTCTTTGAATCTTTTCAAACTTAGCACCATTTAGAGTAGACTATTTCCAAGTTTGTCTCTGACAAATATGTGAGAAAACAAAATGTGTTCAGAAACATAGACATTATGATGGAAAATGTCTCCTTCATCTAAATTTCCAGTCTAACTCCAATTAATTGTCCTATATCATTGCTACCACAGTGGATAACCATAAAGTGGGGATGGTCACATTCAGTAACAGAAGAAAGCAAAGGGAGTAACTTATTCAATTTCAAACCTCTTTCACCAATCCATGTTATTTCAACTCCTTTGAAACCTAAATGATTTTCAACATCTGCTTTCTTGACATGCCCTCTGACCCAAAAAATGAAACTGTGCCCAACAAGCCGAACCCTAACCATCTTGCACATATACTGACACATACAAGAATGAGGAACACAGAGGCAGGTAAACAAATATATACAGAGTCAGATGATTGACCATTAGGAAAGTGCATAATATCAATAATAATATTGAATAACTTTTATCTCCATTTTTATTGTAGCTTTTCCATTAGCATGGCCGAGTTCTCTTTCTTATGTGTATCTCTTTAAAACTGCTGTGAATTTAATGATAATGAACTCGCTAATATCGAATGTGTTATTGTAAATATTTTTTAAACGTTTTAATGTTTTAATGTCAAATGCACTTTTATGGTCTTTTGTGGCCGAAATAAAGTTATGGAATGGAAATGGAATGGCATAATATCAAGAACTCAATTTTGAAAGGAGGGCAATAATTAGCTTGAATACAATTTGGGCTACTAATGTAGCGCAATACTACCAGAAACGAAAATGAGGTAAGAAAATTAATTAGTCTGCATCAATGAAATTTAAGAAGTATTATAAATGCACTTGAAACACACATTTCTGGCCGTGTGATGATAAAATCAATAGAAAACTAGATAAGAAATAAAATTAAGAAGTAAAGCATAATGTGATTGGTTATTAACACAAAGTGGGCTATAAACATAGCCCAATAGTACTAAATAACACCAACAAACATAGCGAGTCTGCAGACTGTTGGAAAGCAATCCAGCTTTATTTCTTCTTCAAAGACAATACAGATAGATTGAAAATTATACCTCATCTCTCCAGCTCTACACATGCCACTTCACTCTATGATACTCCACTCTGCTACACTCCACTCCACTCTACGACACATCACTCAATTTTTATGACAGGCCACTCCACTCTATGCCACTCCACTCTACTGCACTCTATGGCCCTCCCTCTACGCCTCTCTCCAACATGCCACTCCACTCCATTTTTGACACACCATTCCACTCTATGACACACCACTCCACTGTACGACATGCCACTCCACTCTATAACACTGTGCTCCACTCTATGCCTCTCCACTCTACAACACCCCACTCCACTCTGACACTTCACTCTTCACCCCTCCACTCTAAGACACTCTATGACATGCCACTGTATGACAAGCCACACCACTCCACTCAACTCAACTAAATGCCACTCCACTCTACACCACTCCAATGTACTCTACAATAGGAATAGAGTGGTCTAGAATGGAAGGCCATAGAGTGGAGTAGAGTGCTATAGAGTGGAGTGGCGTAGAGTGGAATGGCCTGTCGTAAAGTGGAGTGGCCTGTCGTAGAATGGAGTGGCATGTCATAGAGTGGAGTGGCGTGGAGTGTACTGGAGTGGAGTATTGTAGAGTGGAATGACATGTGTAGAGCTGAAGTGATGAGGTATAACATTGCTTCCTGTTTCGGAAGAGGAAAATGACAGGAGTAATCCAAATGATGCTGATGATGAGCTAGAGCATGATTGCATTTGCATTACAGAGTTATGTACCAATGCAAGACAAGACATCAGAGAAACACCTCTTGAAATGGCTGATATGATTCTGTTTATAGATGGTTCTTGTTTGAGAGACCATCATGGAGCATTGAAAGTTGCCTATGTGGTGTGTTTATTTCTAAAATCCTTGAAGCATCATACCTGTCGAATGTAACTTCAGCACAAGTGGCAGAGTTGATCGCATTGATAAGAGCATGTTGTCTTGCAGAAAGGTTGAGTGTGACGATCTATACAGACAGCCAATATGGTTTTGGAGTGGTCCATGACTTTGGACAGTTGTAGTCACAACGAGGTTTTATGACATCCCCTGGAACTCCCATCAGGAATAGTTCCACATACTTGATTTGTTGAAAGCGATACAGCAGCCAAAATAAATTACTGTAGTCAAGTGTGCTGCCTCTAAGGCTGGAAAAGATATGGCCACACTTAGAAACAAATATTCAGATCAAGTGGCCAGACACTGTGCACTTGAAACACTGACTTAAGAGATAGAGGAAAATGAGTCAAGTGAAAATACTGTTGGAAATGAAGAAAATGTAAATTGTATTTTCTTGAATCCAATACCGACTTCCGGGGGTAAATTGAGGGACCCTCAGGAGGAAGCTCCCGAGCATGAAAAGAGAAAATGGGAAATGTTAGGTTACAAGAAGAACTATCAGGATGTTTGAGTTACTCCTGAGTATAAGTATCTAATGCCTGACTCACTGCTGAATTGTATGGCTAGGTATTTACACAATCAGTCTCATGCAGGGAGAGATTTAATCACACAGACACTTAACAGGTACTGGTCTAAATCCACAATTCTGAAGTGTTGCAGAAGATTTGTGTCGGAGGTGCTTAGTTTCTCAAAGAAATAATCAAGGTAAGAGGACTAGTGTCCTCATGAATTATATAAGTAAAACAGAGGGCCCATTTATGAGACTCTAAGCAGACTTCGTTGAGATGCCAGATTACAATGGGCATAAGTACATTGTCATGATTGTCTGCTTATTCTCTAAATGGGTCAAGGCATACTCAACTTAGAGATCGGATAGCCTGACAGTTTCAAAGCTTTTGCTGAGGGAATTAATACCCTGTGTCAGCCTGCCGACTTTTGTTGAGATGGATCGTGGTTCCCATTTTAAAAATGAGATTTTGAAATTGATTTGTACACCTCTCCAAGTTGATCAAAGGCTCCATTGTAGTTGTCGTCCTCAATCATCTGGCATAGTCAAGAGGGTGAATGGAGCCATGAAAACAAGCTAACTATGATGTGTGCTTCCACTAGCTTGAAATGGCCAGATGCCCTTCCTCTTATCCTGATGAGTATTAGAAGTACCGTAGAGAAAAAGACTAGTCTCTCACCCCGTGAAAAGCTAATGGGCAGAGCAATGAGATTGGCTTATATTCCTTAAGATTCACTTGTTCCAGTGACTGATGACTTTGTTCTAGATTGCTGCAGAGGTCTGTTGCTATGGTGAAATCTGTTTCTCAGCTGAATTTGGCAACAGCATCAACAAAAGAAACTCACTGGCATGCGTTGAACCGGGGGAATTGGTTTCTCATGAAGAACAATGTCTGCAAGAATGCTAGAGAATCCATTCCAAATTGTGCTAACACTTCTTTGAAGTGTGCCAGAGTCCTGCAGTGGATCCAGGCTGCTGACACGAAAAGAGTGAAGGCAGCAAATAGAGAAGTGGTGACAACAACCACTGAATCACAGTGTTGATGGAGCAGGGTTTTTGCGAAAATAAAACCTGCTCGGATTGAATGCTCAGTAATATATACTAACTGTGTGCAGTGAAAATTTATGCGGTAAAAGCCTAACATGTGGAAAAATGCTAATGCGCAAACGCGTATTAAAGTAATAATAGTAGGCCACAAATGCTTTTGACTAACGAAAATAAAAAGGACTAATGCTTACTGATGCTCCTTTTGTGCACATTATTAACGTTTACAAAGAAAAGGTAATAATAACTAATATGGATTGCGCAGGGATTAATGCAGCATTGGGTTGGTGCGTAGAGAAAAAGCATTATAAGTGAATAATAATGTTTGTGTTTGTTCTGTTTAGAAGAAATGGTTTGCAAATTCTGCATGTCAAATAATGGGTTAAGAAGCCACTGGCAATTAGAAGCGTTTAAATTAAATCCAAGAGTGAATAAGGAGATGGGATGCTATTCTGTCCTTCAAGTCCTGAGTGCCTGCCAAAAAACCAGTATGAAAGAACAATGCGACAAATAGAGGGAAGCTTCCTCTGCAGAGAGGCGCTCAGCGAGAAAGATATACAAAGTTTGTAACATTTGCTGGAGAAGAGGAAGAAAATAACGGTGGCTCAGATTAATGTTTCCTGGGGTGGAAGTTTATGTCTTTGATTAAATAAAAACAATGGGACATTTAGTGTGGCGGACATGCTGAGAATGGTGTGACCATACACCTCCTTCCTTAACCAATCAAATGTGAAGAAAACCTTTAGTTTGATACTTGTGTGGGTTGGACATTTGGGTTTTAGGGTATAATTGAGGTGCCTAGTGGGAGGGGTTAGGAGACTGACGTGTGAGACTGTTGGGAGATCGTCGGTTTGCTGTTTCTGTTTCCTGTCTACTGATTACTGACTTAGTCTTTGCCTCTCCAAATCTTCTTGAGGGGCCATTCTGCTCTCATGGCCAGAGAGTAGATTTCCTATTCCTATTGGGTTAGTATAGACTGAAATCTGAATTTGCATAAACATTTGCAAATGTATTTTATCTCTGAATCTTTTGTCTCTTCGCCTATCCACTCCCTTAATTTGTCATTTTCTCTTGTGATTATGTTTGCTTTGTGATGATCAATGATTTATGCTGTATGATTGTACCAAAGAGCATTATTTCACATTATTTAGATAAACATTATACATTTACAAATGAGTCTGTCTTTATTAGGAGTGATTTATTCCTGAGGTTTGAGTTGCCAAATGTAATAGGCGCTATATGAATGCAAACCTTTCTTTCCCTTCTATTCCTCCGCTATCCTTCTCACTCCAAATAACTGACTAATATCCACCACTCAAATTACTTTCATATTTCACCATACTAATTCACCACTAATCCTTTATGGGTTTCCGGAGTAGCGTGCTACTCGCCCAAAAAAAGCGATTCAACACCCCATCGCGTTAGAAGCGCTATATAAATACAAACCTTCTTTCCTCTTCTATCCTTCTGCTATCCTTCCGAATCCAAATAACTGACTAACATATCCACCACTTAAAATTTACTTGCATGTTTCACTATACTAATTCAACACTAATCCTCTATGGGTCCCGGAGTATCGTGCTACTCGCCGAAAAAGCGCTTCGACGCCTCGTCAGGGGTAGTAAGCGCTATACAAATGCAATTACAATACAATACAAACTATATAAAGATTGCATCGCCAAATTTGGTATTCTAGAGATGAAAGTATATACAAGTGAGATTGGTAAGTTTTGGATAAATTTAGAATTACACTAACCCAGCGGGAAGGGACTAGTAGGGTAATGGTAAATGGGCCTTGTCTTAAGAAATTTCTAGTCCTGGAACGCTGGATCAGTTTTGGTAGCAGAGGATGGTTATATTGGTTATTTTGGCAAATAAATGATTGATTTATTGATTTAAGATTATTGATTACTAATACAGAAAGTTATTGTCTTTGTTTTTATGTAGTCTGGAAGTACGTGTACGGAGTTGCCTAATGTCCCGGGATGTTAATTTAAGCCATTGTGGCCTAGTCATAGTGTGGAGAAATACCACACTGGAAGTCATAGTGTGAAGAAATATCACACTGGAAGTTCTTTGTCTGTTGTTGTAATATCGAACAGTGAAAGGCTGTTGATGTTATTTTAGGGACTTACTCTGTTGTAAGGAGAGTGTATGAAATAGTGGAAAGTCCACTTCCGAAACTCTGGCCTTATCCCCAAACGAGTACCAAGACCTCTTTTTAAGAAAAAGTCCTCTTTGAAACTTTGGCCTTATCCCTAGAGGAGTACTAAGACCTCTTTTCACTTGTTTGGGAGTGGAGTGACGCTGGTCGTTATTTTACTCGAAGCAAAAGGAAATCTTTTAGAGTAATTGAACTATCTCTTTATTAGTGGAGCAGACAAAGGCGCTGTTTTGTGTCGTTTCTAATAAGAATTTCGTTAGAAAAACTTTGTTTTACATTGCCTTAATATTTTTGCAACGGGAGGGTCAGTAGTAGGAATTATACTGACATCACAAAAGTCGCGCTGGCATTGGTCAGAATAGCGGGTGTGTATTGTGCTGTAATTAGTTGGTTGGTGTGAGCTGCGCTGGGATTGGACAAGCATGAGCCAATAAAGTGAGTGGAATTACGGAAGGATTTCCTTAAGTTTTCTGAAATAGTTAGTGAAGAGAGAAGAAAAAGAGTGTTAAAAATGAAGTTGATTAAAGCTATTCAGGATTTTTTTAAGAAGGACAAACCGATTGTGATTAGAGAGAGGGAATTCCTGTACCTCCTCCAAGATCGCCTGCTTTCTTTATGATGTTAGAGCGTGGATACCATACGTGTACATGGTTGGAGAATTGGGTGAAATATACAGAGGATGATGGAGTGTTAGCTTTCCCAGAGCATGGTACATTTAATGTGAAAATTTTGGAAAATTTGAGAAGACGCATGAATTCTTTGAAGCCAAATCCTAGACCTTTGCAGTATGAGGCGCTTGAGGAATGGGAGCATGAAGGGTACAGAAGGGAGAGAGACAGGAATGGATTGAAATACAAGAATACGATGAGATGGTTTTCAGAGGCTAAGTGGGATGCACAAATGAGGATATGGAGGAGAGATGTAAGTCTAGATGGATTATATCAGGTAATGGTTGCTAAGGATCAGGCTGGTGGAAAATGTAAGGAGAAAAAGAATAATATAGAAACTTCGGAAGTAGATATGGATCCAAATGAAATTGATGATGAGTTATTAGAGATGTTACTGAAAAGACCTCCACCGTATCAAGAGAATCCAGATAGGGTTACTCCGAGTGCACCATTAATTGAAATAGAAGCTTCCCAAATTCCGCAGGTTTCACAGGTTACCAAAATATCACAGGAAAAGGAGATTGAGATGCTTAATAGAGCAAAGGAAGAATTGACTCAGAAAATTAATCATATGAGTTTAAATGCAGAAGCGTTGTCAGTTCCAGTTACGATTGGTCCTATAGTTCCATTGAATAGTGAGGGTCAAAATATTTCAAGAATACATGCATTAACAGTTCCGGTGAATGGTGCTAGGAATGCTAGTGAATCAGAGTCAAATGAGGCAAGTACGTCATTGATCGATCTTCCAATAAATGGAAATGTGATTGAAACGCCAAAAAGGAGTGTTCAGATAGATCCTAGGAAATTATTGCCAAATGCAAGAGAAACAACTTCTACATCAGAGGGCTCTAGTTCAGTGGGACCTTCGCCGGAGGAGTTGGATGAATGGATAAGAGGAATGGCGTCTAATAAATCTAAATCAAGTATGGATTTAGGGAAGTTGAAAGTAGATTTGGAAGAAATGATTATTGGTACAATTAGTCCTGAGAGATTGAGTAAATATCAGGATGAAGAGTTGTTATTCATGTGTAAACATATTACATTGAAAGCGAAAAATGTGCATGAGAAGTTGGCATGAGAAGTTGGCAGAAGCTGCACAAGAATATGGTGTGGATATGGAAAAATCAAAAGCTTTGCAAAAAGCGTATCGGTTGGATTTTAGTAATAAGGATCTGGAGAGTTTGAATGCTTTTGGAAAACGATTGCAAATAAAGGAGTTGATAAATACTCTGAAAAAATGGGGTGATGTGGAACGTTGGAAAGGCAGATGGATGAGAAAGAAAGAAGAAGCGAATATGAATAAGGGTGTGACTGCTTCTCCTTTACTTCTGTTAAGAGAAACAGAGTCTTCTGAAATGATATATCCAATGAGAGAAGTTCCGGGTGGTGGATATGTTTATATCCCTTGGTCAAGACAGGATATATGGTCTTTCACGAATGATTTCCCAAGATTGAGAGAAAAGCCTGTCGAATGGTATAAACAGGTAGAGAGATTTGTAAAAGTTTTAAAAGTCTTGTTGAAAGATTTGGATGGCTTGTTTGATATTGTAGTTCCAGCTGATTTATGGACTGAATGTAAAATTGCAGTTGACTGGCCGAAAGACGAATATCCTAGAGATATTAAAACAGGAGCGCCTTCAGAAGAGGTGATGAAAAAATATAACCAAGTGATTACTTATTTGAAAGGTAAGATTTCTCCAAAAGAAGCAGACTGGGTTAAGATTGACAGGACGACACAGGAATCGAAAGAATCAGTACATGCTTATTATGAGAGGTTGTTACAGGTGTTCAAACAGTATAGTGGTTTTGAAAGCATTACTGACAAAGATATGGGACATTTTGTCTATAAGTTTGTGGTTGGATTAAAACCGGAGATTAGTAATATGATTCAGCAGCATTTGATTTGTTGGCAGAACAAGACAGTGGATGAAATTCTGAGGTTTGCAAAGTATTGTAGTGATGATATTGAATCAAGACATAAGAAATTGAAGGAAAAAGTGATGTGGGCACAGGTGAAAGTGGCGCAACAGAGTAATGGGAATTTTGTTGATGGTTCACAAACAGGTTACCAAGTGAAGGGCAGAGTCAGGTACCAATGAATGTCGTACCCAATAGAGTTGTTCAAGTGCAGTTACCAGGAAAAAAGGAAAAGGCAAGGGTAATAAAGAAGCAATGACAAAGAAATTTCCGTGTCATGGATGTGGCCAATTAGGGCATTGAAGGAACGAGTGTAAGTCTTTGTTGACAAATAATGGAATGGTTAAAAATTTCAATCAACAGATGCAGAATGAGGTGGTTGTGAAGCAACAGCTAGTTACACCACAGGTACAACAGGTACAAGTGCCTCAAGCACCTATGCCAAATAATGTGAATGCTCAGGTACAGAGATACAGTGCGGATGCTGGTTTTCACGTGAGTGAACAAGTTGGTAAGAATCAAAATGTACAAATTGCTTCGCAATACTGGTTGCAATGTTCTGAGAGTGATTCAGATTCATCTCAATGACGGTGCCAGAGGGGGGAGGAAGAGTGCGTGCTTGGAGCATCTCTAGAGGTAGATCAGTCAGGTCTTTTTGTGGATGGGAAACTGGAAGGTAATGATATTACATTCCTTGTGAATACTGGCGCTAACCGTTCTACTGTGAGAACAGCGGAAATTCCAAACCTACCCCTCTTGGGAAACTATCCAAGTTGTAGGAGTCTCAAATAGACATATTAAGACTCCAGTAACCAAACCAATGGAGGTTCATATTGGAAAATTCAAAGATTTGCATCGTTTTGTGGTCTGTGACTCAAGTCCAGTGAATCTTTTAGGAAGGGACTTATTGTGAAAAATGAATTGCACAATCTATTGTACACCTGATGGTATTGCGTTCCAAACACCAGATGAGGATGTTGCTTTTAAGATGATGTTAGCAAAGCAAGGGACAGAAGTGAATGATTTGTATCCTATGTTTACAACAAGTGATTTGCCTGTTGAATTAACAGATACTGTGACAGCTGATGTATGGAATCTTTCAGGGAAAGACATCGGATTAATGAAAGATGTTGATCCTATTCAGATTATGGTTAAGCAAGGTGCAGAATTTCCAAAAACACCACAGTATAAAATAAGTCCAGAGACAATAGAGGGAGTTACTCCAGTGATTGAGCAAATGATTGAACAAGGTATTTTGAGAGAGATATTGGGAGTCCTTGTAATTCCCCTATTATGGGAATTAGGAAACCGAGTGGAAAGTATAGGATTGTACAAGATTTGTGCAAGGTTAATAAGATTGTGGTACCTTGTTGTCCAATAGTGCCCAATCCAGCAGTGATTCTTTATCAAATTCCTTGTGATGCGGAGTGGTTCACAGTGATTTATTTGTGTCAAGCGTTTTTCTCGATACCCCTGCATCCAGATAGCCAGTATCTTTTTGCTTTCCTTTTTTAGTTTTTTTTTTAGAATTGATATAAATAATATTAGAAATGGCAAATACAGCAGAGCCTGGACATCAAAATTGTAGTTTTAAACGTAGATGTATTAATGCTTGCTTATTTAGTATTTTTCTACTAATGTTGGTATGGTAACATTAATTGTTATTGTACCTGTCTTAATGGTAACTAATCACTAAAATAATACTAATACTAATGGTGTGATGAGTAATAAATTAGATACTAAAGATTTTGAAGAAGACTCACATACTAAATTAGAAAAGATGACAGCATCTATCATCATGATAAATCAATTAATGATTTTTCGTTAAATGTTTTCACGAAACTACTTTATGAATATGTGGATGTAATGGATGCGAGGGATTGCTATGTGTGCATGCAATTACCGTTGTCGGTCTCAGAGGGGGTGACTTACCATCACCTACCTTTAACATATGGTGTGTCTTGTAGTATATTAACAAGTCTGTTTTATGGGAAGGGAAGTTTGCAGTACTTTTACTCTAACATGGATTTAGTATTTTCAGAAATTCCTATTAGAAAGAACATGAATAGAATATATAGTGCTAAAAATGAGGAATATATGGGAGAATTTTTTCATTCTACACAAACAATAGATACAGTATATGCACATAGACACAATTTAACTTGTAGATTACGATTTGAAGAAATAGAATTCATTAATATGGTGGAAGATAGAAGACAAGAGTTTCAGAGGAAAGCTGCTGAGCAAAAGTCTCATGTACCTCCATGGGCTTTCAGAGAAGGAAATTATAAGAAGGGCAAGACATACGCTGCCATGACCCTAGACTGATATCATAGAGGGAAACTTTGTTTGCTTAGACAAAAGACTGATTATAATAATTATTTCATTGGTTCTAGTGAATGTGATCATACTTTCCTAATTAAGGGAGGATGGGGAATAAAAGGAGGAACTGATCCTGTCTTTCCAGGAATTTATTATGTATGTGGTAAGAATGCCTACTATAGGTTACCTGAACATTGGTATGGATGTTGTTATTTAGCAATAGTATTTCCAAAGATATATCACATGGACAAGAATAATAGAATCAATGAAAAAAAGAATGGACTAACACGTAATAAAAGAGCAAGTTTTTCAGAAATAATTGGGGATGTATTTGGAGCATTGATACCTTCAGTTGGAGTTATTCTAAATTCACACAAAACTAGAATATTGTCTACAGTGGTTGATCGCTTATCAACAGACACTGCTGGTGGTTTCTTAATGGTCGATGCTGAAATGGTTGCAATTAGGTCTATGGTTTTACAAAATCGACTTGCCCTTGATGTATTATTGGCCAAAGAGGGAGGAGTCTGTAATATGTTGAAAATACAACAATGTTGCACTTATATCCCTGATAAGAGTAAGAATCTTGAGGGGTATATTAAGAATATTACAAATCTTCATCAAGATTTGTCTGAATTGAAGGTTGATGGTGCTTGGGAGAAACTTGGTAAGAGTTTTTCCACTGTGGGTAATTGGTTTTCTACTTTTGGAAATAGTGTATTAGGGAGAATACTAACACCTATTATTGCAGTGACTACAGCAATACTAATGATTTTTCTGATCTAAAAGTGTTGTAGATGTAAAAGAGAATCACCAGATAATAAACGAAAAGAAAGAGAGAGGAAATAGAATTAGCAGATATGAAAGGAAATTATTTTGACGTCATGAAGGATTTAGATGGAATAATGATAAAACGTGAGAGAACATCAGCTTTCTGATAAGTGACAATTTGTATTGTGGGTATTTTGGTGATGGCTTAAAATGCCATCAAAGGGGGGATTGATGGAGCAGGGTTTTCGCGAAAATAAAACCTGCTCGTATTGAACCCTCATTAATATATACTAACTGTGTGCAGTGAAAATTTATGCGGTAAAAGCCTAACATGTAGAAAAATGCTAATGCGCAAACGCGTATTAAAGTAATAATAGTAGGCCACAAATGCTTTTGACTAATGAAAATAAAAAGGACTAATGCTTACTGATTCTGCTTTTGTGCATGTTATTAACGTTTACAAAGAAAAGGTAATAATAACTAATATGAATTGCGCAGGGATTAATGCAGCATTGGGTTGGTGCATAGAGAAAAAGCATTATAAGTGAATAATAATGTTTGTGTTTGCTCTGTTTAGAAGAAATGGTTCGCAAATTCTGCATGTCAAATAATGGGTTAAGAAGACACTGGAAATTAGAAGCGTTTAAATGAAATCCAAGAGTGACATAAGGAGATGGGATGCTTTTCTGTCTTTCAAGTCCTGAGTGCCTGCCAAAAAACCAGTATGAAAGAACAATGCGACAAATAGAGGGAAGCTTCCTCTGCAGAGAGGCGCTCAGCGAGAAAGATATACAAAGTTTGTAACATTTGCTGGAGAAGAGGAAGAAAATAACGGTGGCTCAGATTAATGTTTCCTGGGGTGGAAGTTTATGTCTTTAATTAAATAAAAACAATGGGACATTTAGTGTGGCGGACATGCTGAGAATGGTGTGACCATACACCCCCTTCCTTAACCAATAAAAAATGTGAAGAAAACCTTTAGTTTGATACTTGTGTGGGTTGGACATTTGGGTTTTAGGGTATAATTGAGGTGCTTAGTGGGAGGGGTTAGGAGACTGACTTGTGAGACTGTTGGGAGATCGTCGTTGTCGTCGGTTTGCTGTTTCTGTATCCTGTCTACTGATTACTGACTTAGTCTTTGCCTCTTCAAATCTTCTTGAGGGGCCATTCTGCTCTCATGGCCAGAGCGTAGATTTCCTATTCCTATTGGGTTAGTATAGACTGAAATCTGAATTTGCATAAACATTTGCAAATGTATTTTATCTCTGAATCTTTTGTCTCTTTGCCTATCCACTCCTTTATGCATTGTCATTGATATGAATTTGTCATTTTCTCTTCTGATTATGTTTGCTTTGTGACGATCAATGATTTATGCTGTATGATTGTACCAAAGAGCATTATTTCACATTATTTAGATAAACATTATAAATTTACAAATGAGTCTGTCTTTATTAGGAGTGATTTATTCCTGAGGTTTAATTTGCCAAATGTAACCAACTATATAAAGATTGCATCGCCAAATTTCGTATTCTAGAGATGAAAGTATATACAAGTGAGATTGGTAAGTTTTGGATAAATTTGGAATTACACTAACCCAGCGTGAAGGGACTTGTAGGGTAATGGTATATGGGCCTTGTCTTAAGAAATTTCTAGTCCTGGAACGCTGGATCAGTGTCAAACTCAAGTTTGCACCGTGGATCGATGGGAGGAGAAAACTTTGAAACTTTTGAAGTTGGTGAAGTAGCTGTTGATGAAAGGGAAGATCCTGGAGAAGTTACCAGTAGCAGTGGCCAGTTTCATTTCGAAGGTCAGAGTGAAGAGCTGTTGCAAAGTCATGAGGAGCAGCAAGAAGAAATAGTCTCTGATCTGACCAGTGAAAGATGTCAGTTGAAAATTCATGACTAAAAAACTCTCAGGGGAAGAAAACAGTTCACAGTGAGTCAAGTTGTTAATGCTGATCAAAGCTCAAGTCTATTGGTGAGTGGAGAAGAGTTAGCAGTAGTCACAAGTGAACCTACAGAAACTGAGACAACAAAAGCAGTAAAAAGAACCTGCATAAGAAAGCACCAGCAGAATGATAGACTAAAGCACTGAAGTAATTATATTAGAGTCAGACAGAGAACAATGAAAGTGAATCGCCAGTTGCTAAACGAACAGCAAGAAAGAACATTTCAAACAGAAAGTATTCTTCACCTGAATGGGCATATCAAGCATCTGTGTCTGAAGAAGAAGAGTCAGATACTGAGATATACAGTTCCATAAACTGTTGTCAAATCATTTTCGAAAATTAACCACTTTGAGCATTTAAAGAAAAGACTGACAATGATGAAATCAGTTTGAACTTTTGCAAAAGAAATCCTGAAGAAAAGAGTTTTGAAATAATAATCCTAACAAACGGAATCAAAAGAGGTGAAAAAAGGATTTGAAGTCTATTTTCTATTTTGATTTTTGATTGTTACTTTAAAATAATAGAAGAAGAAAAGAAGAAAACGTTTGTTATTGTATTGAAAGAAACCTTTTGTTTATTTTTGGAGTTTCACATTCCTTTTTGTTTTTGATCTCAAAGGAAAATTGCTAAATTATCGGCCTAATCTCCTTAATATTGACACTAATAATTCTAGTTGGCTTATTGTTGTGCCTCATTTCTCCAGTGAGCTATGATTTCACAAATGTTGAATTAATCACAGTACATAATGATGTTGTTTTTAACACACTGACACATAGGGAAAGTTTAGTTAGAAGGTTTCATCATACCATTTATACTAAAATGTTGGGTATGTGAACATTATAGGGGGGTCAAGGATTGTTTTGTGTGTACTTTTAAACCCTTTTCTGCAGGTGAATGTGCAGCCTATCTAAAACTTCTGGTGTCTTATGGTCTCTCCTGTTCAGTGTTTGTTAGTATATTTAACGAAAATTAATTTCTATTGCTTTAACTGTCAGATTTCTAAGTTTCGCTGGAGAATCTCCTAGGGTCATATTTATGAGTTCCTTGTGCCGCTGGGGCATCACTTTTTAAAATGCTCTGGCGGCGCAAACTGCAAAAATCATATCTATGAGTTCACACAAAGCCACTTTACGTGGCTTTGAATGGCCTCATAGATATGGAGTAAGGCAAGGCAGCGCAAATCGCTGTTACCTTACTCTGCACCTGGGAGGCATTGCATGGATGTTGTGGGGGGTGTGCCCATGCAACACCCATAGATTTTGACGCTTCCCCAGATTCACAAGACCATGTAACCCTGGGGAAGTGCCAAAACCTTATGCCTCCAGAGGGGAAGTGTAACAAGGAGAAATTACTTTATTCCTCTCTCCAGAGGAAAACGCCTCTCAGGATTGTTTTTGTGTAGGAAGGTACCCCTTCCTGCACAAAAACAATTCTGCTGACAACATAGGCACCCTTGCATCATGGTGCAAGGGTGCTTGCTTTGGCACTAGGCTGCCGAAATGGCGCCACAGCTGGGGGAAAGAACAGAAATGCACAGTATTAAATAAATACGGTGCATTCCTGCCCTTTCACTTTGACGTAGGGCAGCAACAGCAAGGTGGTTTGCTGTGCTGCCCTACATCAAATCCCCATAAATGAGGCCCCTAGTCTCTGAAGGTGCTAACAATGGGGTAATTATGGTCAATTTCTGAATATGGTTGCACAAATTATCCAAATTACTATACAGACTAAACTGGGGTATATTTGTGTTTAAGTGAAGAAGAACATGTGTTTATTTGGGAATATGAGAGAAGAGTGAAAATTGTGAGAGACTGAAAAGATGGGGAAAAAGATAAGAGAATTGATTAGAACTGAAAAAGGATTTAGTTTTTCGAATTTGCATCCAAGATTGAGAATTGAAACATGAGAGAAATGGTGAGTTGTGTGTGGTGCATCGTGAACCTACCAGTGGCAGCTCCTCCGCTAAAGCGGAGGAGCGTTACCCCACTGCTTTCAGCAGTGCAAAAAAGGAAAATTAAAACAATAACATGCTGTTGTTATCATTTTATTTTTCCCTGCTGAGTCAATTTTGCGGAGCGGGGCTAGGCTGCTCATAAAGCAGGGGGAGTAGTGGTGAGCACTTAAATGCGCATGACTGTTTGGCTGGCCGTCTTGGGCTGGCCAAACAGTCAAGCGCACTTTGCATGTTCACCACCAGGCTGTAATACACAGCCTAGTGGGGAACATGCCCAGGCTCCTTGTCCCCATGTGAGCGCCGAACCACGACACTCAGACCAATCACAAAGCTGCATTGCAGCGCTGTGATTTGCTTAGAGGAAGCCTGTGTATTCCTGCGTCTGTTCCGGACTCATCAGAAGGGAAGTAGAGGAAAGACGCACCAGCAACGAGGTAAGTGGTTTTTATCTTTTCTACGCTCCGCCACCCCGATCCGTGCTAGCCGCCACTGTAACCTACAGTAGTAAGGTCCATTAAATATGTTGGTGAGACTGAGTGTGAAAGAATTTATGTAGTCAGTGGTGTTTTCTTGGTTAGTGAAGAACCAATTCTTAGTGGGATTTATCATGTGTGTGGCAAGACTGCTTACTTCAACCTGCCATTTAAATGGGTGCTGTCCTGTTATTTTGCGTTAGTGTTCTCAAGAGTTTATCATGTGAATGAAGTGAATGATGCTATTGGTTTAAAGATAGTGAGCCATGGTTTTGGTCAGATAGTATTAGATATATTAGGTACTATGATTCGATAAATGTGTGGCTATGAATGATGTGAAAATTAGACAGTTATCCACACTTGTGGATCGGCTTGCTTCTAACACAGCTAGAGCTATAACGCAGATTAATTCTGAATTAATCGCTATCCAGTCAGTGATAATTCAAAATTGCTTAGCGATAGATATCCTTCTTGTGAAGGAAGGTTGTGTTTGCAGGATCTCATAGGTTAACCCTTTCGGTGCTCATGACGGAAGGGTTCCGTCATGAGCACCAGTGCTCCTGTGCTCATGACGGAACCATTCCGTCAAGAGGACAGGGGCACGAAATCCCTCTGCTGTAAACAGCAGAGGGATTTCCATTTCTTTTTTTGGGCCTCGGGAGGTGGGGAAGAGCTTACCCAACCTCCCGAGGCCCTTCCCTGGATTTCAATCCAATGACAATCGTGCGCATGGCGCGCTGTCGTCATTAGATTGAAAACGAAACTGAAACTTCGTTTCAGTTTCAGTGTTTCAGTGCTCGTGGTGCTATCTCAGCCCCCCGAGCACCGAAACACTTGGGAGAGGTATCGTTGGAAAGGGGAGAATCTCCCCTTTCCAATGGTTCCCTTCCTTAGTGGATCCCTGCTTGGTGATCACCCCAGGAGGGGGATCCCCAAGCAGGGATCCACCCACTAGCACCAGGGAGGGGGGAGCGGCCCCTTGGGCAAGGGCCTTTGCTCCCCCCATATGTTTTTTGGGCACAGCAGTCTTTCTGCCCCCCCTGGGGGGCAGATGGGGCAGTAGCCATCAATCTGCCCTCCGGGGGGGGGCAGAAAGCCCACTAGACACCAGGGATTATTTTTTTTTATTGACGTTGGGGTGGGGGCTGCCCAAAAAGGGCATGGCAATGCCCCCACCCCCCCAGAGAAATGTCAGTCTTTCTGCCCCCCGGGGGGGCAGAAAGGTCACTAGAAACCAGGGATTTTTTTTTTTATTGACGTTGGGGTGGGGGCTGCCCAAAAAGGGCATGGCAATGCCCCCCCAGAGAAATGTCAGTCTTTCTGCCCCCCCAGGGGGCAGACGGGGGCAAAAACCCAGGTGACCCCCCTTGCAAAACGAGGTTGTTTTGTGATAGGTAATTTTGATGTCTCCTCAATATGTTTTCGGCCCTTGCCTGTCGCGGGTACTTGACCCACCCACGCGAGTGAGGTATCATTTTTATCGGGAGACCTGGGGGAAAGCTGGGTGGTAGGAAATTTGTGGATCCACATAGATTCCAGAACTTTCCCACACAGAAATGTGAGAAAAAAGTGATTTTTTCAGCTAAATTTGAGGTTTGCAGGGCATTGTGGGTAGGAAAACGTTGGGGGATCCATGCAAGCCATACCTTGCTGGACTCCCCCGGGTGTCTACTTTTCAGAAATGTGTGGGTTTGGTAGTTTCCCAAGATGGCCACCGAGCCCCGGGCCAAAAACCCAGGTGACCCCCCTTGCAAAACCAGGTTGTTTTGTGATAGGTAATCTTGATGTCTCCTCAATATGTTTTGGGCCCTTGCCTGTCGCGGGTACTTGACCCACCCACGCGAGTGAGGTATCATTTTTATCGGGAGACCTGGGGTAATGCTGGGTGGTAGGAAATTTGTGGATCCACGTAGATTCCAGAACTTTCCCACACAGAAATTTGAGAAAAAATTGATTTTTTCAGCTAAATTTTAAGTTTGCAGGGCATTTTGGGTAGGAAAACATTGGGGAATCCACGCAAGCCATACCTTGCTGGACTCCCCCGGGTCTCTAATTTTCAGAAAGGTGTGGTTTTGGTAGGTTTCCCTAGATGGTCGCCAAGCCCGGGACCAAAAACTCATGTGACCCTCCTTGCAAAACCAGGTCATTTTCGGATACATAGGGGCATCTGAGTTTTTGGTCCCGGGGTCGGCAGCCATCTAGAGAAACCTACCAAACCCACACATTTCTGAAAACTAGAGACCCAGGGAGTCCAGGGAGGTATGGCTGCGTGGGTCCCCCAACGTTTTCCTACCCAGAATCCCCTGCAAACCTCAAATTTTGATGAAAAAAAATCACTTTTTTTCTCACATTTCTGTGTAGGAAAGTTCTGGAATCTACGTGGATCCACAAATTTCCTACCACCAAGCGTTCCCCCAGGTCTCCTGATAAAAATTATACCTCACTCGCATGGGTGGGTCAAGTACACGCGACAGGCAAGGGCCCAAAACGTATTGAGGAGACATCAAAATGACCTATCACAAAACAACCTGGTTTTGCAAGGGGGGTTACCTGGGTTTTAGGCCCCGGGCTCGGCGGCCATCTTGGGAAACTATTAAACCCACACATTTCTGAAAAGTAGACACATGGGGGAGTCCAGCGAGGTATGGCTTGCCTGGATCCCCCAACGTTTTCCTACCCAAAAAAATAGGTTTTTAGCCAATTCTGCATTGGACACCCACACAAGTGAGGTATCATTTTACTTGGGACACTAAGGAGAACGCTGTGGGGTAGGACATTTGTGCCGCCATGGTGATTCCACACAAAAATATGTGGAAAATGTGTTTTTTTTCAGCTAAATTTGAGGTTTGCAGGGGATTCTGGGTAGGGAAATGTTGGGGATCCATGCAAGCCATACCTCATTGGTCTCCCCAGGGTGTCTAGTTTTCAGAAATGTGTGGGTTTGGTAGGCTTCCCTAGATGGCGGCAAGCCCGGGGCCAAAACCCCAGGTGCCCCCCCCAAAACCAGGTAGTTTTGTTATAGGTAATTTTGAAGTCTCCACAGTACGATTTGGGCCATTTCCTATTGCAGCCACTATGCCTACCCACACAAGTGAGGTACCATTTGTATCGGAAGACCTGGGGGAACGCTGGGTGGAAGGAAATTTGTGTCAGCCCGGTGATCCTACAACGTTTCCACACAGAAATGTGAGAAACAAATTATTTTTTCAACAAAATTTGAGGTTTGCAGGGGATTCTGGGTAGGGAAATGTTGGGGGACCCACGCAAACCATACCTTGCTGGGGTCCCCCGGGTGTCTAGTTTTCAGAAATGTGTGGGTTTGGTAGGTTTCCCTAGATGGCCACCGAGCCTGGGGCCAAAAACTCATGGGACCCCCCTTTCAAAACCAGGTTGTTTTGTGATAGGTAATTTTGATGTTGCCTCAATAGGTTTTGGGCCCTTTGCCTGTCACGGGTACTTGACCTACCCACGCGAGTGAGGTACCACTTTTATCGGGAGACCTGGGGGAACACTGGGTGGTAGGAAATTTGTGGATCCACGCAGATTGCAGAACTTTCCCACACAGAAATTTGAGGAAAAAGTGATTTTTTTCAGCTAAATTTGAGGTTTGCAGGGGATTCTGGGTAGGGTAATGTTGGGGGACCCACGTAAGCCATACCTTGCTGGTCTCCCCCGGGTGTCTACTTTTCAGAAATGTGTGGGTTTGGTAGGTTTTCCTAGATGGCCGCCGAGCCCGGGGCCAAAAACTCATGGGACCCCCCCTTGCAAAACCAGGTTGTTTTGTGATAGGTAATTTTGATGTCGCCTCAATAGGTTTTGGGCCCTTGCCTGTCTCGGGTACTTGACCCACCCACACAAGTGAGGTACCATTTTTCTCGGAAGACTTTGGGGAATGCGGGGTGGGTGTAATTGTGTGGATCCACGCAGATTCCAGAACTTTCCACCACAGAAATGGGAGGAAAATATGTTTTTTTTACAAATTTTGAGGTTTGCAAGGGATTCTGGGTAACAGAACCTGGTGAGAGCCAGACAAGTCACCCCATCCTGGATTTCCCTGGGGCTCTAGTTTTCAAAAATGTATAGGTTTGCTAGGTTTCCCAGGTCTCCCTAGGTGCCGGCAGAGCTAGGGTTCAAAATCTACAGCTAGGCACTTTGCAAAATAGCGTCAGTTTTCACTGTAAAATGTGGTGTGTCCACGTTGCGTTTTGGGCCGTTTCCTGTCGCGGACACTAGGCCTACCCACACAAGTGAGGTACCATTTTTCTCAAAAGACTTTGGGGACTGCGGGGTGGGTAGAATTTTGAGGATCCACGCAGATTCCAGAACTTTCCACCACAGAAATGTGAGGAAAATGTGTTTTTTTTTACAAATTGAGGTTTGCAAGGGATTCTGGGTAACAGAACCTGGTGAGAGCCAGTCAAGTCACCCCATCCTGGATTCCCCTGGGTGTCTAGTTTTAAAAAATGTATAGGTTTGCTAGGTTTCCCTAGGTGCCAGCAGAGCTAGGGTTCAAAATCTACAGCTAGGCACTTTGCAAAAAAAGGGTCCGTTTTCACTGTGAAAATGCGGTGTGTCCACGTTGCGTTTTGGGCCGTTTCCTGTCGCGGGCACTAGGCCTACCCACATAAGTGAGGTACCTTTTTTCTCGGTAGACTTTGGGAAACGCGGGGTGGGTGGAATTTTGTGGATCCACGCAGATTCCAGAACTTTCCACCACAGAAATGTGAGGAAAATGTGTTTTTTTTACAACCTTTTAGGTTTGCAAGGGATTCTGGGTAACAGAACCTGGTGAGAGCCAGTCAAGTCACCCCATCCTGGATTCCCCTGGGTGTCTAGTTCTCAAAAATGTACAGGTTTGCTAGGTTTCCCTAGGTGCTGGTAGAGTTAGGGTTCAAAATCTACAGCTAGGCACTTTGCAAAAAAGGGTCCGTTTTCACTGTGAAAATGTGGTGTGTCCACATTGCGTTTTGGGCCGTTTCCTGTCGCGGGCACTAGGCCTACCCACACAAGTGAGGTACCATTTCTCTCGGAAGACTTTGGGGAACACAGGGTGGGTGGAATTTTGTGGATCCACGCAGATTCAAGAACTTTCCACCACAGAAATGTGAGGAAAATGGGTATTTTTGGACAGATTTTTAGGTTTGCAAGGGATTCTGGGTAACAGAATCTTGTGAGAGCCAGTCAAGTCACCCCATCCTGGATTCCCCTGGGTGTCTAGTTTTTAAAGATGTATAGGTTTGCTAGGTTTCCCTAGGTGCCGGCAGAGCTAGGGTTCAAAATCTACAGCTAAGTATTTTGCAAAAAAAGGGTCCGTTTTCACTGTGAAAATGTGGTGTGTCCAAGTTGCGTTATGGGCCATTTCCTGTTGCGGGCACTAGGCCTACCCACACAAGTGAGGTACCATTTTTCTCTGAATACTTTGGGGAACGCGGGGTGGGTGGAATTTTGTGGATCCACGCAGATTCCAGAACTTTCCACCACAGAAATATGAGAAAATTTTGTTTTTTTTGACAAATTGTGAGGTTTGCAAGGGATTCTGGGTAACAAAACCTGGTGAGAGCCAGTCAAGTCACCCTATGCTGGATTCCCCTGGGTGTCTAGTGTTCAAAAATGTATAGGTTTGCTAGGTTTCCCAGGTTTTCCTAGGTGCCGGCAGAGCTAGGGTTCAAAATCTACAGCTAGGCACTTTGCAAAATAGCGTCAGTTTTCACTGTAAAATGTGGTGTGTCCACGTTGCGTTTTGGGCCGTTTCCTGTCGCGGACACTAGGCCTACCCACACAAGTGAGGTACCATTTTTCTCAAAAGACTTTGGGGACTGCGGGGTGGGTAGAATTTTGAGGATCCACGCAGATTCCAGAACTTTCCACCACAGAAATGTGAGGAAAATGTTTAGTTTTTTTACAAATTGAGGTTTGCAAGGGATTCTGGGTAACAGAACCTGGTGAGAGCCAGTCAAGTCACCCCATCCTGGATTCCCCTGGGTGTCTAGTTTTAAAAAATGTATAGGTTTGCTAGGTTTCCCTAGGTGCCAGCAGAGCTAGGGTTCAAAATCTACAGCTAGGCACTTTGCAAAAAAGGGTCCGTTTTCACTGTGAAAATGCGGTGTGTCCACGTTGCGTTTTGGGCCGTTTCCTGTCGCGGGCACTAGGCCTACCCACATAAGTGAGGTACCTTTTTCTCGGTAGACTTTGGGAAACGCGGGGTGGGTGGAATTTTGAGGATCCACGCAGATTCCAGAACTTTCCACCACAGAAATGTGAGGAAAATGTGTTTTTACAACCTTTTAGGTTTGCAAGGGATTCTGGGTAACAGAACCTGGTGAGAGCCAGTCAAGTCACCCCATCCTGGATTCCCCTGTGTGTCTAGTTCTCAAAAATGTACAGGTTTGCTAGGTTTCCCTAGGTGCTGGTAGAGTTAGGGTTCAAAATCTACAGCTAGGCACTTTGCAAAAAAAGGGTCCGTTTTCACTGTGAAAATGTGGTGTGTCCACATTGCGTTTTGGGCCGTTTCCTGTCGCGGGCACTAGGCCTACCCACACAAGTGAGGTACCATTTCTCTCGGAAGACTTTGGGGAACACAGGGTGGGTGGAATTTTGTGGATCCACGCAGATTCAAGAACTTTCCACCACAGAAATGTGAGGAAAATGGGTATTTTTGGACAGATTTTTAGGTTTGCAAGGGATTCTGGGTAACAGAATCTGGTGAGAGCCAGTCAAGTCACCCCATCCTGGATTCCCCTGGGTGTCTAGTTTTTAAAGATGTATAGGTTTGCTAGGTTTCCCTAGGTGCCGGCAGAGCTAGGGTTCAAAATCTACAGCTAAGTATTTTGCAAAAAAAGGGTCCATTTTCACTGTGAAAATGTGGTGTGTCCAAGTTGCGTTATGGGCCATTTCCTGTTGCGGGCACTAGGCCTACCCACACAAGTGAGGTACCATTTTTCTCGGAAGACTTTGGGGAACGCGGGGTGGGTGGAATTTTGTGGATCCACGCAGATTCCAGAACTTTCCACCACAGAAATATGAGAAAAATTTGGTTTTTTTGACAAATTGTGAGGTTTGCAAGGGATTCTGGGTAACAAAACCTGGTGAGAGCCAGTCAAGTCACCCTATGCTGGATTCCCCTGGGTGTCTAGTGTTCAAAAATGTATAGGTTTGCTAGGTTTCCCTAGGTGCTTGGAGAGTTAGGGTTTAAAATCTACAGCTAGGCACTTTGCAAAAAAAGGGTCCGTTTTCACTGTGAAAATGTGGTGTGTCCACGTTGCGTTTTGGGCCGTTTCCTGTCGCGGGCAGTAGGCCTACCCACACAAGTGAGGTACCATTTTTCTCGGAAGACTGTGGGGAACGCGGGGTGTGTGGTATTTTGTGGATCCACGCAGATTCCAGAACTTTCCACCACAGAAATGTGAGGAAAATTTGTTTTGTTTTTTTTACAAATTTTTGATGCATTTCTGCCTTTCAAATGAAAGACAATGTGTAAAAAAGAAGTCATTTTGAAAAATGACCTATAATTCTCATGCTAGTATGGGTACTCACAATTTCGGAAATGTGCTAATATCTACTGTTTCTCAACTCTATATTTTGTTCCAATTTCAGAAATACATAGGTGTCTTTCATACCGATTTTTCCATGTATATATTTTCCCAAATTAATTGCTATATACCCGGTACATAATAAAAAACCATTGCAAGACGCTGCTCAGTTATTGGCTCTGGGTTCGTCGGGTTCTTGGTGAACCTACAAGTCCTATATATCTCCACAACCAGAAAGGTCCAGCGGATGTAACGGTATATTGCTCTCAAACAGCTGTCCTAATTAGAAGAAGTTACAGGTGAAAACGTTGACACAAATGGCTGTTTTTTCAACTAATTTTCAATTTTTCCTATATTCAACTGTTAGTTTCTATAAAGAAACCTTGAAGGATCTACACAAATGACCCCTTGCTGAATTCAGAATTTTGTCGACTTTTCTAAAATGTATAGCTTTCCAGGATCCATTATTGTTTGAATACCCATTTCTACCATTAACTGGAAGCAGGTTGAAAGCACAAAAAATAGCAAAAATAGGCTATGTCCCAGAAAAATGCCAAAACTGTGTAAAAAGTTTTGTTTTCTGACAAAAGTCTGCTTGTCCCTGAAAGCTAGGAAGATGGTGATTTCAGCACCTCAACCCTTTGTTGATACCATTTGCAGGGAAAAAACCAGACGCTTTTATCTGTAGCCCTTTTTTCCCATTTCCCCCCCCCCCCCCAAAAAAACAAAATTGCTGTATTTTGGCTAATTTCTGGGTCCCCTCCAGGGGAATCCACAAACCCTGCATACCTTTAGAATCCCCATGATGTTGGAAGAAAAGGACGCAAATTTGGCATGGATACCTTATGTGGTCAAAAAGTTACAGGGGCCTAAGCGCAAACTACCCCAAATAGCCAAAAAAAGGCTTAGCACAGGGGGGGAAAAGGCCTAGCAGCGAAGGGGTTAAAGAATGTTGCACCTTTATACCCATTAACAGTGGGGCTATTAGTGCTTATGTAAGTAATATAGCTGATATTTCTCGTGAAGTTCAGTGAGTCGAACATTCACTGTTTACAAAATGTAATGTGTTGGAGGACAAGAATATAAATCCTAGCAAGGTAGACTCTGACTTCCATTATTTAATAGGTCAGTAAACGAGTACTCCAAATTGGGTAATATTAAGATCTGTTAATTACAATGCCTAGAAGTGGTAGAAATGTTACATTAAAATGAAGTTGTTCTCATTTATTTTGCTGTCTTTCTTTTCTCTATCTTTTTTGGTCAGGTGTCTTATTATATTTTTTCCTTTCATTTCTTTAGCTTTGTCTTTTTCATTGTTTCCCATTCCTGTTCAGTACGTTTTCACTTACTCTTTTTCTTTTATACATGCTATCAAATCTTTTATATTCCATCTTTCACTTCTTCTGATTTTCTCCTCTGAATTCTAGACTTCCCTTGTAGTGTATTTTAGTATTTTTCCCCTATTCTATCATTTCAAAATCTTATCTTTCATATTTTCTTTCCTTTTTCTCACCGCTTTGATGAGTCCTTTTCTTCCCTTCAGACCACCAAAACTGTGTCTTGTTTGCTCAGACTCTTTCCAGGTTATCTAATGATCATCTACCTGAGTGCTGCTGAGAACAAAGGTGAGGGAAGAGAGCAGAGATCTATTAGATACTTGTGACAGGATCCAATAAAAAAGTCAGCATTGGAACAGGTTTCTATTCCAATGAGCAGCGTAAGAAAGATTCACACAGAAAAGAGCACATACTTCACAGTTAGCAGCATAGTAAACTGCAAGTACACACAAAACAGGTACAGAACATTTACTAAAGCACAATATCACTGAGCTATCTACTGGTCCCACACCATGAGTTTCTCCCATTATGTTCGTGCCCAAAAAGGACTGTGAAGGAGCAGTACGCATATGCATTGACGTGTGTCAAGCAAATAAGGCAATTGAACGAGAGCAACATTCAGGTCCACACATTGCTGACATGATACAATTAAAAGGTGCAAAAGTATTCTCTCGCCTTGATTTAAATAAAGGTTATCATCAGTTGAAACTCGAAGAAAGTTGTAGGTACATTACAACCTTTTCTACACATGTTGGTCTGTTTCAATACAAAAGACTAAGGGCCTGATTTAGATCTTGGCGGATGGGTTACTCCGTCACAACGTTGACAGATATCCCATCCACCGAAATATAAATCCCATAGGATATAATGGGATTTATATACTGGCGGACGGGCTATCCGTCACCTTTGTGACAGAGTAACCGTCCGCCAAGATCTAAATCCGGTCCTACATTTTTTTTGGTGTCATCAGCTGCAGAACTTTTCAAGACGTCATTCGATGTATCATACAGCCTGTCATGAATGCGTTCAACTATCAAGATGACAAATTCATTTTTGGAGCTACTCAAAAATAGCAAAATAGGGCTCTTAAACAATGATGTTGTTTACTTGCGGATGCAGGTTTGACTTTGAATGCAGACAAATGTGAATTCCACAGGACAAAGTTAGAATTCTTTGGCCTTATCTTTTCTGATGGGGGTATGACACCCGATCATGATAAAGTACAAGCACTGTCAGCTGCTGATCACCCACAAGATGTTTCTATGGTGCATTAATTTCTAACATGGCCAGCTACTATTTCAGATATATACGAGACTTTGCCACTGTAAGTGTTCCATTGAGAGAGCTGACGAAGAAGAATGTTTCGTATCATTGGTCACATGAATGTGGGAAAAGTTTTAAGAAAATCAAACAAGTAATTGAGAATGCAGCTGAAATGGCGGTTTTCAATCCCAAGCTTCATACAGAGGTTGTTGTTGATGCTAGCCCAATCGGATTAGGCGCCATCCTTGTACAGAACAGTGGACACCCAAATGCTGGAAGGCATATTGTGGCATATCCGCCGCTCAAATTAATTTCATATTTCACTATACTAATTCACCACTGATCCTTTATGGGTTCTGGAGTATGGTGCTACTCGCCGAAAAAGCGCTTCAACGCCTCATCGGGTAGCAAGCGCTATATAAATGCAAACCTTTTCCCTCTTCTATCCCTCCACTATCCTTCTCAATCTAAATAACAGACTCACATATCCACCACTTAAATTAATTTCATATTTCACTATACTAATTCACCAGTAATCCTTTATGGGTTCCGGAGTAGCGTGCTACTCGCCGATAAAGCGCTTTGACGCCTCGTCAGGGGCAGTAAGCACTATATAAATGCAATTACAGTACAATACAATATGCAAGTAGGAATTTGTCCCAAACAGAACATGCTTATTCACAACATGAAAATGAAAGTTTAGCTGTGGTATGGGCTTATAAACATTTCCATGTACTCCTATATGGAAAGCCTTAACTGATCATCAAGTTTTACTAACTATATTTGGCATTCCAAAGGCCAAGATGCCTCCTCACATTGAACGATGGGCACTATGATTACAAGAGTACAATTATAACATTGTGCATTATCCAGGGAAGGACCAGAACCCTGCAGAACTCTACTTTTCCAGATTGCCTATCTAATGTCAAGGTACATCATCCAAAACAGCTGAAGCCTATATCAATTCATTGGAAAATCAAACACACCAGCTGCTAGTTTGCCAAGATTATCACTGCCACAAACCACGACAGCGACATGCTAAAGTTGAAAGATATAATCACACATCAGTCATGGAACCGACGCCCTCGACCTCTCACCAGTGATGGTGAATATCAAAAATACAAAAATGTCAAAGATGAACTGTCCATAACTCAGGAAGGAGTTATATTGTGAGGGTCAAGATTTCTGATTCTGGCGAAACCTGAGGCATAAGATGATTGAAGTGGCCCACGAAGGACATCGCTGAATTGTTGCCACAAAACGAGCTCTCTGAGACAGAGTCTGGTTTCCGTATCTCAATGAGCGGGTTGAGAAGGAACTATAGGCCTTTCATATGTGCAACTGCCTTTCTACTAAAGTTACTCAACACACCTTAAACATGTCATAACTCCTGAAGCATGCCTGGGAGAGAATTGACTTTTTCGGTTCTCTTGACAATGGACATCACCTGATGGTGATTGTGGATGAGTACTCACGATTTCCCTTAATTGAGGATCTTCCATCTACCACTCAAGACTGAGTAATTGGAAGACTAGATGGTATCTTTGCGACATAAGGTGTTTTGACCATGTTGAAATCTGACAATTGCCCGCCATTTAACAGTTGTGAATTCAAAGATTTTTTAGAGCATCTGAGTATAAAGCATCAGAAAATCACACCTCTGTGGCCGCAGGCCAATGGACTAGTTGAGGGTGTTATGAGTGCGCTAAAGAAAGCAGTGCAGCATGCAACTGTTGAAAAGCTCGATTTAGAGACTGTGTTAAATTCTACCTTGAGAGCTTATCGTTCAACACCTCACTTTACCACAAGTGAAAGTCCTGTGACATTGATGTTCAGGAGAGCAATGACAACCAAGATACCTCAGTGGACCAATCAGAGAGAGACGAGACTGCAAATCGTGAGAAGGACTTGGTTCAGAAACAAAAGATGAAAGCGTACGCTGACAAAAGACAACATGAGAAGAACATTGTGTTTAGGAGAGGAGATCGACTGCTCAAACACCAGATGCGGAAAAGAAAATCTGATGATCCATTTGATGCAGAAGCTTTTCAAGTGGTGTTTACAAATGGACACATGGTGACTGCCCGGCGCCATGGGAAGTCTATTACCAGAGACTCCTCTCACTTTCCGCGTTTAACTCCTCGTTTGTCAGATCCACATGTTAAAGGAGAGACTGGATCTGATGCACCAGTGACTGCTGTTGCCTTTCCACCATCAACGCAGATCCTGGACATTGATGGTGACAGTTCCCAGTTCCAAAATCGGGTTGAACAATTGAAGCACCAAACAAATTGATTGAAGAGATGTAATTGTGTATGTATATATTTTGTACACATTTAAAAAAAAAAAATGTAACAGAGGAGAGATGTAATGACTTGCGAGTTAGCAAACACGGTACTATTTTGGCTCCTGATTAACTCCGTAGAACTATGACGTAGGTGTTAGAGCAGAATTCAATGAAGGCTGATTTAGAATGGTGAGTTCTCAGTTACACACAGCAGAATAAAGATGTGTAATACTAAGCTCCATGTGTGGTGTAATCATTTGTGGGTACCCAGGCTGGGGAAGACACTACAATAGCTTTGCCCAATCATCTTATTCCTAACCAGCAATACCAATTTGTGGCAAACACTGCTGCTTTTCCGGTATTAAAGCCACCACGTAAAGCTCTGGTACCCAGGTCCCTAGAGCCAACACCTGAAAAACACTCCTATTCCGGTGCTAGGTTTCACACATACCATTCCCAATTCACATCATTTCTAATCTCCAGACACACTGTTATTCCAATAATGGGACCACAGGCCCAGCTCTGACAAGGTACCTCAATAATGACCTTTTAGACTGATAACGGGCTCTGTTCCGCTGCTATTTACCCTCTGCTATGAGCAGGGGGTAAGGGTGGTGGGGTATCAGTGCAGGTCGGTGGATGAGGGCCAAGGTGTAGGTGGCGGTGGAGAGCATATCAGGGCAAGTAAATGCTGGGTGGGGTCTTGTCATCTTCTCCCCTAGTGCTGACGGGGCCTGGCTAGGGCCCAATGATGCCCCTGAAGAAGCCCCCCATTATGCAAAGTTTTATCAGGTGTTGAAACCAGGTCCTATGTTTCTGGACCTGGGATTACTGGATCTCAGACCACACAGAATCGCCCGCAGCAGAATCTCTGCCTTCATTCTCGAAGAGAGTTTGCTCTAGGCACAGTGGCAGCCGCTATTTACCGGGGTGGCAGGCCGGGGAGCAGGAGGGGGGGTGTAAATTAAAATGATAAATAATAATTTAAAAACACTTACCTTCAGTCTGGCTGGCCGCCGCCTCTCAGACCGCTCGTGCTGCCTCTCGCTCCTCGGAAGAAGGAACCAGGAAGCACTCAGGCTCCTGACTCCCCTAGCCAATCACAACGCTGCAATGCAGCATTGTGATTGGTCTGAGAGCCGTGGTTCGGCGCTCAGACAAGGAATGGGGGCCTGGGCATGTTCTGCACCCAGGCTGTAATGCATCCTGGGTGCAGAACATTCAAAGTGCGCATGACTGTTATGGTTGGCCCGAGAAGGTCGGCCAAACAGTTATGCGCAATTTAGAGTGGAGCAACCACTGCTCTAGCAGTCCAGCCCCGCCGCGTCCTGCACCAGGAAACGGAAAACTAAAATGATAATAACGCTGGTTATTATCATTTTAGTCTTAATTTTTTTACACTGCATAAAGCAGTGGGGCGACGCGCCTCCGCCTTAGCGGAGGAGCCACCACCGTCTAGGCAGCTCGTAATGAAGCCCAAAGTGTTTACCTACCGCAGCCATATCAAAATTTGGATAGAGACTTGTCGGATAGATAAGTCTGGAGGAAAAGAAGCACCCTTTGCTTTCGTAAGAGTCGGTGATTTCTGTGCGATATTGATGTTTCTGACTAAGAAATTAGCCTCATTCATTTGCAGAGACTCCTTAATGACAGAAATTGCCTTGGGGGCGGCAAAGCAACAGCCCGAGGCGAGGAAGAGAGCAACTGCGCACGTCACGTGTATTGGCATTTGCTTTGACATATCAGCCGAGGCTTTGCGCCTCCCAGAGGCCCTCATGGCTCTTATCATTACAAGAAAAAGCCATGAAGCATCGGTCTTTCGGACAGGAGTGGTGAGGAGGTGAAGCACTGTGGTTTTCCAGACAGATTTTTACATGCTGGCATGTCTTTAACTGCAAGTACTAATACAAATTGACTCTCCACCAACGAATGAGTTAACCTCTATAAGCGATAATGGCCGTAGGGCTGAGGGGTTAAATTTGTGTAAAATTAACCTTCTAACGTAATCATCCATTTGTGGGGGGGGGCTAGTACTGTACACAATTGAATTGTTTCCTCAGAATGATGCACTGATGCATTGTGATCATTTTCTCTATGAAAGTCTTTTCATCTTTGATTATTCACTTATAGCTTCAAAGTATTTAGACAAGACTACTCCTGGAGGCCTAAGATGAGTAGGGCAAGTAAAACAGTGCATAGTGCAGCACATAATATTAGCTCCAGGCTCGTCCTTGTGTAAAATCACATATTCAAGAACCTTTTACAGCGCTGAGAACTGCCAAAGTTGAATGAACAATTGCGGAGAGAGGGTCACAAAAATATCATTAAAAAAATGTATTTAGAAGAATGGCCTAAAAAGTAGAGGTGGCGGAGCCAACAAATTAACAGTGAAAGCCGAGCCAAAGGTCTGGCTTGGCCCTAAAGGCCCGTGCACGAGCCGAGCCATGACAATGTTTCGCATTTGATTTGTGCAAAGAAAAATTATTAAAAGTGTAAGCTCCCTTCAAAATTCCAAAAAGTGTATTTCTTTAATATGCAGAAGCATTTCACCCTAGTACACCAGATTATATCACTGCATTCAGAGACAGTTATTAAAATTGATAGTTTTAAAACATGAACTTACAAACATTCATATCCAACTCTAACGACATGCTATTAGTGAACGAAGAGGCAAGTCAGTTGTCAACTGCACCCTATATGTGGCATAGATGATTAATGTAGACTAAGCAACATTATAGTCTATTACATCAAACACAAGAGATACATTTGCCTAGCTAGAATCACACAATTTGGTCAAACATGGAAGCCGGGATTGATCCCAGGATTTCTGGTTTCAGATAGCGCAAAGCAGCCAACAGCCTGGTATCTCTTTGTCTCTCCTGTTATGCATCCAGGGGTTAATGTTTTGCCTTACATTCTTGGTGCTTGAAGTAAGAGCATGTGAGGTAGGCCGAAAGCACATGAAAGCTCAACTGGTTTTCAGATCAAGGGTCCAATAGGACCTCGCGCTGAGCCAGAGTCAGGCATTTGGCTCAAGTCTGGCTCGAGCTATGAGTGGCTCACCCACTTCTACTAAGAAGACCAAGTAACTAAGGAACCACTATAAGAGGGAAGGTCTATGTAAATAACATATTGGAGTAATAACCGTAGACAAGTAATCATATGCCTTTGAAAAGGGGCGGTGTGAAATTTGCAAACTTTTTTATTCACAAAATACCCTTAACTTTCATATAATTATATGTGACACGTCACTGGTGTCTCAAGCAACACTTTCCTGAAAGGGGATACCTCCCAAAGAAAAGGTATGCAGGATACCGAAAGGAGACATTTTCAAGTAGAAAAGATCCTTTCGAGACCAAAATCCCTCTCAGCAGATATTTTCTACTTGAAGCAGTCTCATGAGGTCAAAATTCATGCAAAATTTCACATTATGCGAAATGATGAAACTTGTGCACTTTGCGTGTAATAGAAAAATATGGAAATTATGAAAGCGGTGGGGGGTAAAAAAAATTCACAAGCCCACTTTTACACAAGAGAGTACAACTGAATAAGGCTTTTATCAATAGTACCATTAGCAAGGTATAAGCAGGAAAGAGCTTTTAACAGATAAACAGCTTTGTTGACAAAACAATCACCAATCAGCCAGCCCGATACTTGCCGGCCCACTCCCACACTGCACTAGGCCAATGGGCCAAGTCAATAACAAAATTAAGCCAGTCCTCGTCACATGCGACCAGTGTTTAATTTGTAATAGAATCAGTGCCGGTTCCCAGAGCTCTGCTCAGAAGCCCGGCCAGTGTTATTAAATGTCAGCACACCGAATACCACGGCTGCTTAATCTTGAATCCACCTCAGGTCTCTCTAATCCACTACCAGACAATCACTGCTCCTTTATCTCACTAGTGCAGGTTCCTGCTTTCTCCCTCTGTGACAGGTTTTCCATCTTTCTCTTTCTCCTCCTTTCCAGTGTTTGTGTTTTTCTCTCTCTTGAAATGTCTGATCTGGAAAAATATGTGTAAATTCCCAAAAATGAGTGTTGGTGGGCCCTCCGGCAATCACCGGCTCAAGTTAAGTCACATATGCGTCACATTCCATGTCATAGCTCTCAACCTGAGATCCTGTAAAATGGCAATAGTTTCCCTTTCCTTGCCCCATTATTTTGTCAGCCCTGCTGAATAATTTTTTCACCAGCTGCTGCATAATGCTTCCCTCCTTATCAGTAATTCCAGTACATTACTTTTTGAATGGATAACTATAACGAGGAAGATGACGGGGCAGTAATTCCAGGTAATCTCTCCGACCACAGCATCTCACAATATTCTGGAAGCCACAGACTGCCGCTTGGCTTTTCACAGCAGAGCCAGCAACTACAAAGTTTCTGTCTCATTACTATTTCTTGGCATTTAGCAGTGGCAGCCGGAACGGATCTGGGGCGGCGGGGCAAGGGTCGAGGGGGTAAAGAGATGTAAAAAAAGAAAAAGAAAATAGATGTACCTCTTCGCCGCTCGTCTCCCGCGTCGTCTCTCCTCAGTCTGCCGACCAGGAAGCAGCCAGGCTCCCCTGAGCCAATCACAACGCAGCAATGCAGCGTTGTGATTGGTCTGAGCGCCGTAATTCGGTGCTCAGACAGGGACTGGGGGCCTGGGCATGTTCTCCACCCAGGCTGTAATGCAGCCTGGGTGGAGAACCTGCTAAGTGAGCAGGACTGTTTGGTCTGCCAAAGTGTCATGCGCACTTCAGTGTGCCCACCACTCCTCCCCTGCCTTGCTCTGTGAGCAGAGCAGCCCCACCCTGCCCCATGCCACTGCAGCAAAATGATAATAACATCGTTATTATAATTGTATTTTTCTTTTCCTTCACTGCTGCCACGCAGTGGGCGACGCTCCTCCGCCTTAGCGGAGAAGCCGCCACTAGCATTTAGTTACCTTGACAAATTCAAAGCACGACGATTGCCACTAGAGAATCGAACTGGACATGACTTGCAGTGATGTAGCGTGGGTGGGGCCACAGGGGCATTTGCTCCAGGCGCAAAATTCTTAGAGGGTGCAAAATTTTCAAAGAAAAACATTTTGTACTACTAATTTCTTTTTCTTTTAACATTTTGTGCCAGGAAGTGCTAACAGTCCACGGGTTAGGGGGCGCAATACTTGCCTTGCCCTGGGTGCTGGCAAGTGCAACCCACGCTCGCCGCTGTGGACATGCACTGCAGAGAGTTTCCGAGACTCCTGGATTTCAAAGCCCGGCAGAGAGTGCAGAGTAGTCAGCATTACATCAGCGGCGGTGCGTCCATTGGGGCGCTGGGGCGTTGCCCCACTAATGGAAAGTAATACTCCTGTACGTCTGGCAGACGTACAGGTGTATTACTTGAAGTCCGTGCCGGGCGGTCACTGACGATCACCGGGCGACGGGGGGGGGTGGTGACGTCGGGTGTAGCGCACTTAGTGCGCATGCTCAGTTCTGGGCTGGTCATTTTTCTGACCAGCCCGGGGCGCACATGTGCATTAGCCTGCAGATTAGAAGAGCAGGGGTTGCTTCATGGCGCAGCCCCCGGTCTCCTAATGGGCGGGTGTGTACCCCTGCCCAAGCCAATCCTGGCGCTGCTGGGGCAGCGTCTGGATTGGCTTAGTTTTTTGACTCAAGAGAAGAGCCCGCACATCGCAGATCTTAGCTGGGGACGCAACCAGATGAAAGTGGTATGGCACGCTGTCATTCAGAGTCAAATGCCCACCCGAGGCCAAATAACCTTTCGATATATCCCTGCCATTAGAGCGCTTCCCCCATCCCCGCTGAAGTGAGCATGCTTAGGTTGAAAAGACGTGTGCAGTCGGTGGCTGTCGCATTCCACTCAGCTTTTTGGGAAGCTTAACGCGCTGTCTAGCCTCGAGGCCTTCACACGCGGAAGCCGCTCTTTCAGGGAGAGTGCCTTCGAAATGCAACACAAGCTATCCTCTTACAGGGAGGCGGTGAGACGGCCCGGGCGCCTGGCTCTCTGCAGGGCGCGTTGCGCCTCGTACACGTGCCTACGCGAGAAGGATACCCTGCTCAGAAGTCACAGGAGGACCGGCCCACACTGGAATGGTGCCAGACAGCGCTCTTCACTGTCAGGGCAGTGTCAAGAACTTCTGCATTCTTCCTGCAGGTGGAGCGAAGTAAAAAAGGCCAAGATTCTTTACTGAGATCGGGAAAACACATGGGTCAAACGAGAAATGCCCCTGCTCTCACCATTTGTCTGTGCAACTGGCAAAGTGGATGTGGCGTTTAGGCCAGAGCTGCCGACTTGGAAACTAAGGAACCAGGTTCTAGTCTCGGCGTCCGCTCAGCATCCTGTGATTCGGGGCAAATCATTTATTCTTCCCGTGCCGAAAATAAATCAAAAAATTAATTTGACCTTTTGTAAGCTAACCGGCGCTTATGTGAAGCGCTTCAAAACCGTGGAGTCGAGTTTGCGATATATAAAACTGTAAAAATTAAGACACCTATTTACTACAGTGGTGTAATGCGACCAGATCTCCATTCCTTCTTATTTACATATCGATTTATATTTTATGTTAGTTATCTATATCATTGTCGATAAATCCAAGGCTGGCTATTTGACCAGTATGCACATCCGCAGTGTCTGACTTGGATCATTCATAGTCAGGCGAGAATAGCCCCAAGGGAGAATTTGCCGCTTCTTCCACGGATCGGTGGATTTTTGCATTGTATCTCGAAGTCTGTTATGAAGCTCTGTGGTTATACTGAATAAGCACCTACCTATGTTATATGACTTCTCTTTATTAATATAATAACTGCACTTTCACAATTGCTTTATTAACCTTACTGCTTTCTCAAATTTGCTTGAAAATTCACCATTTGTCCACTCTACGCTCGCTACGGTGCTCTATGAAATTCATTTTCCGCTCACCACTTACAAATGTCACCAGCCGCCACTGCATTACATGGTGAGTATACGAGGGCCAAGTAGCATGTAATTCAGAGGGAGCTGTCGTGACAGCCTAATATGCGAGAATTCAGTGTAACAAAAAAATCTACGTTCCTCTTTCAGTTTAGAAAAGCCATTATGCCCACTTTTTTTTATTTAGATCTTTATCACCTGCGCTCTATTTTTTTTCTTTTTCAGAGCGTGAATGACTTCTTGAGTTTGCAAGCACTCTATAAGTGCCTTATGATGATGATGCATCAACAATCAATAGACTTTTTAGGTTTTACGTAGATGGCATTTGCGACACTCATGGCGAATATACACTATTCTATACTTAAAGGGGATATGGGTCATCCTCCTTTAGGCATCAGCTTCGATGCTCTGCAGCCTACAGTCATTAACTCGAGACGGTGTTAATCACACCTTGAATTAGGCGACAAATGTAATTTAGTCTCACTGATTTTCTTTTGGCTATTTTACATCAGAAATCAATTGATGAGCAGTTTGGTAGCACTGGGAAGAGAGCACTGACAAAGCATATGAAAAGTGGGTGCTGCAGAACAGTTTTTGCTTTTCCTTCTGTTCTATTTGTTAGATGCTTTGGTCAGTGCTCACTCTGCGGTGCTATGGCGCTGTTTGGCGAGGCATTATAAGTATGGAGGCCGACAGAAAAGTATTTAACTCTTTTTAGGTCTCACCAACAAAACAGCACAACATCTCTGGCTGCGAAAGATCTATTGTGAACTTGAACTTACAGTGGGCTTACTGCCAATCCATTGCTTTTAGGACTGGTTGCCTTTATTGTCACTCATTTGCTTCCTTCTCATTCATTGGCTTGCCTTCCTCTTCTTGTTTGTCTGTCCCCTGCAGCATAGCCTCTTTACAATCCTTTTTATTGGCTGACCTCCATCACTCACATTTAGGGAACTAGTTTTTTTCTTTTTCATTCAGCTCTCCAAGATTGTGAATGTGTTTTTTTAGTTCTCTCTTTTGTGTGCTGGTTTCCTCCACCAATTCTCCATCGTGTGTTGTGTTGCTCTCCACCCCTATCAGCTTGTCAACAAGTCTACTCTTCAACCGTATTTCAGCAAAAATAACCCGTTTGCTGTGCTATTACGCACAGCAAGCAGGTTATTTTTGCTTAAGTACAGCTGAAGAGTAGACTTGTTTTGTTTCAAACGTCATGAGTGTCGCAAATACCATTTAGATCAAACCTAAAAAGTGGTATATTCGCAACGTACCCCAGCAGAGCCACCGTAGGGGTGATGGATAGTGTTGTGTCAGTGATGTCTTCAATTATCTTACAGACATTTTCCCAATAGTCCCTGATTGGGGGACATTGGCACGCCAGGTGGAGGAAGCCGGCATGGCTGCGCCACACCTCATGGACTGTGTGTCTGTAAGGAGCTTCATTCTATACAATTGGAGGGGAGTACGATATAGCCTGTGCAAGTATTTAGCATGGATAAGGCGTAGCCTGTAATTTGGGGATAGTGCACCTGTTTAGGAGCAGCAATAGTACCACTGTCGGTCCATTATGTCTGCACCTACGTCCCGCTGCCATTCCGCTCTTGCCCTAGACACGATGAGAGATGCTATCGCCTGTATTGTGGCAGAGAGCCTGGTGATGAGTTTCTTTGGAGCGGTTGCAGTCAGTAAGATTTCCAGTGCAGGGATCCTGGCCTGCTCCAGAGGGAGAATTGGGTGTGCTCACCAGCACACACTGCGCAGGCGAGAAAACAGAAGAACATCCAAGGGTGGGCATTTTACAGCGGCCCTCAGCATCTCAGGTTTAAGAAAGTGGCATTGGGTTAGAGGTCCCCCATAGTTGTCAACTGGAGATGGCGCGCTTGTCTGCACGCTTAGTCCTTCAACATGGGGGGCAGAGTCCCATTCTGTGCCAGTGGTAGTGCAGGTGAATACAGAATTGGCAGGCGCACCCTTCTGCAGAGTCCAGCCCAAGCCCAAGTCATGCAGCCCACTGTGTCTGTGCCGCCAGTTGGGTGAGTCGGGGTCATGGAGATCACCTCATGTAGGGGCATGGTGTAATCAATCAATTAATCAATCAGGATTTATAAAGCACAGTTAATCACCTGGGAGGGTATCCAGGCACTGATGGTGTTGCTTCCTTTGTTGGGTTCAGTTGAACAGCCAGGTCTTGAGTGCTTTCCAAAATTCCAGAAGAGAGGTGGAGGTCCGGATGCAGTGCTTAATTTGTAAAATATTAAGTGCCAGGGCTCTGACCGGGAGGCCACTGCAGCTTGCACCACCCATCGCCCTTGTCATGGCTGCCAAAACGACAGTTCAGATTATTCCAGGTCCCCAAAGCTAAAGGAATGGCTGGGGAGGCAGGTATTTGTACTTTTAATGTATACTGTATTCCTAAACAGCTGTTGTTCTGCTCATCTCTAAATTAGATGAGCAGCACCACCATGTGGTAGACTGTTCTAGGTATGGTGTTGACAATTAGGTGCCAGTGCCGAGTACCAGAAACCAATTAAGTGCCGGGGCTTAGCACCGGAAAACCCCGGCTCAAATTAAGCACTGTCCGGAGGTACAGAGGAAGGCCATTTCAGAATTTAGCTGTGAGGTAGGAGAAGGAAGGAGGAGGAACGCAGGTGTCTGGATGGCTGGTAGAAGTTCAGGCCGTGGTTGATGTAGGCTGGTCCTTGGTTGTGCAGGACTTTCTTTGTAGGTGTGGATCAGCATCTTGAATTTACATCTCTTCTGTATGGCGAGCCAGTAGAGTCTCTTGAGGTGAGAGGGGGTGTGGGTCTGTTTGGGGAGGTCGAGGAGGAGTCTGACTGTGGAGTTCTGTATGGTCTGCAGTCTCTTCAGGAGGTGAGTGGTGATTCAGTCGTAGAGTGCTTTGCCGTAGTCCAGGCAGCTGGTGACTAGGGCTTGAGTGAGTGTGCGACTGGTGTTGATGGGGAGCCATTTGAAAATTTTCAGAAGCATGCGAAGTGTGAGGAAGCAGGCGAAGAGATCTGCTGTGATCTGGTTTTTCATGGTGAGTTTGCTATCCAGGATTATGCAGAGGTTTTAAGTATGGTCTGTCAGTGTGGGTGAGGGTCCCAGTTCCGAGGGCCACCTGGAGTGGTTCCACGGGAAGGTGTTATTGCTGAAGATCAGGACTTACGTTTTGTCTCTGTTGAGTTTCAGGCAGTTGTTTTTCATCCAGTCGGCGATGCTCGTCATACACCTGCGGAAGTTGGCTCTCGTGGTGGTGGGCGTGTTTAGAGAGCAGGAGGATGAGCTGGGTGTCATCTGCATAGGATATGATGTTTAGTCCATGGGCTCTGACGATGTTGGCCAAGGGGGCCATGAAGTTATTGAACAGCATGGGGTTGAGGGATGATCCTTGAGGAATGTCGCAGATGATGTCCTTAGGCTCCGAGGTGAACAGTGGTAGGCGGACTCTCTGGGTTCTACCGGGGAGGAAGGAGGCAATCCACTTGAGGGCATCTCCTTGGATTCTGATGAGATGCAGTCTTTTGCTAAGGGTGTGGTGGGATATGGTGTTGAATGCTGCTGAGAGGTCGAGGAGGATCAGGACCTCTGTTTCTCCCAGGTCGAGGAGGGTTCTGATGTCATCGGTGGCTGCAATCAATGTGGTTTCGGTGCTGTGGTTGGTGCGGAATGTGGATTGGGAGGTTTCGAGGAGGAGGTTGGTTTACAGGTGTTCTGAGAGGTTGTGGTTGATGGCTTTTTCAAGAACTTTCTTGGGGAAGGGGAGCAGGGAGATGAGGTGGTAGTTTTTGAGTTTGCTGGGGTCAGCGGATGGTGCCTTGAGAAGGGATTTGACTTCTGCGTGTTTCGATTCTTCAGGAAAGGTGGCCGTGGAGGGATTGAAGAGGATGGTGAGCATGCTGCTAATCTTGTTGCTTCCAAGGTTGAAAATATGGTCTGAGCAGGGGTCAGTGGGGGCTCCTGAGTGGACAGAATTTTTACATAGGTGTCCTGTGTGGTAAGCTGGCCCCAGGTGGTGAGTCGGTGTTCAGGGCTTGCTTTTGTGGGAGCGTGGTTGCTGAGGAAGTTGGAAGGGGAGAGCAGGGGATCAAAGTTCTTGTAAATGACGGAGATCTTGTTATGGAAGTAGTCTACCAGGGTGCCGCACAGTTCCCAGGAAGTGGTGATGCCGTTTACGGTGGCAGAGGGGTTGGCAAACTCTCTGAACATGTTGAAGAGTTCCTTGCTGTGGTTGAAGCTTGCTTCAAAGTGGTCCGCAAGGGCGTTCGTTTTCGTATTCTGCAGCAGCCAGTGGTAGTGGTCGAGGGCTCTCCTGAAAGTGGTTTTGTATGTGGTTTCCCAGCTGGTGCGTCATTTTCTTTCAAATTGCTTGCAGTTGCATTTCGCTCAACACCCAAATGTGGAGTGAAAGGTACAGGGTGTATCCACTGGTGCGCAAAATGTGCTTGTCTGCATTTATAGTAGAGATCCATATCCGGGGCACCCAGACCCCTATTCAAACAGTAGAGTCAAGAAGACCTCCCATGCCAATCACAGCTGTTTACCGCCCCAAGTCAAAGTGATGAGTAAGTATCTGAGTCTTTCCGAAAAGGTCTGCTTTTTGTGATTTGGTGTAAACCATTCAGCTGTTTGTGAGAAATTAGCACTTGAAGAGGGCTCAGGTTGGGCATGAACTAGTTAATAATGTAGGTCCATTGTGGACCATTTCAGTAAAACATTCTGACTTATAGAGTGAAACATGTACTTCCATCACCAGCAGCGGTTTGTTAGTTAATCTACTGCAGCATCACCACAGAATTCTAATGAACAACTAGAGCTCCAACATTTTTATTGAAGACGAAAATTAGGCACTAGTGAACACCATTTTGTTGGTATAAGAGCTGTTGAATTTAAAGCCTTTCATGATAAGTACGCTGCAGTAAATGAGCAGTGAAATGTTAATGCAGATATAATACCAGCACATTAAAAATGTGATGGGAGTTATGAGGTTTTAGCAGTTTGAGGTACAATGTATTTTAAGGGGTCTAAAAATAGTTAAAGAGAAAGATGTCTGCACAAGTACAGTATCCCTTTCCACACCGGTTTACTCAGTCTACCCATCTTCTCAGCCGCTTAACAGATCCCTAATTTTAATAGATTTCCATTTTGTTAGACAAATTTATGAATATATTCACTGAAAAAAACAAAGGAAAAAAACAAAGGTTAAAGTGACATTAGAATTAAGTTATATGCCAAGCCCTTATTCTGCATCAGAAAAAAACTGAACTTCACTGAAAAAAAGAATGGTTAAAGTGATGTTATAGTTAGATGTTGGAATGAGACATAAACTAACGTTTAAAAAACCCACAAAAAACTGATATAAGCCAGTTATAGTTTAGTGAACTATCTATAACTTGTGTCCCATCATGCACTGCTTATGACCTCACTTATTAAATCACTCATGACATATTAAATGACATCACTGACTATATTTAAATAACAACATTGTTGAAGTTACTAATGAGATCAACCAATTATTATGAATGTGTTATTGGCTTTGTGAACGAGGAGTAATAAAACAATCTAAATTGATGGATGGACTCTTATAAACTACTCTGGAAGCTTTCAAAAGATGCAAAAGAAATTGAACATTTCAGAAGTGAAGAACTTTTGATTGATGTCAATTTATTTTTACTTGTATTCACCCAAATGATGGGTATAGGAGATTTAGGTCACTTGCAGAGAGCTGGTCATTGAACAATAGTCCTTCTGTATGACGGGCCCAAGCTTGAGCAGGTAGGGAGTTGAGTGGTCTTGGAGGGGTGGGCACAGGGCCTGGCTATGAGTGAGGCCCTGCCGTCAAACGCTCACTGCTCATGCTTCGTTACCATGTGTAGTGGGGGTTGACTACATGTGGAGGGTTGGGCAGACGATCTGGCCACAGGGTAAGCCCTCCTTTCAACCCCTATTGTATGGTGGATATAGGGTCTGGTGTGAAACCAGGCCTTGCAGACAACCTCCACTGAGTATGTCCACAGTCTGTGCATAGAGGAGTTTGGCAGCTTGAGGAGGGGTGGGTGCAGATCCTGGCCACAGGCTAAGACCTACGTCAAACTTGTAATTTTAAAACCATGTAAGGGGGCAGGGTAGCTGTACCCTGACTCACTTGCGCTTCTGGGGTAGGGAAGGGACCCTTAGGGACCAACGTAGAGCTCAAAATTAAAACACATTTTTTATGCCATGGGTACCTCTGTATTCCTGCAGGATCCAGTGAGGCTCCAGTGTGGTAAGGCAGAGCTCCTGTGGGAGTTCTGGAACCGGAAGACTGCGCAAGCTACATAAACTGAAGCTGGCATGGTCTCGCAGTACCATGAGGGTGATGCTTGAGCGGCAGTGCAGTGGGAGTACCATGAAACACATTTTAAAAAGTATCAAAGATGTGTCGTGAGGGGTGTGTGCGGTTGGGCCATCCATGGGGATTGGGAGAAGGGCCTGGCCGCAGGTAAACCCCCTGCTGTGCACATCCAAATGTCATGCACTCTGGGGGTTGGTATCCCATGTGGTTGTTGGGTGCAGGGCCGGACCAAAGACTGCACAGTGGGGAACTAGCTGCACACAGGCCGCAGGCTAACCCCTTGGTGCCAGTGGCTGTGTTGCTGCCTCTACTCCGTCCTTCCTCCTCTCTCATTTGTGTGCATGAATTACCCCCCACCTTCCCTGGTATGTTCTGTTATCATTGACACTGTGATGACACTGCCCTCCATTGCTGGCTCTGACGCTTTCTCCCCTGTACTTGGGGCACGGGAGATAGTTTTTTTGTTTAAGATTGGTACTGCTGTACTCCTGCAGTACTGGGTAAGGAGCCACCCATGAAAAAAATGGTGAAATGGGTTTTTGTCCAGTAATGCAGGAGTACCACGTACCCAACTTTTTTCATTAAAAGGTGTTTCATTGATGATTACTGCAGGTGGAAGAAGACAATGGCGTCTAAAAGTGGTGTTCCTCGCCACTGCTTTGAAACACTGATGTATAAAACCTCAGAATATACAGAGCAAATGATAGAGTTCAAGCTGGGAAAGTGCCCAAACCCAGGCTGCGCATGAAGGACGTGTGCAGCGGATGGTTGTTCACAACCAGGGGACTGGCTACGTGCAGAGGGTTGAAAGGAGACCCTGTGGCCAGCCGTACTCTGCCGTGTGCAACAGGATGTTCAACACCTTGCGGAGTTGGGTGCAAGGTTTTTCCACAGCCCACACTGTGCATGGCCAACAGTGCTCTGTGCAAACAATTTTTGTCCCCTCATAATTGTAAAGAATCCCCACGCAATGGACTATTGTGCGGTCTGTGACTCATCCAGATGTTCCTGCTCTTCCTGGGGCTATTCCTCCCTGTCCTCTCCTGCAGGTGCCATTTTTGTAGTACAATCGACACAAAAATTTGAAAAAAATGTAATAAAGCTGGCAGAAACTATTGAGGGTGTCAATGTTCTCAAGTGTCCCTCAGTAATAACAGGAGGAGGGTGGGGACTTCCAGGGAATACATCAAATTACATTAGCCAATGACATGGTGTTTTACAGTGAATTGCACCTAAAAGTGGAAAAATTCCACTAAACCCATCAAGACACCTTTCTTGTTTGGGCCTATGAGGAAACCTCTATGCTCAAACTTTAAATAAAACTACACCCTCATAGTGAACACAGCTTTTTTTTAATTGCGTCTCACGTTCTTTGGTACTCCTGCGAGAGCCGGAACTGGAAGTTAACCCATGTGGGAATCCAGCTGAATGCTCTCATTGTTTCTGTTTGTCCCACTGGAGTACTGCAGTACCGTATGGGAGTTAAAAAAAACAACCTCAATTGATTTGGCTAACCACCATTACTGGATTGGTGTTTAACAGAGACAGTTTGCAGTAAATACAATCTGAAGCTATCATGGCTTCAGAAAAAATTGGAGATCCGCCAACAACAAGTGCATCATCCACCAGACCTATACAAGGTACATTACCTGAAGATGATGACGCCACTGGTCTTCCAAGCACGTTCAGAGCACCACAAGAAGCAAGGCCAGAGAAGTCATCGGTCATCGGTCATCGGTGGGGTGGCAGTTTTTTGTAATTAAATGCGCAGAAGGTGCTACATAGACGGAAGATGGAATGAGGAAGCACCTGAGGGCAATACACTGAAACAACCTAGCGTGTGTAGAGATGCAGAAGAAAAAATCAGTGGAAAGAGAACCAACTGCTCCAGAGGAAGTGCTGAAACAAGAAGAGGAAGAAAATGACGACAACATGCAGCATTTGGTGTATATACTGCACGCTCTGCCATCAAGTTGTGGGGGTTCTCCACCCATCAGGGGTTGGCCACAAGCCAAGACCTGTGCCAACCCCACACTGTGTACGGCTGAGAGACATGACAAACAATAAATATGTTTTTTCTATTTTTTAAGCATGAAAGGTAGTTTCTTTTTTGTTTTTTAAAACCTTTTTTTCATTTTTTTTACATTTTGTTCGGACTGAACAAAAAAGGAAGAAAAAGCAGGCCTTAAAGAGTAGATTAAAAATATAAATGAAAGCCGAGGATTTACTGCTTGCATGGGGGGATTGTTGGGTGCTTGGCCTGGCTAATAATATCTAAACAAAACAACAAGAGAAACCCTTATGTCCATGCGAACCGGGGTATCAAGTAATCCTTGAAAAGTGTGTTCACATGGAACTCATTCACAACAAGAACATTTAAATATCACAGATATTACTGTGCAGACTGAATCAAACAAAACATTAATACAAGATTAAACAGCATTCATATTTAGAATAAGCAATGACAAATTAGCCAGTATGTAACACGGTTCAGCCGAACCGAGTTTTATTCAAGCACAACAATTGAGTATACATATATAAAAAAAGAGGGAGTAGTGAGAAAATAAAGAACCCCAGTTGTGTAATCGAACCAGAACCAAGAAAGGTAGGATAAGTGACATGGAAATCAAAAAACAGGAAAGTGATTGGTTGATACAAAAAATGAGTCAGCATTGTCAATCATAAACACTCATGGATACAGAAATTCAATAATTGTATCATCAACGGCAAAGGACTTTGTCTGTCTCAATAATCCTGTCGACAACATTTCGACCCTTTCAGGATCATAGGGTCTCATCGGGACTAAAGATGACCGGGGTCTAAGGAAACAAAGGGCTATATATTAGAGAGCGCTCAAAAAAAACGCTCTGTGTATAATGGAATTAGAGTGGAAAAATACATACTGGCTATATTAGAATGGGAATTCCATCAAATTAATGTAGGAATTCACAGAAGAACGATTCCAATTTGCCAAGGAAAACAATCCTGCAAAGAAAATTCATGTATCAATATGGGGGAATTGGATATGGGGGAATTGTAAAAAATTATATGACCAACTGGCACTCACCTAGATTCCACTGTTTGGTAAATGGTGAGGTGCAGATGAAAGAACGGCCGATCTCTCTGGGATAAGGAGAAATGGGAAGGAGGGAAGTAGTCCCTCAGACCAACCGGCATGTATCGGTGATCATAAACAGATGATTGATAGGGCTCGGAATTACAAGAGTCCCTGAAATCACAGAATAGAGGTAAGGGTTAACAGGAGATCAACTGACTCTCGGGGAAAAGGAGTACTCGATTGAGACAAAAAGGATAAAAAGATTACCTTAGAGGCTATTTGGTGCCTCGTAGCATGCGCGGTCAAGCAGGATGCTGTTGCTTGCTCGGTGGCTCACTTCTCCTACCTTTCTTGGTTCTGGTTCGATTACACAACTGGGGTTCTTTATTTTCTCACTACACCCTCTTCTTTGCATATGTATACTCAATTTTTGTGCTTGAATAAAACTCGGTTCGCCTGAACCGTGTTACATACTGGCTAGTTTGTCATTGCTTATTCTAAATATGAATGCTGTTTCATCTTGTATTAATGTTTTGTTTGAGTTTGTCTGCACAGTAATAACTGTGATATTTACATTTTCTTTTTGTGAATGAGTTCCATGTGAACACACAATGCCCTGATGCCCACAACCAAAGGTCGTGTGTGGCAGGGGTTTGAACGCCCCCTGGGCATTTGGGTGCAGGACCTGGCTGTGGCCAACCCCCGGCTCACGGCCAAAAGATGTGCTCAGTGGGAGACATGGGTGAATATGATCAACAAACCTCAGAAATCTACTCCAAAAAACAAAGGTCAAAATTATGTTATAGTTGGGTATGGTAATAAGATCATACTTTACTTTAAAAAACCCTAGAAATTCACTAAAAAACAAAGGTTAAAGTGTCTTTGTAATTTGGTATGTAAATAAGATTTAAGCTTATGTTAAAAAAAACCCTAGACATTCACTGAAAAAAACAAATGTTAAAGTGACATTATATTTACGCTTTGAAATAAGGTAACAAAAAAGAAAAAGAATGAAATTAACCAGTTAAAGTTTACTGAGCTAACTTTATCTTGTGTCTCTGTCATGCCCTTCTTCAGTCCCCACATATTACATCACTTATGACATGTTAAATGACATAATTGATGACATCACTGATATCGCGAATGACATCAGTGACTTCATCCCTGATGACATCCTATATAATTGTGACACAATCCTATAGGGCTTGTGGTCTTTAAGTAATTCAACACACTACAACTGCAAACAATTTTCTATTCACCTTATTGGGACTACCCACTTAAATACTTCACATGACCTGCAATTTTAAGCCAAGAGGTTGACATATATATTTATTTGTAACTGTAAAGACTCTTTCTTCTAGGCCCTATGGACAGCACTCCGTAGTCTAGCAAACTACACTACAAATGTTCCTAAAATGGGCGCAGAGACATACAACCTGGGAGCCATGCTTACAACTCCAATGAGAGATAAACCACGTCTACAACATATAGCACGATTCTGAATGACACATACAACAGCAGTACAAATAGCATAATGGTAGTTGTAGCAGGTCAGTGGTCCCACTGCTAGAGAGGACCACCGGATATACATGCACGTCATCCTCTGGCCAGGCGTGGCCAGAGGGGTACTAATAAAGGGGAGTAGATGGCTCGAGGGCTAACTCCGAGACCAGTACACAAGAGTCTGGGTGTCAGGTATTTAGTTCTGCAGTATATCTAGGCCCGAGGTACACAAAGCCCAAAGAAGGCCCGCCACACAGCACCACACTGGTGATGAGGGCGGGACCCCGCCTGCAAGGAGAAAAACGCCCGCCTCACCTGCCAACCGTGACAGCATCACAGCCACGTGCATTCCTCGTGCCTTTCAGACCAGTGTCACAGAAACAAGGAGCACTGCACTGGCCGCTGATACTCTCGCCTGCTGGGCCCGGTGACCAGACCACACAGAGTAGCGAGCTGGGACAAGCCCCACCCACTGCACAATGAAGCATGTACTCCCGACAGCTCTCTGCCCGCGGAAAAGCCTGTGCCAGGGCCAGAGAGCCATGGAACAGTCCAGGCTGCGGCTCCAGACGCCAGGCGCATTTCAGAAGGCAGAAAGGGAGACAAAAGGATAGGAAAAAAAATAATATAGTAGAACACAATAAAGCAAAACAACAGAAGAAAGGAAAGGACCCCAGAGCAAGGCCCAGACAGCCACATAACGGCCCAGGCTGCTGCTCCAGACCCCAGAAGCCCCCTCCCCCCAGAAGACAGAAGGGGCGGAGAGAAGAGGAAAAAATAAAAATAAATAAAAGGAAACAAAATACAGTAAAACAAGAGCAAACAAGGAGAAGAAAAGGAAAGCCAGTCAGACCATAGACACTCAGTGAAGCCCCAAGATTGAGCCCGCTTGGTGGACGAAGCCTGAGTTCCGCCTCAACAGCAAGCCCTAGTACAACAAGCCCTCACAGGGGTGCTACCGCCATTCAGCAAGCAGCGACCGCCTCCCCACGATGAAAGATCTGTATCGAGCGACTTGAAAATTACTTTGTTTTTATGAGAGAGACCGATGGAGCAGTCAGGAGGTCACTACTCCTCCACTATGCCGGAGAAGAAATATATAAGTTATTCAAACACCTGTCAAACACTGGCCCTGCCACAGACTACAATGCAGTCGTGAGGGCACTCAATGCCCACTTTAACCCGCAGCTAAACCCGGACTTCAAGAGGTTCAAACTACGCGAAGGGGAGTCCATTGACGCTTTCTATGCCAGGTTACGCGAACTAGCCAGCACCTGCACAGCAGACAACCAACCCAAGGAAATCTGGGCATAGGACATCCAAGGATACCAAGACAAAACGCTGAGAGGCCTAATTCTGCGCCAACCCAACATCAGCCTTGAAGACATTCTGATCCTGGCACGAACACATGACCTATCCGCTGCACGAGCCAACAAAATGGACCAGGCCTTCGCACAGGCCCCAGAGAAACCAGTAAACGTCAAGATAGAGCGCGCCAACGCTGTCGGGACAAAGAGCCAGAGTGACACTGCCAGGGGACGGAAATTTCCGACAACCAAGTCGAAATGCGGGTACTTCGGCAGAGAAGAACACCCCATCAAAGAGTGGCCAGCACAAGGCCGCACCTGCTCCAACTGTGGAATACCCAACCATTTTGAATCAGTCTGCAGGAAAAAGATCCAAGGCAAAAGAGTCCAAGGCAACAGTTCACTAACAAAGACGGTGCCCCAACTGTCAATCCCGAACCTAGCGCACCAAGATGACTCCAGGGGGGTAGGGAAGCCAACCCGCCGCCTCGAAGACTCCTCCCCAGAAGAGGACGAGGAAGAGACCTTTCTCATTTCCTTCACTCTGGAACTGAATCGTCGCAGGAGACCGCAGCCGACATGTGTCGTCCGAAATGCTGGGTCGGAAGTAAAAGCCATTATCGACACAGGAGCATCAGTCAATGTAATGGGGATGCAACAGTACATCCGCCTACGATCCTCGCCCCAACTGATGCCATCTCGCACCAAGATCTTCGCTTACGGGAGCCACTCCCCGCTACCCCTCAGAGGGCGGATGTTTGTACCCATACAGTCCGATAATCAAGAAGTCATGACGACAATTCACATCATCGACAGGGAGGCTGACACGCTAATTAGCTGCCACACAGCAGAAGACCTTGGGCTGGTGTCTTTCGCCAAGAGTGTGCGTCACACCAAATTGACGATCTGCTGGACCAGTTTCTGGAGCTATTCAAAGGATTGGGCTGCCTCAAGTGCTCCCCGATAAGACGGCATATCGATCCTTCGGTCGCACCAGTGCCGCTTAGACACCGCCGCATCCCGTTCCATCTCCGGCTGCTGGTTGAGAAAGAACTTGAAGAGCTAGAACAACAAGGCATAATAGAGAAGGTATCGGGAACAACCCTGTGGGTCTCCCTGATGGTGATCGCAGAAAAACCGAAACTACCTGGGAGAATCCGTCTGTGTATCGACATGTGACTACCCAACCGTGCCATCAAGGGGAAAGGGCATATCACACCCACCATGGACGATATAGTGGATGTCAATGGCTCCCAGTGGTTCTCGAAACTGGACCTCAACGCCGGGTACCACCAGCTGCCACTAGCAGAAGAAAACAGGTATATCACCACATTCAGCACTCACCTGGGGCTGTGCCGATACAAGCGCTTGAATTTTGGAATCTCGTTTGTCGCCGAGGTTTTTCAAAACATCATACGCGAAACCCTGTCAGGACTATCTGGCGTCCTGAATGTCAGCGATTACAGACTGATCCACTCCACCACGGCAGTGGAACACCACAAGTACCTGAAGAACACTCTTAAATGCCTTAGCAAACACGGGGTGACATTATATTGTGACAAATGTTCCTTCTTTCAGCCTTCTACTGAATTCTTCGGGTACTTCTTCAACAAAGACGGAATCCAAGTAGACCCCCGCAAGTCGCAGGCAATCAAGCGAGCGCCCATGCCCTCACACCCTCGGAAGTGAGGAGTTTCCTCGGCATGGTCACGTATTGTGGAGGTACATCCCTGACCTTGCGATTCTGGTGGAACCACTCAAGGACGTCACAAAGACCGACGTAAAATGGACCTGGATCACCTAGAGGAGGAAGCTTTTCAAAAGATCAAAGATGCCCTCCTCGACAACACCATGCTTATATACTTCAACCCTGAAAAGCACACTGAACTGTTGGTAGACACCAGCCCAGAAGGGCTAGGAGCCGCACTTGCTCAAGAACAAGAACCAGGGCGATGGGCAGCACTAGCATTCGCAAGTAAAGGGCTGACGCCAACTGAGGCATGGTACGCACAAACTGAACGGGAAGCCCCAGCGATCAAGTAGGCTTGCTTGCACTTTCACCTGTACCTGAGCGGCCAGCCCTTTAAGGTTGTCACTGACCACCAGCCTCTACTCCCACTCTTCAGAGGGTCAGCTCCTCACCCGCCTCTGCGGATTGAGGAATGGGCCATCCAATTGCAACACTATCAGATCGAGGTGGTCTACAGACCAAGATCGAAAAACCCTGCTGACTTTCTGTCACGCCACCCCACGTCCTCCGAAAAGTAAGACGGTCCGACAAAGTGGAAGACTACATCCAGATGATCTCGAGTGCCGCTTGCCCCTGAGCCTTAGTCTGGAAGACATCAGAGAAACGGCCGAATCGGACCCCGTCATTGCCCGAGTGTGCAACGCCGTACAGAGTAGTGCATGGAGAGACTTCCTCCGGGACATCAACGATTGAGCGCCTGAAGACAAAGAGAATCTGATGAAGATGTGGAGGATACAAGACAATTTCAGCGCCACCCAGGACGGAATCCTATTGCGAAGATCTCGCATTGTAATCCCGAAGGCCCTAAGACACCATGTCACGCAATTAGCGAATGGAGGACACCAAGGCGTCACGAAGATGAAATTAAGAATGCTGGAAAAGGTGTGTTTCCCTGGTCTAGAAGAAATGGCTGAAGACCTCATACGAAAGTGCCCAGCATGGCAGATGACTAGCACACCTGAAAGGCCAGCACCAGCGATCACCGAAGAACCGTGTACCGATCCCTGGTCCAAACTGAGCATGGAGTTAGGAAGTTTCCCGACGAAAAGACCAATCTCGTCCTAGTGGATGCTTACTCCAAGTATCCTGTTGTAGAAGTAATTGCTTCCCCAGTATTTGTCCACTTGGCTCCTGTTCTGGAGAAGGGGTTTGCAATCTTCGGTCGCCCGACAGAGATTAGAAGTGACATCGGGCCCCCATTCCACGGAGCGGAGTTTACCGACTTTCTCGAACAGCAAGGAATCCGCCACCGCCGTATCACCCCTCAGTGGCCGCAAGCTAACGGCGATGTGGAAAGGTTTATGCACACTGTTAGACCTGGCATCCTTGGCGTCGGTTTCCCCTGCATTTTTGCCTTTGTCTCCTGTGTTTTTACTGTGTGTTGGAGTTCGTTTTTGCTGGTTTAGATGCTTTGGGCACTTTGCCACTGTTATTCAGTGTCAAAGTGCAAGTGCTCCCTCTGTAAATTGTTGTCATGGATTAGTGTTTCCATAATTGGCTTATTTGGCTTACTGTTAAGTCCCTAGTACAGTGCACTGTGTGTGCCCAGGGCATGTAAACCAAATGCTGCTAGTGGGCTTGCAGCCCTGATTGTTCCACCCACACAAGCAGCCTTGCAAAAGGTTCTCAGATCTGCCATTGCAGTGTCTGTGTGCATTTCAGTACTGCCATGTCGACCTGGCAAGTGCACCCACTTGCCAGGCCCTAACCTTACCTTTTCTTACATGTGAGTCACCCCTAAGGTAAGCCCAAGGTACCCCTGTGGGCAGGGTGCAGTGTATGTGAAAGGTAGGACATGTACTGGTGTGTGTAACATGTCCTGATCGTGAACTACAGTGAATTTCGTTTTTCACTATTGAAAGGCTATCTGTCCCATAGGATAGAATGGGAGTTTACTTATAACATGTTATAAATATAACTTCCCATTGGGACAAGATAGGAAGGTAAATGTTATTATGCCTGAACTCAGAATCTAAAGATGCATCTTTTAGTAAGGATGATTTTTACATTCTGTTTGAAAATACCACTTTTAGAAAGTAGGTATTTTCTTGCTTAGCCATCCAGTGTTCCTCTGCTAGGTTTGTGTATTGACTGTCTGGCTTTGGAGTGACAGGGGCTAGGGATGTGCATTCACTGTAGACAGCCACTGGGGGCATTGAGGAGTGTCCTGCCATTCCTTTATGAGTCAGGGCTGGGCTGAATAGACCTGGGCTGCATTTATAGTAGGGGGATGAGATTTCCTTTCACCTGAATGGGCCTGGTCTGCCTTACACAATGCTGTCTCCACCTCCTGCTGGGAAGCTGCACCAGAGAGGACAGAACTGGTTTTGCCTGAGCACAGATCCTCTCTGACACCAGATAACAAAGCGAAATGGACTATAAATGTTGGGGCCCGGACCCCAGAACTTTAGATTACTTTTGGAATTCAAGAGGAACCTCTGTCAAGGAGAAGAGCTGGGAAAACTGAAGGATAAGTACTGCCCCTTTGATGTGTGCTGTCTGGGGTTGGCCTTCAGTGGCTGTTGTCTGCCAAGGAGAGGATAAAGACGTTGCTGTGTGCTGTTTCTCCTGCTTGAGGAAGATCTCCAAAGGCTTGAAGTACAGCTTGCCTCCTGTTTTGAAGTCTCAGGAATACAAAGACTTCACCACCAGCTCCCCTGAACTTCCTTGCTGGCAGTTCTGACCTGCCAAGAGGTGCCTGTTGCTGAGTTGGGCCTCTGGAGGTTGTTCCTGTGGTTGGGAGCTGGAAAAGCGACGCAACTTCAAGAAGCGCGACGCATCTGCACCTGTTTCTGACGCATCGCCGAAGAAATCAACGCAGTGCATGCCCGCGGCTGGAGAAATCGCTGCTCCCTGAATCCCGTGCACCGATCTCCGAAAGTCCAAGATCACCGCACCGATTCCGACGCAGGCCCTGCTGTGCGGCTGCAAGAACCAACGCATCATGGGACCGTGGCTGGAGAGACCAACGCAGCGCCGTTGCCGCCGCCGCATCAAGAACCAACGCATACCCGATCCTCATGCATCGCACCGGGGCGCCAAGTCTATGAGAACGCTGAGGCCGCAGTAAGAAACCAACACATCACCTCCCCTTCAGTAAGGAACCAATGCATCACCGCCCGTGTGTGGCAGTAAGGCACCGACGCATCACCTTCCCTGGAGTACGGAACCAATGCATCACCTTCCCTGGGCATAAGGAACAGACGCATCACCTTCACTGCGGCTGTTTTTGTTTAAGATTGTGACGCATCCAAGGTACTTTGTGTTGAAAGTGTTGCATCCATATTTTGCTATGGACAGAACTGTTCCTACCTTTTAAAAGTCCAATTTTGATTACTGTATTGTGGATTTTTGTCGTTTTGGTCTTGTTTGGTTTAGATCAAGATGACTTATTTTTCTAAACTGGTGTGGTGTCCATTTGTAGTGTTTTCACTGTGTTACTGTGTGTGTGCACAAATGCTTTACACACTGCCTCTGAGATAAGCCTGTCTGCTCATGCCAAGCTATCAAGGGGGTTAGCAGGGGTTATTTTAGAAGTGTATCCCCCTTACCCTGACTAGGAAGAAGGGTCCCTACTTGGACAAAGGTGCAAACCATTGCCAACGAGAGAACCCCATTTCTAACATGCATGCTAAACAAATCGCTTCACATTGCCACAATCGAACACGCTGATCCTGAATGACACCTACAATTATTACTCAGAGAATATCGGAGCACTCCCCACTTCATGACTCAACAAACCCCTTGGGCCCTGATGTTCAACGGTCCACGGAGGGACTTTATCCCCACATGCTTAGAGTGGGCGCCACCGCCTCATGATGCCCAGAGAACACAAGCACACCATGAGCGGCGCAACACTCAAGCCAGTATACGCAGCTGGGCCAGACCAAGATCACTTTGACCCGGCGAGTCCATCATCATCAAAGACTGCCGACCTGGGTGGAAATTCAGGACACCATATGAGCCCGGGATATGGACGGTCATTGCCAGTGATTGTACCATTGTAACAGCTAGGAAAGGACAAGAAGAGGTCTCAAGAAACATTTCATGGTTCAAGGAGGTCACACCATCACCCCTTCTTCAAGTTCATTCAACAGTGAAGATGAAGTCGGCTGGTCGGAATACGAGGACGGTGACACCGGAGAGAGCGGTCCTGGGGGACAAAACCCAGGGAGCCCCAATTAAGACCAACAAAATGCTCCACTGAGTGTGATCCCTGCCAGTGAACCGCCCATTCGCAGCCAGTCCCATCAATACAGTCTCCGGCCGAATCTTCAACCGAGCCGACGGCGCAAAGACTTTGTATGTTGAAAATAATGAACTTTAATCTTCAAAACCAAGTTGGAGAGAGATGTAGCAGGTCAGTGGTCCTGCTGCCAGAGAGGAACACCGGATGTACATGCACGTCATCCTCTGGCCAGGCATGGCCAAAGGGGTACTATTAAAGGGGAGTAGACGGCTCGAGGGCTAACTCCGAGACCAGTACACATGAGTGTGGGTGTCAGGTATTTAGTGCTGCAGTATACCTAGGCCCGAGGCACATGAAGTCCAAAGGCGGCCAGCCACACGGCACCACAGTAGTGGCCCTTGACTATGATTATAGCTATCCAGGGTTTAAACAACAGCACCATGTCTTGGTGCACAGGATGACTGAACAGTGCAAATTATATAGCTGTAAATTTTGGTATAACTTTTATTACCTTGTTCATTTGTGTCATGTGATCTCAATATGTATAAATACAAAGAAAGAATATATTCTGCAACATTTCCAGTATTGATAAATGGTTTGTTGAGAACACGTGGACAAGCTGCCATGTCTTAAACTTTTTTACTGCACCTCCTGGAGCACCAGCGTTTCCTTTTGTTGCAAAAAGGAATGATTTGGATAAAAATGTTTATTTATATCTTTCAATAGTGCCTTGAGTGCCTTGAGTGACAGAGTGCATGTATGAGGACTTATTGACTGCCTAAACCCATCATTTCATTTAAAAGCCTGACCTATTGGCATTGAAAATGCTCCATTTAACTCTTGGAATACAGCAGTGTCTAAATTTATGTTTTTGCATATACTGAATGAATACACGTGGCATCGGCACCATTTGAAGCCAAAGAATTACAGGCTTAAATTATCTGTCAAATACTTAAAAATGCAGAGCTAAATGTGCAGTTGTATATGTGTTGATTAATATCAGCATTTAACACAAGTTTTTGGAAGAAGGAATTGAAGCACAGAAAGATTGATCAATATTTAGAGGGGCACGCAACTCTAACAAGAGGGAAAGCCAGCATCACAACCTTGTTTGGGTGCACTGCCAAATTCTTACCCACTATGTCACATCATATAATGTGAATCAGTCTGTAGTTTTCACCAGGCCTTCTCAATTTCTATTCTCAGTTGAATTACCCGCACCCACTTCCACTTCATTCCATTGGCTTTTGCGATTGTGAAGAAAAGAAATGTGAAGGATGTGTGAAGAAAATAAATATTTTAAATGTGAGGACACATAGAAAAGGGTTCATGGCGAAAGGGACTGACTGACTGCCTGTAAACCCGCAGGGGTGTGTAAGGTGTATGCGTCGATGCTGGCCCTATTTGTGTTTACATATAGTAAGTAGTGTGTGCATGTAGTGAGTGTTGAGTGCATCTGGGCGCGCGCGTGTTTATATGTGCTTGCATGAGTGAGTGTGCTTGTGTGTATGCACAGCCAATTACAGGGCAGACATTTTAGTTGTCTGACAAATGAAAAGCGCCTTTGGTGTCGGTGTGTATCACGCCAGTCAGGTCCCTTTGTAAACATGCTACCTGTCACGGATCAATGCGCGCTACCCCCTTAAGAAAACCTCTCTCTGGTCAGGAGGGCACAGCTGAGAGAACGGAATGAGCAGAGAGCAATCTCGTTGAGTGCCTTATTTTGCTACAACATCATTGTTGGCATTCGGAAATGTTGGGCCCATGTGCACTGAGTGGCAGATCATGGGGCTGTCTGGCACAGAGACACATCAGAAAGGCTCTTTGTCACAGCCCAAGGGTCCTGTAGTCGTTTAGGCAGAAAGGGGAAACAGAGAGACGGAGATGGGACTGGAAGGGCAGTAATTTAGAATCAGGTTTTACGGTATTCTTGCCTGAAAAGCCATTTGCGGAAAATTACTTTCTCTCCCACCCACCTCCCAACCCCACCTCCTTATCCCCCTCTCGCCTCTTCCTTCTGTAATAACAATAACATCAGCGCCTAGAGGAATTTCTCATCTTAAACAGCAAATACAGTCAGAAAGGAAGAATGGGCAGACAAGTATCTGCCTGCGCGCCTCTCCCGCCTCTCACTCCAAAGGGAAAAAATACAAAATAATAACGGGTGTAATAAGAGAGGAGGTAATGGAACATTGTCCAACTGGGCACATGTCAGAACTCATTATATTTGGAGCACATTTGCATAATTCAAGAAGCATCAAATTAAATTTGCATAATTCCTTTGATTACACTTGTTATTAAATGTAAGTGACATTGATTTACAAAATGGCCCAATATAAGGTTAATAGCTAATGTCACCTTCTAACAGGGTGAAGAGGGCGTTGATGCGGGGGCGTGGAGGGGGGGGGGGGGGGTAGCGGCTCAAGCAAGTGGGAGGAGGGAGGGTTGCCGGGGTGGTGTGTTTCTCCTTTCCTTCAGCACTTGGCTTGCAGAGCGCTTATTGGGCGGGAGCGGAAGGCATGTATAAAGGGGTGTAGAAAAGGGAGACAATCAAAAAAAGAAGAGGGGGGCGCTAAGTTTCACGTGGACAAGAGGTAATTAGGATAAGCTGTCATCTGGAGTTAATGCTCCCTGATTCTATTATCTTTCAGCTCGCTGTAAATCATGTGCTGAGCTCAGGGCTTCATTAATAAGAATCCTTACGCTATCATCGCGTTACTGATGGAGCTCCGAGCCAGCCTCCTCAGTCCTAGCTCCTGGATTCCCCATGTGCAGAACAAGGGCAAACACAGTTAGATGAGTTGGTGTTTGGGCAATAAGGAAAAGGCCATTCTGTCAGCAGGGGTGTCCATCAGGTAGATCCAGAGGCGGGTAGGAGCCATGCCAGATTTTCAAGATACCACTGATATAAATGAGCTCAATTTAGATACATTGTTTGGAAATGTATCTAATGTGTATATCCAGAAAATCTGAAATGATTCCTGCCCTTACAGGATCATGTTGGGTATTCATTTATTATTCAGTTTTCTATAGTGCATATCAGACCCATGGGTGTCAGACTGCTGTGCACGTGGAATATACATTACATTAGCAAACACAGAGAGAGACTATATAAGAGGTAACTATGTATAATGGACTTTCATTGCTATCGAGGAGTTCTGGTGACATTAATAAACAACTAGTCCAAGGGCCGATTAATTTATGAATGTCACCTGAAACTGACCGGGATGGTAATATCGAACCATATAACGCATTACTCGTAATGTATTTTTATATTACATGATTAAATTCTAAAAAGTGGTGAGTTGAACGTTCCTGCTTCGACCTTCACAGTGAGTGAAATACATTTCCCATTTTTTCAGGAATTGAGAAAAACGAGAAACCCCAAATCCTGCATTTTCCACCACAATTATTACATCAATTTGCTAAAAGCCATTGGTTTAAGTTCTGAAGGGATACCCATGAAATATCTGAATACTTTCATGGTGTGCTAAACAAGTCTGCCGTAATCCAGGGATGTTGGGGTTCACCACTATGAGTGTTCACAAAACAGTGTCAAAATAGTAAATTTTTGGCACAAGAAAAGGCCTGTAGAAATGCCCAATAAACCTGAACGTGACCAGCATTTCAGAAAATGCACTCCTACACAGCATATCAAGGGGTACATTTATGAACCTGTCACTCAGCGCAGCAAGTCACCTTGCTGCGCTGCGTGACAGGGAAAGGGCAGGAATGCATTGTATTTAAGGCAATAAGGTGCATTCCTGCCTTTTCCCCTGTGCTGGTGCCTTTTTGGCAGCCTAGCGCCAATACAGGCACCCTTGCACCATGCACCATGGTGCAAGGGTGCCTCATTGCATGCAGGATTGTTTTTCTGCACAAAAACAGTCCTGAGAGGGTTATTCCACTATCTGTATGTGCTGCAGAGTGCCGCACATATAGAAAGGGGAAGTTACGAGGAGAAATAAAGATATTTCTCCTCATTACTCCTCTTCCGGGAAGGTATCTTTTTGGCACATTCCCAGGTTTACCAATTCTGGTGGGAATGGGTCAATACCAATTGGAGTTGCGCGGGAATGCATACGGAATGCTGTCCCAGGGCAGAGTAAGGCAGCGCAGCAATTTGCCCTGCATTGCTTTACTTCAAATTTATGGAGCCACTCAGAGCCACGCAAAGTGGAAGGTGTTGCATCGTGCATGTATCACGTTGCGTGGTGTAAACGCAATGCAAACCGGATCGTAAATATGGCCATAAGTTTGCTGCACCGTTCTTAACTTTCACAGTGCTCTTCCTTTCAACTTTCATTCTGTCTTGCTACTTACAAGTGGATTACCTGCGATATGTTAGGGCTGAGAATCTTACTAGAAGGGGAGGGGATAGAGTGGGTGGTTAAAAAATGTATAGGAATCTCAGAATTTTCGGTCATAGCAGAGCTGGACAACATACATGCCAACATTTTAGAACAGGAAAGTGGGAGATTTTGCACACAAAAAAATAAATTGCGGGATTAAACCAGAGGCAATTTTTAGAAGGGAAACAGTTAAAATAAAACCAATTTTTAATTCAAAAATTGAGTATCTGACAAGTCAGTTGGCATGTATGGGGCAGTTTTGCGGACACAAGATTCTTCATGCAAATCAGCACAATTAATTTCAATCTACAAATGACGATCATAAGGGTCAGGTCAATGTCTCATTACACAACGGTTTTCACAGACCTCCAGCCCATCAGTTCACCTCTTATGAGTGCCTCTATCGATGGTTAGCCCTCTTCACTCTTCACTCATCAGGACACCCTCTCCATCCCACCCTCCTCTTGTCTCTGGAGGAATTCATTTACTTTAACAACAGCCCTCCCAATAAATAATTTTCCTAAATCCCCTTCTCCTGCTACATATCTTGTCACCCCAGAATATTTTGCTAATAGGCTAACCATCCTTACCCATGAACTCATTCATCTAAAATCTTAATTCTCCCACCTTTTCTCAAACAGGTCTCTCTCTGCCATCCCTCTTCCCCTCCATGATGATTTAATAAGACACTCCTCATCACCTGCACTCTGTAACCTCGATGCTGCACTGTACTTCCCTCGACAGTCTTTATGGACTCCAGTTCTAACCTCACCACTCCTCTCACTCAAGTTATGATCAACACACCCATTCACGTCTTCTCTATTCCCATCATTCAACATCCAAGAAAACCTCACCCCTCCAAAAGATGACCATTTCATTCTAATTTTATCAAGCGTAAAATTTCCATCGGTTGCATCCTCAGTCTTGATTAACTCTCCCACAGATGTCCCCTTCTAAACAGCTGATCAGCAGCCTCTAACTGTGCCAATCACAGCTACTATCCTAAATAGGGGTCTAGATACCCTTTTCTTTACCGTAACATCATTAACCCACTCATCCTTCTCGCTCATAGACATTCTCGTTCTATCTAATTACTCTGTTATAAGACAGTACTGATGAAGTAGCAGAGGGTTGTCACCATCCACAAACAGCATTTATGCTCCTCTATCACTTTTGCTAATTATCTCATCCTTTGAACTTCTCTAATCCAAGCTCCCTACTCCCACGCTGAGTGAAATGAGACTCGCTATTATCTACCACAGACCAGTTCTAACTCTTTATTTTCAACTGAGCTTACTGAACTCATGGCATAGAATTTTATTCCCAGGGACACTATCTTGTTAGGAGACTTTAATATTAATTGGAATAAGATTTCAGACCCGATGTGAGGAGGTGGGATGAAATTACATACCAAGTGATGAGTCCGCTGAGGCAAGGGTAGGGTCCAGGTCCGGGGAGGGAAACTAAAGAGAAAGAAAAGACAAGACAGTCAGAGACCAAAAGGAATAAAAACAGACAGAGACAGAATGGGTAAAGGAGGAGAGATGGACAGAATACAATAACTGAAGAAGGATACTCTTCATAAATCAGAAGATGTGTCACAGGAGGCAGAGGAAGAATCCAGAAGAAATAGGAAGACAGAGTCACGGGAGACAAAGAAGAGAGGAAGAAGAGAGAGACTGGAAACAACACACCCACAAGAAGGAGCGTAGAAGAGCCAGAGAAAAAAGAGATTGGGAAGCACATTGAGGAGACAGAAGAAGGAGGCAACCAAGCAGGCGAAGACTCAGAGTATGAGTCAGACGCCTTGTCAGTGAAGTGGTGGTCTCCTTCAGGGTGGTCGAAGCGACAGAGCCCGCCACACTCCAGGAGGAGTTTGGCATGTTTATGTAGGTCTCAGGGACCCGGAATGGATCTGGAGGGAAGAGAGTACTATAAAGATGACAGGTTACTGCCTCCCGCCCGAACGAGTAAAAAGGCCCTTAATTATAGAGCATAAAAGGCTTACTAAAATTATATATATCTATTTTGAGGGGTGATTATGCAATCACCTTGACAAATCTGCTATAAATATTCTGCCCAGAAAAGGGCCATTGAGTTTTGGGGATTTTGTTTGCAGACTTTGGTTGTGGTGGGCTGTGAAGTTTTTATCTGCCCGGGTGGGCTTTATCACGTGCATAAGAAAATATCAAGTTTGAGGAAAGTTTGCCTTTCGAAAAAGAGGAAACAGTAAGGCAATAAATACAAGAAGGTGACCAAATAATTTCCATTTATGTTATTCCTTTTGGATACTTGAGGTATACTTCTACTTACCTGACGCCATTTATTTTTCACAAGGGACGCCGCCTGGACAGAGATAACATCGATTCTTCCCTGAAAAAGAAAACAAGAATTAAAGTGGGCCATCTACGCTGTGAATATTTGGTTTTCCCTCCCAAACCATATTCCAAGGCACATATTTTTAAGTTGTTATCAACAATAAAGGTCACAGGCTTATGGCCTGATTATGACTTTGGCAGTGTGGGAGCGTGCCGCCACACCGCCGTCCCGCTCCTGCACCGCCAAAGGTTACCTGCCCCCAGATTACTGGTATTTTTGTAGTCTTGCGGGCAGTCCTTTGGCGTTTCCACAGTGATGCCCATCAAAAAGGCACCGCAATGGGTACATCAAAGGCTGTTCCTGCACGGCAATGACTTTTAAGTTAATGCCATGCAGAAACAGGGGTGCATGGCCCCAGGGGGGCACATGTGCCCCTCTGCATGTATCCCCAGGCCAAGAGGCAGAAGGGGGCGTTTCCATCCTGACTCACTTTTCACAGCGGGCTCACCGCCGTGAAAAGTGAGGCGGGGAGAAAACTCATAATATGCTTGGAGGTGCCGCAGCGACACCGCCAAGCATTTTGCAGCCTCAGGACTGCTGCACCACTATTGGGGATTGCTGATCCCCGACGGTTGTGACAGTCCCCTCATGGTCCGACCGCTGCACTCGTAATGTGGCAGTTGGACCACTGGTGCGGCGGTCTACGACCACCACCACACCTTCACCATGGGTTTGGTGGTCCCATGGACCGCCGAACTTGTAAGCAGGCCCTTAGTAATTATCATACAACTTCCTTTTTTGATTCATAACACTCCCACATCCTGCCACTACTAAACTTGTTTCCTTAATCACACCCAATCACCACATACACTCTCTCATGTCAAGGGCTCAATTATTGCCCTTAATATTGGCAAGCAAGACTTTATTCAAATGTCGGACTTCATAAATATTGAATATTCTGATCATTTCCTTATTGCATTCTCATTCTCCTAGCAAATTGTTAATTATTATGTTTAAAGCAAAAAGATTACACCTGAGTCTAGAGATTGCAGAAACCCAAACAAAGAAAACGTGAATAGCTTGGCCTCCTCCTTTCAACTTCTTTGACTACCAACACCACCAATCTTCTTCTTCAGAACTTTAACAAACTGGCTCCTTTTTCAAAGTTTCACCCCAGAATTCTGTTGTGCCTCAATGCCATGTCAAACCACTCATAAAAAATAGAGCCTGAACCTCTCAATTGTTAATTGCAACCACATCTTCGACCATTCCCTCATCTTTAAGATCATTGAAAAATGTGCTTGCTACCTCGCAATTAAAAAAAAAAAGAAAACGTATCCAGGTCAACAAACGTATTGGCATGTACCAATCTGGGTTCAGAAATGGCCATAACATTGAATCCCCAACACTCCTGGTATCATTAACCCTGGGCGTAGTGGCCGTAGTGGGGCTATGCGGAGGGCCACGGAGTTGAGAACAAACTCCATGGAGCTCCGCTACGCCACCCGCCTCCACCCCCCCTATTAACATTTAATTATAAATGACGTAAAAGTAAAGAAAAACCACTTACCTGGACTGCGGCGTCCCCATGCTGCCCTCCTCCTCTTCCTCGCCTTCTCTGCGAAAACTGCGCATGCGCGGGCGCGTGCGCAGTTTTTGCAGAGACGGCGAGGAAGAGGAGGAGGGCAGCACGGGGACGCCGCAGTCCAGGTAAGTTGTTTTTCTTTACTTTTATGTCATTTATAATTAATTGTTAATAGGGGGGGTGGAGGCAGGGGCTGGCCAACTCCGCTCCACGGCGGAGTGTGCGGGGATTTGCCTTCTCCGCAGAACGCGGAAGAGGCAAATCTCCGCACATTCCGTGGGCGGAGCGGTGGTCTCCGCCCGGGGCTATGTATCATATACATTTCTAGGTATCTTTGGTAAAGGCCCCCTTTCTCAACATACTACTGGATCTTACAGCAGCATTTGACACCATACAAAACAAAACCTTATTGCACATTTTCAAAAAAGAAGGATGGGTTTGATGGAAAGGTATTGGAATTGTTTGAATCATGACTCAAAGTGTGAACAGCAGCTAAACCGTCTCTGATCCGAACCCCCATACTTAAACTGGACCCCCATAAATCTATCTGCACAATCCAACCTGCTCTGCCAGCCATACATAAATGGATGGAGAAGCAATACTTCAAATTCAGCTCTGCAAGATTGAACTTCTTTTACTCTTCCCCAACTCTAGCCATAATGGCAGCCAAATCTGGCTTGAAACAAACAAGAATACAATAATGTTGAAGAACATGGTGGTAACTGTGTGAGGGACCTATGAATAAGAAAAAGATCTTGAACAATATCAAATGTCTAAGATAAACTGTATCCAACAAAGAGGATAACCATAACACTTTCATAAGCAGTTAGGTCGTACCAGACATTATGTATGATATAGATCAGCTTAAAATATTAATTATTTATTAGATTTGTATAGTGCTCTTGTGAGGAAATGGCTTTTTGGAGGCTAACCCTCATTGCCATACTTTTTGACAAAGAAGTACTGGTGTAATAACTCTGAGAGTGCACTGAGGCATGCAAACCAGAACCCAGTGCCAGTACTCTGAACCTTGAAAGTGTATGTTCAATTGGCTTATACCCAAATGACATAAGTTAACTTACTTATATGTCTCTAGTATATGGTACCAGGGGTACCCGAGGCTTGTGGGTTAAAGTGTCTCTAGTGGACTGCAGCACTTTTTTGCCGCAGGGAGTGTGACAAAGTAAAACATGTCTCCCAGCCTACCACTGAAGACTAGTAGAGCAGTTTTAAACTGCTAACTCGACTTTGCCATTTAAATTCATGACAAAGTCCAGACCTTCCTTGTTAACATGAAAGATGGAGACCATCGCACTTCTGCCAACAATCTATGAGCAGTTATATTTCAAATTTGTCATAAAGTCATTAAGCATAAACCAAAAAACATTCCACAATACAAAATCCAAAGTTTTTCAATTATGTTTATATATTTCTGTTGGTACAAGCAACAGCCAGCCCGGAAAGTACAGCCGACACGTGTTTAGTCATGCCAGTGACTTTTTCAAGGCTGTAATGTATACATGCAAACATATCAAAAGACAGTTCATTATATTACAAGCAATTTATTAAATCCGATTGTAGTTTTAACTAACATTCTCCTCCGTAATGTGTTTACGTGCGCAGTGAAAGTTAAAGCAAGGAAAACCACGCTCAATATCTCGATTTAAAAACCAGTGAAAAGAACTGAGTAATCAAAGTGCACATTGTGCAAAAAGAGAAAACAGTAAAGTACCCAAACAAGTGTCATGTTATTCATTTAACAGAGAATTGTGCAAACCAATAGCCGGGTGATCAAAAGATGAGATCAGGTGTAGATAGAACCTACGAACCTCATAGTAAAGCATAAGAAAGATGAAAGAGTCCTGTAGCACTGACTTAAGATGGCGGTGTAACTGTCGCTGATCAAAATTGCGATCCGGTAGTTTGTCAAGAAAAGCAGTGGCCACTTGAATGAGATAAAAAGTGGTAAACGGTTATCAAAATTCGATAAACTATCTAAATGAATGGAAACACATGTAAGCTAATTCAAAAAAACTTACAAGCAATATTGGAATTTCAAACACAGTCTGTGTGTTATCAAAGATGTGGAAATCCAATGGTGGTCATCACAAGAACCTAAAAGTGAAGAAATGGTATATATAAGCCATCTCCACATAGTTATATGAAATGGCAAAGCAACCGTATGGCTCCATTTAAAAAGTAACTCACCAATAATAAAAATGAAGGACACCCAAATTATCCTGTTGTGGTGGAGCAAAGCATAATGCTCTATACGCAAATTATGTCCTCCTGTTATCCACTCATGGACACGTACTGAAAAAGAGCCTTGATAAGCCCCCTACGCGATGGAGACTAAATAATATCATAATATGCACAAAATGAATAACAATAGTCGATGCACATGGCCAGAACCAAAACAAAATAGTAAAAGGAGCCCATTAGTTATTGTCTAGTAAAAAGCTAACAGGCTAAGTGTAAGTAAACACTCATAGGTCTAGTCTAAGTATTAAAAAGTCGGATAAGTGCAAAACATCAAACCCAATTAAATGCTAGGTCACATTGTATCGTAAAGACCAGTACAGACGTCGGTTATACCGTAATGAATTCTCCATATCTGTGGAGATAAGCGTGCTTAACTACCAAAATGGGAGAAAAGTGACTCGGCACTCAGGATACATTTAAAGTGATCAACAATAAAGGAAGACAAACTAATGGCAAAAAAGAGAAGAACAATGGGATGCCCGCTAACTCCAAATGTCTAGGGACACACACAACTCAAGTAACAGCCTCTTACCTATAAATTTCCGTGTAGCTTGTTCTCTGTACAACGTAGTGAAGTAAAGTCAATCCCCGGTGGCAGTGGGGATCGCGTTATATGCCGTTTCCTATACGCATATAGAAATCGAAAGAGGACTAGCGGTTACGAGGAAGCTCAAAGTCCTGGAGAGTGTGGCCGCCATTTTAACATTCTAAAAACATTGTGTTTGAACAGTGCTAAGTAAGCAGAGGTGTGACCAAGGGATAAGCCTCCATAGTATATCCTCTCAATGGATCTTCTACGGTTGAACCGTCATATTGACATGCAGAACCGTATTACGTCAGAAAAAAGGAAGAAAAAAAGGAAAGGTCCAAATTCTGTCAAGGGTAGCACTAAAAGTCGACAAGGGAAGCCCAATTGTGAGCTGCGAAGGGCTGGATATGAGGACATCAGCAAATATAATATACCGCCCTATTCAATATTTAATAGTAATTCAATATCTGTCAACTGAATTACGCGACAGAAATCGTATTCACGAACAAGGGTTGGCTGATACAGTAAGCTATTCAATCAATCAGGGGTTTATAAGCACGCTACTCACCCGTGAGGGTCTCAAGGCACTGGGGGGGGGGGAAGCAACTCCGGGTCAGCCGAAGAGCCAGGTCTTGAGGCTCCTCAAGCTGGGGGAAGGGTGTCAAGACTAGCCCGGCTATAGAGTAGTTTCTGTAGCGGAATGGCCGTCATAGCCAGCAGCTCCACGGCGCACGCTAGATCTGACTGAGACCCATACCACCACTTGTTAATAACGAGAAGATGAGAGGCGGAATAGTATGCATATAGATCTGCAGCCGCGATTCCACGCAGTAGGTTGATTGTGTACACGTGTGGAGTGCGACCCGAATCGCCCCACCGTGCCACAGAAACCTATTCAGGATTGCGTTTAATTGTGTGAACCAAGAGGGGGGGACGTCATATGGAAAGTTCTGTAGGTGATATATCAACCATGGTAGGGATACCATTTTAAAGATGGCTGAACGCCCGTAAAGAGATAGGGGCAACTGGGACCATACAGTGGTCTCGTTACGAACCACGGGGAGCAATGGAGCTATATTATGTGACCACGAGATTGAGGAACACGGCGATATAAATACCCCCAAATATTTAAAACCCTCTGTGGCGTGGGATAATTGTGAGGCCCAGGCCTGATGCCTCTGGTCCCCACAAACGGGAAACAAGGCCACTGCCTTTCTTGACGAACTACAGGATCGCAATTTTGATCAGCCGTTACAGGACTCTTTCATCTTTCTTATGATTTACTATGAGGTTCGTAGGTTCTATCTACACCTGATCTGATCTTTTGATCACCCGGATATTGGTTTGCTCAATTCTCTTTTAAATGAACAACATGACACTTGTTCGGGTACTTGACTTTTTTCACTTTCTGCACAATGGGCACTTTGATTACTCAGTTCTTTTCACGGGTTTTTAAATCGAGCTATTGAGCGTGGTTTTCCTTGCTTTAACTTTCACTGCGCACGTAAACACATTACGGAGGAGAACGTTTGTTAAAACTACAATCGTTTTAATAAATTGCTTGTAATATCATGAACTGTCTTTTGATATGTTTGCATGTATACATTACAGCCTTGAAAAAGTCACTGGCGTGACGAAACACGTGCCAGCTGTACTTTCCGGACTGGCTGTTGCTTGTACCAACGGAAATATATAAACATCATTGAAAAACATTGGATTTTGTATTGTGGAATATTTTTTTGGTTTATGCTTAATGACTTTATCACAAATTTGAAATATAACTGCTCATAGATTGTTGGCAGGAGTGCGATGGTCTCTAGCTTTCATGAGTAACACGAAAGCTGCGGCTTGAGTGTATAGTGCATTTGGGTAGTATGATGCATATGTACCAAATGGCACCCTGGAAATGAAATAAATGTATTACGTAACTGCACACTGCGGAAGAGGTGCGATTGAATCTCCATCACTACCCACCTCTATATGTTTTGTTCCTTATTAACATATATAAGTCACCCCTAAGGCAGGCCTGTGTAGGATATGTGTATTTATACCCCCCTCCCCCCCACCACCAAATTGTCATATTTTATTGAGGAAAGGCTAGTAGCCCCATTGGCAAGTACAGGATTACACTCTGGCAACTCAGCTGTGCTAACGACTGACTGGGACTACAAAAATTGGTACTTCCGGATATCAAACGTATCATTACATTAAACCCAACTTGATGCCCAAGTAGAATTTAATCTACCTTTTGAGTAAAAGAAACTTTTGAAAGATTCCGCTCTTGCCCAAGTTTCCCAGTGGCCATTTACGGTTGCTGGTCACAGGATAGCCTTCTGACCTCCTCATGAGATGTGTGAATGACTGAGAGCAAAGGACACAATAAAAGGCTGCCATTGGAAGAGGTGTTTCCTCTCCGTGGTAGAAAGTCAAACATGGTGTGAGCCAAAAAGGTGAGCTTCAAAGAGGAGTCTGCCTTTGAAGGGCAAATGGTGGACACACACGAGAGGAGCTGATCTTTTTTTCTGGTAGACAGGTTGGTGACAGAGAGGGGGAAACAGTTGTGAAACCATTTTTCCTATGGGTGTGTAGCCCCCAGGTAGCCACACTTCCAGGTAGCGAACCAAGCTCTGCACATCTAGAGAAGGTTTCTGCTATTGTGGGAGTGGGCAGAATAATGCACTCTGGAATAGCTAGATGTCACACGTCGCTGGAAGTCATCATTAGGCGGGAGGTGACGCGGTAGCCCATTAGTTAATAGTCACCACATCCCAGAGGGCAAGTTGTGGGCATAAAGGTGGCACCCAGATCTCAGATCATGTCTGCATTGGAGAGTGGACTGAAGAACTGGCCTGCCGTTCCCTGGACAGATCAAAGAGGGGCTGCACCAAAGACTAGACTGCACCTGCTGCTCATTGGACTAGTGAATAAAGGGCTGTGCTTGTGGTGCCCCGCTGGAGGATAGTTGCCCCGCTCAATGGAAGTCATCCTCGAGCCCCAGACAATAGAGGTGAACTCCAAGAGTCAGTTGGCTGACTTCCTGTTAAAGCTCCAGGGCCACAAAAGCTTAAAAAGTCATCTTGGCGAGTTGTTACCCACAATCGTTTGATCACTACAGTCCGCTGAAGCGCAGCCTAGTAGATCGAGTTAAGGCACTCAAAAGTTGCACCCGAGTTTGCAGGACCGGGGAGAGCCATCTGTGTACTATTTGGTCATCCAAGGCAGACACTGGCTTCAGTTTAAGGGAACCTCTGGTTTCGCTGTGACCAAAGATCAGTAGTTCAGTGGCAACTGGTTTTTGGCCGGACTTCAACTAGACTTTGAAGGACATTGCCCGCTGTGGCCAAAGTCGCCCCCCATTTTTGTGGACTGTTGGGTGGCGTCAGGAATACCACCATCAACTGGATTATCATCCACAGCATCCTCAGAATTCTGCATCCCCAGCATCAGCACCACTCTATTGATGTCTATGGCGGTTCAGCCATAGAGCCTGGAACTGGACTGGAGACTGTTTTGACTTAAAGGTAACTGTCCTGCTAAGTCTTACTGGCCCCAGAGACTTGCTCCCTGTTGGAGTTGATCATCCAAAGTGGGCTGGTGTAACCGAACACCACCTTACAATAGTTTTCTAAAGTTTTCAAAGTAATTGGTAACTGGGGTAGTTGCCAAGGCTTGTTTGTGATTGGATTAGAAAAACAGTGATGTACGATTTGCTTAATAATTTGTATTTCTGGAACCCTCTGCTAGATTTTGTTCATTATGGTGCCTAAAAATGCATAAAAATAAGATCTATTTTTATAAATTGGTGTTGGATTTCCTTTGTGTTGGATTTCTTTGTTATTCAATTGTTTTGGTACTCCTAAATCCTTTAAACTTATTCCTTTGTTTAAGCCTGACAGCTTGAAGCCACAGCTACGCAGGGTTGAGCTAAGGTTTTGCAAAGAAGCCTGACTGGACCCAAGATGGGTTTGAGAGTTTATTACACAGTGAGAGCGCACAACCACACCATTAAATAAATAGCATTTCCTCGTAGCTCTGTGATCCAGCGCTAACAATAAAAATAATTCTCCTATTATGCTTTGGTCATCCAGGTGCAATTATTTCTCTAACACACACACTATATCCATATGATGGTGGGGCCCATAACACCGCATATACATTCACTTACTCATTTATTCCCTGGATTTCCTCCGTCATGAACCTAGGAGAAAAACGATTCGCTGGAAGGAGACGGGATACCTCTTATTATAATGACATAATATTTCTCATTTGCTTTTAAGGTATTCCGCTCATTGGTCGATGGACCAACTAGTAGGAATCAGTTGATGGTGATTAAGACCAGCTCAATCACAATAAACTCTTTTACCATTTCATTATTAATCATTGAGCTAAAGAATCACTGAGTCATTTGTTTAAAGAATAATAAAGTTTATATAAAGTTTTAAATGCAGGAAAATGAGGTTAAGCTTATTATTCAGATCATTTCATTTATCATCAATATAAGAATAGTTTGAAATTGCAAGGCATTTTTATTAGACGGAAAAATCTATCTATCTGGGTAAAAGCCTAATAAGTCTAATAAACCCTATCATTAAAAGTTCTCCAAAAGCAGCATCTTTATACTCAACTGGAAAAGGAAAATAACAGCAGCAGCATCAGCTCGTCAGCATCAGCGACCGCAACTTCTCCCATCTACAGCATCTAACTCACGCAGCATCTAACTTCTGCAGCATCTCCCGCAGCATTCGATCAGCATTCTAACAGCATACCCTACCCCTCCCACCAAGAGTAGGTCTTCTTATACCCTAATTCTAGCTTACAGCATAAAATGTTTCTTCTTACATGGCGCGATTCATTCTCATTGGTCAAAAACTCAGGTCCATATACATTTTAATCAAACTTCCTGGTCTCAACCAGTTCCGTGTGGAATGTCTATGCAAGCATCGTTTCCCACAGTTCATGCACTTGCTCATCCGTTTCGATCAGTCCAAATTGTATCTTTTTCTGTTACATTTTGTGTAATACAGTTCCGTCTATTGATTCAGCCAGGCTTCTCACGCTTCTTGCTGATCATCTTGGCACACAACAGCTCAGAAGGGTCACAACAGCCTTGACCATACTTTCATCTTAGCCTCTCGGCATCAGCGCGTGATCATCCCTTTTCCACAGCCTCTCTCCTCTATCACATGGTCTCCCGCTCATGCGCATTCTAGCAACTCGCGGCCATTTTATATTGCTGCTCGGCAGGCCTAAGCGCACTATTTTCAAAGATAAACAAAATGTTATTAAAACAAAGAAATATAAACCCTTTCGTTTCCCTCCGTCTTTCTACGTACCCCAATTAGGTATTACCTAGCAGAAGCAACATATAAAGCTGTCCCTTACTTACCATCGCTTTATTTTGCAACCACACGTTTTATTTAAAAGCACAAATCATGCATTTATTATTTAATTAGTACGCAAATATTATGTTATGTTAGATACGTAAACAATTATAAGTCAATTAATTTGCACACAGAATTGCGTGTTACCATTAACCCTTAACATACATTGTTGGTTATTTACTTAAACGAACATGTTTATTAATATTGTACGAAAATATTAGGAGGTTAAAATTTTTACATTTACCCTGCTCCATCAACTCCCCCTTCGGTGATTTTTAATATCACCACAAAAACCTAAGTTATACAATTTTCTCAGACAGCATATATCTTTTATCCGTTTGCTTTTGTTAGTTTACACAACTGTATCCCTTTCAACTTGTTTCTTCGTTTTCTTGTACATGTTTTCTTTTATTTCTTCTAACTCTATTTCACCCATTTCTCTCTCTCTTTCCTTGTTTATCATGTTTTCTTTTTCTAACTTATTCTGCCTTCTTCTCTTTATACATGTTATTGCAAGCCTCAGTACTAATATTATTATTATTATCACGGTTGCTATTATTATAACTTTCCCTATTATTAATCCACTCATTCTTGTTAACCAATTTATTACAGAAGAAAAACCTTTACCAAGTTTTCCCCAAGCACTTTCAACCTCCAGTGGAACAAGTTCTTTGTGCAAATTTGTAATATTTGTTATATACTTCTGTATATTTTCGCTATTATCTGGAATGTAAGTGCAACAATGTTGGACTTTCAGCATTCCACAGACTCCGCCCTCTTTTGCCAAAAGAATGTCAAGGGCAAGACGATTTTGCATCACCATAGCTCTCATGGCAACCATCTCGGTATTTACCATCAAGAACCCTCCAGCAGTATCTGTAGATAAACGATCTACCACTGTGGATAATTTCCGAATTCTAAATGCATTCAAAGATATTCCCACTGCTGGTATCAATGCACCAAAAATATCACCTATTATTTCTGAAAAACTTTCCCTTTTTCTACGTGTGAAGGTATTTATCATTTTGTGTGTTCCTTTTTCTTTTCTATCCACATGAAATTTTTTGGAAAGACCAGGCCTAAGTAGCATGACCCATACCAATGGTCCGGCAACCTATAATAAGCCCTATTCCCGCAAACATAATAAATCCCTGGAAATATTGGATCTTTTCCCCCTTTGAATCCCCATCCACCTAAAATTTGGTAATTGTCATGGCAATTGCTGGAACCCACAAAATAATTGTCATATCTTGTCTTATTTCTTCTAATGCACAACCTTCCCTGTTGGGGCCAATCCAGTCTCATAGCTGCATTTATCTTTTTCTTGTCATGATTGTCTTCCTCAAACGCCCAAAGAGGTGTTTTTGTCTCTTCTATCACTTTTCTTTGAAATTTCACTCTTCTCTCTTCAACCATCTCTAAAAATACCTTTTCTTCCTTCTTTAACTCACAGGTAAGGTTGTACCTAATTATACTATCTAATGTTAAAATCTTATCTTCTAAAAAATATTCACCAAACGTCTTTCCCTCTTTTATTTTGTTAAGCTCGGGAACTACAGAAACTTTTGCAAAAATCTTATCTGTTTAGGCAGCTGTATCGCCTCAAGCAGTTTTTTCACAAAATCTCCATTTCTGATGGGCGTTCCTGCAGACGTCAAGAAACCCCTTTGTGACCAAATCTGACCAAAATCATGCACAACCCCAAAGCCGTACTGGCTATCTGTCACAATCGTAACCCGTACATTTCTTCCCAACTTGCATGCTTGAATCAGAGCTACTAGTTCTGCGACTTGGGCAGACCGTACACCTTTCAGACAAGATTCTTCCAATACAGTTGCTACTGTGCAAACTGCATATGCTGCACTTAGAACTCCATCACTCGTTCTCAAACATGAGCCATCCACAAACAGAATATAATCTGATTCTTTCAAAGGCTCATCTCGTATATCAGCTCTTGGTTTTGTACAGTATTCGAGCACATTCAGACAATCGTGATCTACTTCATCCATTTCAATCACATTCTCTTCATCTGGCAATGATGTTGAAGGATTCACATTCATACATCTGTCAATGGTCACATTATCTGCACTCAAAATTACCTTTTCATACCTAGTCAGCCGACTATGTGTCATGTATTGGGTTTTTGTTCTTGTCAAGAGAATTTCCACAGAATGGGGAACATACACTCTCAATGGATACCCCATCACTATGCCTTCACTCTGTTCCAGACTCACACAAGTAGCAGCAACTACTTTCAAACATCCAGGCAACGCTTTCGCTACAGGGTCTAAAACAGCTGAAAAATATGCAATTGGTCTTTTCATAGTTCCATGTCTCTGCACCAAAACTGAAAATGCACATCCATCTCTTTCACTGCAGTACAGCTCAAAATCTTTCTCATAGTCAGGCATTCCCAATGCTGGAGCCTCACACAATTTCTTTTTCAACTCTCTGAATGCTTTCATTTCTTCATCATTCATTTCAAAAGGATCTTTAACATCCTTCTTTGTCAGTTTCTGCAATGGTTTAGCAATCAGTGAAAAACCGCTTATCCATTGTCGACAATATCCAACCATTCCCAAAAACATTCTTACCTCTCTTTGTGTCATTGGAGCTCTCATTCCTTGAATCATTTTTATTCTTTCTGTTGTTACCTTTCGCACTCCTTTCTCAATTTTATGCCCTAAATACTGGACTTCTTGTTGACAAAACTGCAATTTTGAAGGGGACACTTTATGTCCTCTTTTTGCTAAATGATTCAGCAAAGCAATTGTATCATTGACACATGCTTCTTTCGTTTTTGATGCCACCAGTAGGTCATCAATATACTGAACCATTACTGACTTTTCTGGCATTCTTAAATCTTCCAATGATTTCTTTAGGATCTGATTAAAGATTGAGGGACTTTCTGTATACCCTTGAGGAATTCGGCACCATGCCAAAATACGCTCTCCAAACCTAAACGCAAATATTGGCTGGCTATCTGGATGCAATGGAATAGAGAAAAATGCATGACATAAATCAATTACTGTGTACCATTCTGCTTCACGTGGAATCTGGTATAGAATCACAGCAGGGTTCGGTACTATTGGGCAACAAGGCACAACAATTTTGTTTACCTTTCTCAAATCCTGTACAATTCTATATGTTCCGTTTGGCTTTTTCAGTCCCATTGTTGGCGAATTACATGGACTGCTCATGATTTCTTTTAGAATCCCTTGTTCAATCATTTTATTTATTACTGGCGTTATTCCTTCAATTATTTCTGGAGTCAATTTATACTGAGGCGTATTTGGGTAACTCGTTCCTTCTTTTACTGTTATTTTAACGGGATCTACTCCTTTCATTAATCCTACATCTTCTCCTGTAAAGTCCCACACTTCTTCTTTCACTGTCTTTTTCAATTCAATTGGGATTTTCTCTGCATCAAATACAGGAAACAAACCATTTACTTCTGGTTCTAAATTCACCATTGTCATTTTATACAGCACATCTTCATCTGGAGTCTGAAATGCAATTCCGTCTGAGTACAATAAATTGCGCAGTTCATTTTGCACAATAAATCGCGTCCTAAAAGGTTCACGGGACTACAATCACATACCACAAATCGGTGCATTTCACTAAATGGACCAATTCTTACCTTTACTAATCTAGTAAGAGGCGTTTTAATTTGCTGATTGGAAACTCCAACCACTTGGATATGTTCACCTGAGAGAGGAAGGTTTGGAATTTCCACTGACCTAACAGTAGAACGGGTAGCTCCAGTGTCAACAAGGAATGTTACATTTGCACCATTCACTTCTCCATCCACAAATGGACCAGACTGATCTACCTCTAGAGTTGCGCCAAGCACGCACTCTTCCCCCTCTCCTAGGCACCGTCAGGAACTTTCATCCGTGTCATCCTCATCCTGTCGTAACCAATATTGAGAAATTGCAGCTGCACGTGGCAACTGTGTTACCTGTTCTCCTCCGTAGAATCCTGTTTCTGCACTGTATTTCTGTTGGTTAACCCTCTTGGGAAGTGGTGGTTGTGGCACCTGACCTTGTTGAGTAACTACCTCAATCTGCACCTGTGAATTTAATGATTGATTTTCCACATTAGGTTTTGGAGGAAATTTACACTCGTTTCTCCAATGTCCTAGCTTTCCGCAGTTGTGGCATGGCCACTTTTTCTTTGCCTCATCTATGCTCATTTGTCCTTTTCCTTTACCTATATTAGGTCAGGATTTAAACTGTCCTGTTTCACTATTAGTATTACTCAATTGAGCTTCTTGCTTCTCTGCAACTTTCACCTGTGCCCACATGGCCTTTTCTTTCAATTTACGCTGTTTACTCTCAATTTCATCACTGCAATACTTAGCATATCTCAAAACTTCGTCCACTGTGCTATTCTGCCAACCAATCAAGTGCTGCTTAATCATTTCACTTATCTCTGGTTTTAATCCATACACAAACCTATATACAAAATGACTCATGTCTTTCTCACTTAGTGTCTCATAACCACTATACTGTTTGAAAACCAACAACAATCTCTCATAGTAGGCGTGCACTGACTCTTTGCTTTCCTGCGTTGTTCTGTCTATTTTTACCCAATCTGTTTCTTTTGGTGGAATCTTATTTTTCAAAAAGGTAACTACTTGATCATACTTCCTTATCACTTCTGGACCTGGCGCTCCTGTTTTAGCATCCCTTGGATATTCTACAGTTGGCCAATCAATGGTAATCTTACATTCTGTCCACAAATCAGCTGGCACTACTATATCAAACAATCCATCTAGATCTATCCACAGCACTTTTGACACCTTAACAAATCTCTCCACTTGTCTGTACCATTCTACTGGTTTCTCTCTCAATTTGGGAAAGTCATTTGTAAATGACAGTATATCCTGTCTGGTCCACGGAACATGCACATAACTACCACCTGGTGTTTCTCTCATCGGGTATTCCCTAGCAACTTCTTTATCTGTATTCCCTAGCAATGTTCTTTATCTGTTACTGCAAACGCCAAAGATGCATTATCTGTTGTTTTCTCATTCCTCTTTGACCATCTATTTCTCCATCTATCCACATCACCCCATTTTCTCAATAAAACAATCAGCTCTTTTATTTGGGTCAGTCTTCCTGATGTGTTCAAATTCTCTATGTCTTACAAAAATCTACTCTGTACCGTTTCTGCAACGTCCGCACTTTCACAAATTCTACTCCTAGTTCACTTGCGATCTCTTCCAATTTGTCATGTAAATTTCTAGCTCTCCAAGTAAGACTCTTGCACAAAAACATAATCTCATCATCCTGGTAATTTTTAATTTTTCTGTACCAATGGTTCCCAAAATCAATTCTTCCATGTCTATTTTCAACCTAATTACATCTAAGGGTTTTTCTTCCGGTTCTTTTGCTTTTAGCGCTTTCATCCATTCATTTAACTCTTCTGGAGTCGGACCTACAGGCGTACTATTTAATTCTATCCAATCACTGCTTCTTTCTGGTGTTCCTGATGCGGACTCTGTCACCATAGGCATTCTCCTAATCTCATTCTCATTTATCGTCAAATTTGTTGGTGGACTTGGTCTACACGTACTAGCCAAATTGTGTGCCCCTTCATTATTCAGTTCCATCCCTTCCCTTTTCTTTGCAAATGTGAATTCATGGGAATCACTAAAGAATGTTCATTAATTTTCTGATTCTCAAAAATTGGCATTACTGGACCTATCGTTACTGGTACAGTTACAGCTTCCATATTCTTTGTCAATTCTCTTATTTTCTCAGTCAATTCTTTTGTCGTTTTTGCTAATTCAGTTGCATTGTCACTTTCTGTCTCTTCATTTTGTGAAGTTTTAAATGTTTCTTGTGACCTATTTATTTCATTTCTTCGTTCGGGTTTTTATTCCTCCCAGTTTCCATTGGCGGTGCATTAGGTGTCACCACCGCAGAAGTCTGTTGGTATGGAGGTGGGTTTCTGTTTAAAATATCTTCCAGCAATTCGTCATCTGTTTCACTACCACCATACACATACTTTTCTACCACTACATGTTTCTTTTTCTCGGTACACTTTCTCTTTGCTTCTTCCTCAACTGCAAAAGCTGGAAACAAACCTCCTGTCATGTTAGCATATCTCCAACGCTTTACTCTGTCCTCATGATTTATTCCCCACAACCTTCCAGGCAAAAACTCATGATTCTTTAATCCTCTGGATCTCTCTCTCTCTCATACATCTCATCTTCCCATTCCGTTAAAGCTTCAAACTGTGTCGGTCTAGGTTCTAACATTACCATCTTTTCTCTCAAATTCCGTAGTACGGCTACATTAAATGAACCATTCTCAGGGAAAGCCAATGCTCCATCATTCTTGGTGTATTTTGTCCAATTTTCTAACCATATGCATGTATGATATCCATATTTCAGCATCATATGTGAAGCTGGTGATTTCGGCGGAGGAATTATTTGTCCCTCTCTAGTCCCTACCTTTTTGTCTTTCTTAAAGAAGTTCTTAACTTTCGACATCCATGACGTTTTCTCTTTTCCATACTCATAGTACGACATGATTCACAATCTTTTTCTCCTTAAACGATCCGCAATTCAACACTGTTCTCTATGCGTTATTTCAACCAATACTAGCGCGACTCACACCAACACTCCAATCACAAACTTCCACGTCACTAGGCTATTCAACCAATCCTTGCGCGACTCACTCCAAAGCTCCAATCAGAGCGATTTCTGTCTACGGCGCACTGTCCAATCCCAGCGCGGCTTTTGTCTACGTCAATCCTGCTCTTGACCCCTCCTTTACAATTTTTATCGGCAATTTCTTTTTCAACAATTTTTTGTTAGTTACAACATTTTAACCACATTTCCATTGTCTGATTCGCTAAACCGAAAAGATAGCTTTGACCATTTACACAAGAATTCTGTATTTTCCAGTAGGCAGCGCTTACCTCTACCCTACCACAGAACTTTCAGTTTCGCCGATAAAGTAGCACTTCCCTCTACCTTACCCTTCTTTCAAGCAATCAGTAAACCCGTTTCTCTGGGGATAAAACACATGTGGAGACTATACTGCTCCTGAGAATTAAGGCCAGAGTTTCACAAGAAAACCGATCACTATTTCACTTACACACCTTTTATACACAAAATGTCCCTATCATAACACAACCTGTGTTATTACCAAAAATGAACTAAGACAGTGTAAAATTCCATGTGACTTCTCTTGCCACACGTGTTCCACTTCCTACTTCCCGGAAGCGTGAAAACTTACATATAACATAACGCGACTCAACAAAAAGTGTTAGACATGAACTTATCAATAATCTATAATCAAAAATCAATAATCACCAAACTAATCTATAGTAACCATAACTCTGCTACCAAGAAATCTGATCCAGCGCTAACAATAAAAATAATTCTCCTATTATGCTTTGGTCATCCAGGTGCAATTATTTCTCTAACACACACACTATATCCATATGACGGTGGGGCCCATAACACCGCATATACATTCACTTACTCATTTATTCCCTGGATTTCCTCCGTCATGAACCTAGGAGAAAAACGATTCGCTGGAAGGAGACGGGATACCTCTTATTATAATGACATAATATTTCTCATTTGCTTTTAAGGTATTCCGCTCATTGGTCGATGGACCAACTAGTAGGAATCAGTTGATGGTGATTAAGACCAGCTCAATCACAATAAACTCTTTTACCATTTCATTATTAATCATTGAGCTAAAGAATCACTGAGTCATTTGTTTAAAGAATAATAAAGTTTATATAAAGTTTTAAATGCAGGAAAATGAGGTTAAGCTTATTATTCAGATCATTTCATTTATCATCAATATAAGAATAGTTTGAAATTGCAAGGCATTTTTATTAGACAGAAAAATGAGGTTATCATAATAAGAAACTCTATAGATCAATCTATCTATCTATCTGGGTAAAAGCCTAATAAGTCTAATAAACCCTATCATTAAAAGTTCTCCTAAAGCAGCATCTTTATACTCAACTGGAAAAGGAAAATAACAGCAGCAGCATCAGCTCGTCAGCATCAGCGACCGCAACTTCTCCCATCTACAGCATCTAACTCACGCAGCATCTAACTTCTGCAGCATCTCCCGCAGCATTCGATCAGCATTCTAACAGCATACCCTACCCCTCCCACCAAGAGTAGGTCTTCTTATACCCTAATTCTAGCTTACAGCATAAAATGTTTCTTCTTACATGGCGCGATTCATTCTCATTGGTCAAAAACTCAGGTCCATATACATTTTAATCAAACTTCCTGGTCTCAACCAGTTCCGTGTGGAATGTCTATGCAAGCATCGTTTCCCACAGTTCATGCACTTGCTCATCCGTTTCGATCAGTCCAAATTGTATCTTTTTATGTTACATTTTGTGTAATACAGTTCCGTCTATTGATTCAGCCAGGCTTCTCACGCTTCTTGCTGATCATCTTGGCACACAACAGCTCAGAAGGGTCACAACAGCCTTGACCATACTTTCATCTTAGCCTCTCGGCATCAGCGCGTGATCATCCCTTTTCCACAGCCTCTCTCCTCTATCACATGGTCTCCCGCTCATGCGCATTCTAGCAACTCGCGGCCATTTTATATTGCTGCTCGGCAGGCCTAAACGCACTATTTTCAAAGATAAACAAAATGTTATTAAAACAAAGAAATATAAACCCTTTCGTTTCCCTCCCGTCTTTCTACGTACCCCAATTAGGTATTACCTAGCAGAAGCAACATATAAAGCTGTCCCTTACTTACCATCACTTTATTTTGCAACCACACGTTTTATTTAAAAGCACAAATCATGCATTTATTATTTAATTAGTACGCAAATATTATGTTATGTTAGATACGTAAACAATTATAAGTCAATTAATTTGCACACAGAATTGCGTGTTACCATTAACCCTTAACATACATTGTTGGTTATTTACTTAAACGAACATGTTTATTAATATTGTACGAAAATATTAGGAGGTTAACATTTTTACATTTACCCTGCTCCATCATCTGCTACCTATTGGAACTCATGGCCGTGAGTAGAAACAACACAGAGATGACTGAGACCACAACCAGTTGCTAAATAGTCAAGTCTACAGCGATTTCCTAAAGACAAAATGATTCTCACATAGGCACAAAGATTGACGAAGTGTATTCCAGAGTTTGGCAGCCACAGAGGAGAACCCCTTCAGGATTTACCAATTTTTTTGTAATTGACAAAACTGCTTTCGATACGGAGCGTAAACTAGAACGGGGATTATAAGGATTAATTATTATTATTATTATTATTAATTATGCACAAACTGGGGGTCTTTTAACATAGATAGTGGTGCGTGCAGATTCAGACGCATTTGCATTTTACTCTCTTCTTAATAGCCAGTGCAACTGTCTCAAATGGTCTGAGATCAATGTCCAACTAGAAAGTCCCAAGAGAATTCTTGCTGCCAAGTTTTGTACTATCTGGGGTTTCCGTAGCTCAAATTTAGATAAAGCCAAATGTAGCATGTCACAGTAATCCAGAGACAAGCCTACTGTAGCACGTATAACTGCAAAGAGGTAGTCTGGGGGCTCAAAGGAAGGGTTCCTCCTTAATACTTTTAGATAAAAGAAGCTGATCAAGAACCATTTAGCTATTTGTGCAGATCCATCTAAATTGTTGTGAAAAATGAATCGTAGATGACTTTCTCTCTCCACAGGAGTAGGCCATGCCCCTACCTTTGATGGCCACCAATCAATAATCAAAACCTCTGCTTTGCCCGAGTTAAGTTTAGATAATTATCTTGTATCCAACCTGTGACGGTAGTAACGTATGCTTTGAAATTCAGCCTAGTCATAGGATAACTTCGGTGTCATCAGCTTACGATATGGCTTCTGTATTAAAAGATTGTATTACTATTAAGGTGGGCCACGTGGATATTACACAAGGCGGGGCTATTTTAAACTAAAAGTGTAAAATAACATTTGTTTTCTCACTTCAGTCTGTTGAATAGTGGCAAACAACTCAACTTGCTTTTGATCAGCACCTTGGTGCAGGTACCATTGGTTAGTGGGCGAGGTAGTAAATTCCGGCTTTAGAGCATTTGTCGTGCATTTCAATACACAAATGCGATTTCCTTGGTCAAGAATAACAGTCACGTGGTTACTGTAGCTGAGGTCCGTAATGTGGGACAAGTTCTCTAGTTAGGGTTATTGAAGTGCTGCGTCCCATATTGTACCAATATAACTGGCTTGTATGACAGCGTAGTTTCCAAAAGTTCTTTTATGAGCAGTCATGAATCCGTCATTTTATGAAGAATTTTGAGTATTCAGAGCATGGACCTAGAAGGACCTTCTCCACTGCCATTGACGTTGATATTCAGCTAGGTCTGGTGTCTCAGTGGAATAACGCATCCACTCCAGTAATTTGTATTTGACTTCTGGTCACAGGTTCAAATCCCAGCTGGTCTACTCAAACTTCCATCCTTCTGAGACTGTAAAATAAGTACTAATTAGAGACTGATTAGGCGTTACATGGTATTGGCTAGGTAGTAAATGTGTATACGAAAATAATATCACTATGTGGTAACACCACACTAGTACTGTACAATTATGGAATGGGGAATTAATATGTGGGACTGGATTTAACAGTCATAAAACACATGGAATTCCCAGTTCCTTGGGGTTTAAAGCATACAGTGGCGGCTCCTCCGCTAAAGCGGAGGAGCGTTGCCCCACTGCTTCGCAGCAGTGAAGTAAAGGAAGCATAAAATGATAATTCGTGTTATTATTATTCTATGTTTCCTTCTGCTGCAGCTTTGCGTTTGGGGCGGGACTGCTCTGACGACAGAGGAGCAGGGGTGGATTGGTTTGCCCACTCCTAAGTGCACATGACTGTTTAGCCGGTCCTCTCTGGCCAGCCAAACATTCAGGTGCACTTTGCATCTTCTCCATGCAGGATGCATTACAGCCTGTGTGGAGAACATGCCCAGGCCCCTATTCCCTGTCTGAGCGCCAATCCACGGCGCTCAGGCCAACCACAATGCTGCATTGCAGAGTTGTGATTGGCTATCGGGAGGCTGGGAGCTTCCTGCTGCTTCCTGCATCCTGCTGCGGGACCCGAGTCAGGAAGAAAAGGACGGAGGAGAGGCTGCAGCTGGCCATCCGTCACAAGTAAGTGTTTTGTTTTTTTAAACTTTTTTCGTCCCCTTGTCCCTCCCCACCACCCGGTTGCAGTAGCAGCCGCTAATGAAAGCATATATTTACCACCTGCTTGAAACAGGTGGAAAATGCATCCTGTGACCTCTGTGTGGGGTGGAAGGGGGGTGTGGAAGTAGGGGAGGGAGGGGAAGCTAGGTTCAGGCAGGGGGAAGCATTGTTGTTAGAAAAAATGAATACATGGCTGCTGCAGCCAAAGCCTTATGCGATTTACCGGGGTGGAATTACCGCCAGCTGGAAACGGGTCCATTGTTTCAACACGATAGAAAACCCAGTGGGGGAACCACTCAGAATCAGGTGGAGTTGAATTCCATCTGAGAATTACGCTCCTATTTACAAATAATCAATGCCTTTGTTGGATAACAATAAATATATTTTATTCAGAGCCAAGATGTCCCAAGTGGTGAACGTGAGCTTTACAAATGAATGTTAAGTTAATTTACGTTCAATTTGAGGATTACCTGCTTGTTAATGCAGATTTCATGGGCTCTTTTTCGAGCAGGCCTCGTGTGTGATTAATATCATTATAAGATTGTAATTACAGAGGTCGATAAGGCAGAGGAGACGAGCTGGGATCACAGAAGATTGGCAGTTTATGTGAAAGGGATATAGCGCATTGACTACAACCTATTAAAATAATGACCTGTCTGGTTGCACACGTTGGTGGTTGAGAAGTTAAGTTAGCAGAGCTATATAGTGATGGCTGTGCATGTAGCATAGCATGAAGGACTACCCTGCTCGGAAGCAAGGGTGCAAACTACTGAGACATATACAAGGGCTGCTAGTTGCTAACCAGGAAAATTAACAGGTTGCATAGAATTGCTCTGCCAAGCAGAAGGGTTGCATGAGTAAATAGCAGGTTGGCAGAAGGCCACTGTAAAGGAGGCATTCCTATCCCATTTCCCAAGCTGTCCTAGACACCCTGTATAGAACCAAAAGTGTTAGGTGTCACAGAATGTGTCACCACCCTACACATTTAGGATCTTCCAGCGTAAATCTCATAGCAGTCCTAAAATAGTGGCCGGCATGGATATTGGGCAAATCATGTGCTCTTCAAATGTACCAAACGATGAAATAAAGAGCCAGAAAGATATGTGGTGTTGAACATTTAAGATAATTTTGGAAACTTAGCTCTTGTTTCCAGAACATAGTTGCCCTCTGCAGCCTTGCCCAGAAAGACAAACCCATTATTTCATCACGTGATGTATGAGTAATGCATCAGCCCTGATGGCTGGGAATGCTGATGTAGGACATACGAAAATATATCCTTATATTGAAATTCATTAAGATGTCAAACAGAAATGGCGGCCTGAGGTACTGCGCTCCACGATGCCCACCTTATTGGGCATCTCTTAGCCGCAGCTAAAGAGATTCTTGCTAAATACTGCTCTCAGCAACTTTACTGGACTTATTTCTTACTATATGTATGCATTCATTGGCGTTGGACGTTTTTGGTCAAAGAAATTTTGTGATTCGTTCTTATGGTGAATGGATATCTGGTCATTATTGAGATAAGAGTATCCTTCTTGAAGAATGGAGTCCGTGGAACTTTTGGAAGTATATTCAGGGTTCTAAAGGGGTGAATGGAAAGTTACAAGGTCATCTCTTGACAATTTTGTCTTCATTAACTCAAAATTGTAACTTCCTGTCCTAGGCTATGACATTGGGAAATCGCAATTAGTTAAGTTGTCCCTTGGAAACATGAATGAAGGATTTCTGCCTGATCCATTCCTTTATCTATCTCAACATTTCAATGTATTTAAAAGACACCCATATTAAGTAATATACTGAAAATCCCAAAATATGCCCTAACATCTTAGTCTAGGTTTTATGTTTTGAACAACCTAAAAACATAAATTTCCATCCCTCATTTCTCCATTAAACTGGGTGACTCAGAATTCATATTAAAATACTTCCCAAGTTATATTTTCACCGTTTATAGTAAGTGCAAGCATTTATAGATTGCTACTGTGAGAGAAGTAAATCCCTTCGTAAATCGAATGAAACTCCATGTAGCTACATTGTCAGCATCATTTCATATTATAGAATGGCACAATAATTATAAAGGAGGCAAAAAGGGTTGGACTAAGCAGTCCTTATGAGTGGCAGTTAAGTTTCCCCTTGCAATCAGAGTGTGCAGAAAAGAAAATATAACGATGCTGCAGCATATTTTTTTTCCGAAGGAGCACACAGCAAATCAGAGCCATTTTCATTAAGGGAACCCCTGCCACTTTCTGACAGCAGCAAGCGTCGTCATAGTTAGCAGGCGCATGCAGTGAGCCTGAGAGATGCACAATGGGTGAGCAGAAGCACAGTAGCCACAAATTAATCCCCATTTCATTACTGAGTGATGTCCTCCATGAACGAAAGCATGTTTTTTTATAGGTTTTACAGGATAAATGTATTAAACCTTTGCTCAGTGGCGTAGTTAGTGTGGCAAAAAAATTGGAGTATTAGTTGAGGGAGGTGAGAACCCCACCTCAAATAATAATCACAGTCCTTGCAGGGGTGAACAACAAAAGTCACTAAATAAACCTGTGCTTAACCCTCTGGTAGCTTGGCACAAAGCAGTCAGGCTTAACAGAGACAATGTGCAAAGTATTTATGCAGCACTCAAACAGCAATAAAGTGAAAACACAACACAAGAAATTTCCCAAACCAATTTACAAGAAAAATCACACACCAAGTAGGGAAAATACAATACATTTTAACAAATAAAGACAAAACTCCAAAAAGTAGAACCAGAGTAATGAATTTTAAAATTTTAAGGTTAAAAATAGCGCTAAAAAGCATTAAGCGCCAACTGCAGTGACCTGGTTGCCACTACACTAGGACAAAGTCAAATGTTAAGGCCGACCGCGATGAAGAGTAGGTTGTAAATAGACACCAGGCTTTTCCCGGTGAAAAGTTATACCTTCTGACTTAGTCTCTGGGACGGAAGCCAAAAATAGTAAGCAAGGCAGCAGGCTGTGGCCAAAGAGGGTTCCACATCGTCGGATAGCCGCTGGATAAGGTCTCGATGAAGCTGTTGACTTTTGAAGGAAAAGCTCAGAGTGAGATAAATGTTATTTTTGTGCCCAGATAAGGTCTCTCGCCAGTCAGATATTTTTCGCACCTTCGACCGGGGGACCGGGGGATTTCTACCTTCAGACATAGTCACTTTTTTGAGCTTGGATTTTTCTGGCAGGACAAGGCTACAGGCTGTAGCTGAAGAGGGCTAGATGAGGCCGGACACAAAGACCTGCTGGATCAGATTTGCTGCAGCAGAGAAGAATGTAGCGGGAGCAACCTGAATCTTTGGCCCAGTGGGCTATGCACCTTCACTGGATCGACTTGGCAAGTTGGTCCTGGTCCCTCATCAGTTCTCTGAGCAAAAAGTTGGCAAACTGTTTCCAAGTCCCAGGTATCTGGAAACTTTAGAAGGAGTACATTTTGACAATAAACTCATGTCATGAGTGATGTATTATGTGATGTCATAAGCAGTGCATTGCTGGGGCATAAGTTTTAGTTAGCTCAGGTAACTATAACTGATGAATTTCTATTGTTTTGTGTGTGTAAAATCTGGGTGTAACTATAATGTCCCTGTAACCTTTAGTTTTTTCAGTGAATTTCTAAGGTTTTTTAAATTCTATTTCCTAACTATAATGTCCCTGTAACCTTTGTTTTTTTCACTGAATTTCTAAGTTTTTTAAATGCTATTTCTTAACTATAATGTCCCTGTGACCTTTGGTTTTTAGTGAATTTCACAGTTTTTAAAAATATAAAGTGTACTACAATTTCACCTATAAGTTCATTTTAGTATAAACATTTTTATAAGTTTATAGATACATTTAATTCACATATTTATTCTTATTGCATATTTTCAAAGTAAGAATTAACAAATTAAGGTAAGGTAACTTATGTAGGCTTTCTATAAATGAAATAAACCAAGATTTTTCTCTTTTTTTAAATACATTTTATGAATCCGCCGCAAATTTGAGAAGGGAGCCCATACGAGTACTCTATGGTTATTTGTTACTGTGGCGAAATTGCAGTGGATCTGCAGATCTGATAAAACATTAAAAAAATGTATAAATATCATATACAGGCCCCACAAATGTTAACATTGACATCAGAGAAACCATAACCATACATTGATATTTGGAAGCTTATTTGTGTTTCACAACATACTTTTTTATTTTACCAGTTCAGCAAATCTGCGGATCCACTGCGATGCCACCGCAAATCCGCCGCGATGCCAGGAACACACCCAAACCTCAACTTCTCACTGGATACAGTAAGTCTCCACCCATGCACATTGCAAACTACACCCTAAATCAGTTATTTGGGTTTCTCTGGAGGCAGACTGAAAAGCAGAGCTGCATCACTTCTTTGGATTTCCTCTGAAAGAAGACACTTTCAACATCAAGATGTCTTCTGAAGAAGAAAGAAGACAAGGGGGAGGACAAGATAGAGAAGAGGATGACTTCCCACCTCCAAAAAAAGTCTCTGACATATGGAAGCACAAAAGTTGTTGCAAAAATTGGGCAGTACAACATATGCAGCAAAAACTGTCAAGAGGTACAGGGAAGAAGTACTCGCATAGTACATTTTCCATGTGGAAACATCAGTAAACTATTAATGTGAGAACATATGACAGAATGATGCGAGAGAAGGAAGGTGGTGCAGGATCAACCTCAGCAACTGGGCCACCTAAGCAGATGATTACCATCCCCGTTGTGTCATGAAACTACCAGACATGGTCACTCATTGTGGTAAATGCCATATGCCAGTGGGACTGAAAATGTCATCTGTTGCTGAGTTCATGGACGCTGTGAACAACCACAACTGGTCATTTTTTTTCCTCACTGTTCAACCTTCCATTCCTCCTAAAGTCGGAAGTCAGTTGCTTCTTCCAAGTTGCCTACCCTTACTCTTTTTACTACCCTTGTTATTTTTGTTCCATAAGAAAAAAAAAAAAAACATATAAAACCTTTTTTTGAAAAAATCCAACAAAAAGACTGTTCTTTTTAGAACCATCCCATCTGGTTAAAGAAAGAGCTAACTACATGTTTTATGGTTTTGTACAATTGTGTGTTTAAGTGTTTGTAAGTTTTTCTCTGTATTCATGTATCATACATGAATTCAAAGTAGCATATCTGACTACTTTAATATTCACCACGGGGAATAAACCTATAAAGGATTAAAGAAGACACTAGCAAATCTTTTGCAATCTCATCTAGAATACTAAAATGCAGGTGGATGTGTAAGTGGCTGTAAGGGTGTCTCAGTAGGAGGGTCACTGGCTGCATGGGTGTATCAGTGCTTGTCTAACTGGCTCTCTGAGTGTGTGAGTAGCTGTGTCGGTCTATGAGTGGGTGTGTAAGTGGCTGTATGGGTGCGTGAATGAGTGTGTGAGTGTCTGTATGGGTGTATGAGACTATGTGAGTAGGTCTGTTCATGAGCAATTGGGTGTGTGAGTGAATGTATGAGAGTGTGAGTGACTGTGTGGGTAAATCAGTAGCTGTGTGAGTGACTGTATGGGTGTGTTAGTGGGGATGCAAATGTCTGTGTGAATGTGTGAGTGGGTATGTAAATGGCTGTGTTGGGTGTGTGAGTTGGTGTGAGAGTGGCTATTTGGGTATGTGAGTGGGTATCTGAGTGGCTGTGCGGGTGTGTGAGTTGGTGTGTGAGTGCCTGTAAGTGTGTGTTAGTGGGTGTATGGATGGGTGAGTAGCTGTTTGAGTATCTGTATGGGTGTGCAAGTGGGTGTTTGAATGACTGTGGGTATGTGAGAAGTGAGTGGGCGTATGAGTGGCTGTGTGAGTGCATCGGTAGCTGTGTGAGTAACTGTATGGATGTGTTAGTGGGGATGTAAATGTCTGTGTGGGTGTGTAAGTGGGAGTGGGTGTGTGAGTGGCTGTGCAGGTCTGTGAGAGGGTGTGAGAGTAGCTGTATGGGCATGTGAGTGGGTGTTTGAATAACTGTGTGGGTGTGTCAGATGGTTCGTGAGTACCTGTATGGATGTGCTAGCGAGTGTGTGGATGGGCAGCTAGCTGTGTGAGTATCTGTATGGGTGTGCAAGTATGTCTTTGAATGACTGTGTGGGGTATGTGAGAAGTTAATGTCTGTATAGGTGTGTGAGTGGGTGTGTGAGTTGGTGTGTGCATGCCTGTATGTGTGTGTTAGTGGGTGTGTGGATGGGTGAGAAGCTGTGTGAGTATCTGTATGGGTGTGCAAGTGGGTCTTTGAATGACTGTGTGGGTATGTGAGAAGTGAGTGGGTGTTTGAGTGGCTGTGTGAGTGTGTCAGTAGCGGTGTGAATAACTGTATTGTTGTGTTAGTGGGGATGTAAATGTCTGTGTGGGCATGTGAGTGGGTGTCTGAATAGCTGTGTGGGTGTGTGAGTTGGTCCGTGTGTGTCTGACTGCGTAAATGGGTGCATGTTTTTTTAATTGTAGTCCAGAACACCCTCACAATGTAATATAATGCAATGCCACTGGAAGAACTCATTTGTAAACCACATTACTCCAATAGATGGTGCCGTTCATCTATTATCTATATAAAAAAGAACAAAAACAAATATGAATTAGTATTGCAAATTATAAAATTTTAAATTAAACGTTTATATTTTAGCAATGCATAACTTTATAATAGCAATAAATCAGCACACATTTCACACGCTCTAAAGCTATGTTATAACAAAAATCAACATTTCATTTTCCCTTTTTAATATTCCCAGATTTCATACTTATACAACAAAAATGATGTACTGAATGAAGAATCATCTTTGAGCACTGGGGAAAAACAATCATATGGACTTTATAAAAAAACAACACAACTGCAAAGTATGTTACTGGAAATAAACAACACAGTGCATTGCCCACACTACATTTTTTTAAACAATCATTTTATCTATACTTGCAGTACTAATCCAAAGAAACATATTCTGAAAATGAGAACTTCATTGTTAAAAGTGCTACAGTAGCACTACTAGATATATAAGGTGCACCAGCATATGCAAAGCCATCACCTTTGAAATACTGCATGATGTCATAAATCCTGATAATGCATCTACAATAACTAGACTATTCCACTTTTGCAACTGTCACCCTCCTTAGAACTTTTGTTCCAAAAACATAGAAGATAGGACTTTGTTAACAATCATTACATTCTGTCCATCCACTTCTACTTTTTAGATAAACAGTGTAATGACCAGATCTAATACTAACTCCTTCATGAAAAATGATAGTAATTGTAGTTTATGTTTTACCAGAAATACATATTTGTCCTGCTTTAAAGGTAGCAATCTCAGTATCTAACTTACTGCCATCTGCCCTGCATCATTATAGCATTAAAATGATATACTTTCCAGTTCTTGCTACATGTAAAGTCAACAGAACATCTGTTTGAAAATTTGGACATACATTATTTTGTGTAGCTGTTCTCGCCATTTTCTCAAAAGTCACACTTTTTGAATCTGATAACGTTAAATAAATAAAATGCTCCGATTCTATTTGTGTAGTTGATGTGTATGAGCAATCTTCACATTCAGAGTGCCACAAGTAATTAAGTCCAAATAACTCATTAACAGGTACCACCTCTTGTTCTAAAACACCAAACATTACCATTAAAAACTCCTGTGCTTTCTCTTGAGTATTTTGAGTAAACTGTACAGATCCACTACATATATCTACAATGTCTGGAATGCCAAATGCACAATGTGGTTTTATTCTGTCACTACGCAGATGGTGCAACAAAACACACAGTGCAGAACACAATATCTTCTGATGTCTTTCTTGAATAGCATCTACAATTCGAGGTAATGCAAACAATACATTTAGCACAACATTAGCATAGCAGTTGACACCAGAGGGATTTGACAATTAGTAACCAACAATATCTCCCTTTTTTTAAATTTTGTTTCTTAGCAACTTCCTTCTTCTCTTTCATTCCCTTCCCTGCAACAGCATCACCACACTGCTTTGAAACTTTCCGCTTTGGACAGATGGAATGTTTCTCATAAACTGGATACTATCCTAAATGAGTAGCATACAGACTTCTTAATTGGTTGTATTCTTTAACACAACTTGAGTCTGCATTTACTGTGCTGTCATCAAATGCAAGTAGATGTAAATCAGACATTGTCCTAACTCGAGACAAAGCTATATATGACATACCTCCCTTAAACACTGTACTACCAATATTAATAAATGCTGCATTCAAACTTAAACCTTGTGATTTATGAATAGTAACAACATATGCACACCAACTGGAAACTGTTTCTGTTGAACATATACATCTTTCACAAGCAAAAAATGTGCAGTGCATTGTCCAATTTGCTTAGTGTTGTCAATCTGATCAAATTTAATCACAAGGTATTCCACATCATTCTTATTAGGAAAATTAACAAAATCAACAACTTTACCCATAGCACCATTAACCAAACCTTCTTCAACATTTAACTTTTGATGCAAAATCACCCTACAGCTTTTGCCTAGACCTAAACATTTCTCCAATCCTGCAGTTTGTGAAACAGATTTTTCTAATGAATACAGATTTGCTTGTAACTTTTCGTTTAGAAATACAGTGACACCCTGGCGTTCCATTTTATCTATTGCCTTCATTTGCAAAATGTGTTCTTTCTCCAATTCCAGCAATTCATTGTTGAAAGATGCACACTCCTCCAATGTAGGCATTAGGCACACTATATGTTTACCATCTTACATAATACTGAACATTAGTTCTGCTGCTGTCTTTCTGTTGGATATTTTTAAGACAACTTTGTAGAACACACCTTCCCTCTTTTGAAATATCACATGCTCTAATAACTTTAAAAATATTACCATATTTAATATCAGATGCTAGTCGCATATCCCTGATTTGTTCTGTGAATTTGAAATCTAACCAAATATTCACATTTCCAATGCTTCCCAAAGAATTCCTAGTTTCATCATGCAGCAGTGTTTTCAACACAGGCTCACCCCTCATGGGAATAAGTGGCAGTAGGTTTCCAAAAACAATCAAATGTTTTCCTCCAAATAGGACATCATAATCTGTTCTCAAAAACTCTTGCATTCTCAAATGCATGAAGGCAAGCATTAAATTTGAGACTATGCTCACCTCATCAATGATTAAAAGTTTCAATTTTTTTAACACTCTTCACACTTCATGACAAGCTTCTCCAGATAACGTTTGGTATTCCAGTTTGTTGTCATTTTCCACATCAATAGTCAATGCAAAGTAATACCTTTGATATTGTGTACAGCTAATCCAGTTGGTACTGTAACCACACAGGATAATTTGCACTCTGTAGTCTTTTTTAGAAAAGCAGTAAGAACTTGTATTAAGAAACTTTTACCTGTGCCAGATTGACCACTGGCGTACAACAGTATAGGTTTAAATGTTGAGCATGCACACTCTTTCTCGTCATAAAGCAATCCATGCTTTCACCTCCACATATATTTGCATTTGCTCATCATTTAGCTGTGCAACTAACTCTTCCAAATCAATTATTTCCTGTCTTACTTGCTCCATTGTAGTCTTCATTGCATTCATTGGCATAGCGGCCTCATTTTCAATTTTTGGTTGTCCAAGTGGGTCTTGACTCTGAGGAGCTGGACTTTGGCTACTTTGCAAACTCTCCTTAGGCACCTTAGCAGCAGCTGTATGTTCCTGTTGAATTTCATCATTCAATATTTTCAAGTAGTTTGAAAGTTACTTAACACTCAATGCCATCCTTTGCAGCACTGAAAGAGTCTTCATGGCAGTCAAACTCTCCTAGTAATTCTGTTTTATAACACCAAGGTTCAAACAGCTGGTAAAGTGCTAAATTCTCTTTTTTCAGCAGTCTGGCAACTCAGTTTTCTGGGGTTAATTAGACTTCCTTTGCTGTGTCACACCAAACACCCACTGCAGCCACCTACTACAAATGTACCTTATTCTACATTTTCTGTCACATTGTTTCTTTGTGTGTAGTACTGGAGTACTTCATCTAGACAGACATTTTCAAGATGTACACTCAGTTTTGGATAGTAAGTGTCCAACATGTTTGTTTTTACAATGTCTGTACTGTCTGACTCAAATTCGGCAAGATATTGAATTTCTGGAAAATACTTCAAAACTCGGTTTCGAGTTGATGCCAGGCCTAGACTCACCCAAATAATTCCTTTGGACTTAGAATATAAAGTAGCAGAACTCAAATGATAGCAACATTCATAGGATCCCTGTGTGAAAGCATCTTCAAACTGAAGCTGTACAATTTCTTTGTTAGAGACTTTTCAGCAGAGATCTCTTCGCACACATCTTTCATCTCTGTCTTCTCAGATTTGGTTATGTATGAAGCAACATAACGAGCAACAGCAGCTGTCTGCTACAAATTGAATATCCATATTGGCAATTCCACATTTTCAAAATGACAGGATTGTAGTCTAATATATTTCGAAGCCTCTGTTCTCCTGAGGTTGTAGGTGTTTTTTGGTGATTTACGAGTAAGTGTATGCCTTACTGCAGACATAAAACTGTTCACTCTTCCTTTTAAAATAACAGGTCTTGGAAATCCAAAACAAAATTTTGGGTAAAAGTTTCCTTTTTCTCTTTATTTCCATTAACTGTACCCTCCACATCTCTGTGATTGGAAACACAGTACTTGCTGCTTTAGGCCTATATCCTCAGTGTCTTTTGACATGCTGCATGTAATATACTGTTCTGTGAAAGAAAGTACAGACCCATCTGTGTCTGTTCCAAATGTAGATGCATCTTTTACCCACAACAGTATATGAATGTCTTGCTTGGTACTCTCTTCGCCAAAAGAAATCAGTAATTTCTCCAAGAGGTGGATTTTCTGTAGCAGATGTTGGAAATCTGTGGTTAAAGTACCTGCAAAAATTTGCAGGATCCAAAGAGCAAAGATCTCCTGGTGTCTGGAATTCGTTCCCTTTAATGTTAGAGTTTGCTTCTCTCAAAAACTCATGTAAATCATCCCATGCATACTCTGCACAACTCAGTGTTCCAAGCCAAGTTGGTGCACCTAAATTTTGCAACATACACTTGAGCTCACCATGATGATGTTGCCAGTACTCATTGGTCCCACGTTGGCATGTCATCAAATTGATCAAATTGTACTTTAACTTTATATCTTTTCCATTAATTTGTTGAACAAAGTCTTTTGCAGACATATTTTGCACATTAACTCCGGTTATAAGAGTATGGTTAACAGCATATGACAGTCCAGACAAATCACTTTCAAACAACAGATGTAATACATATGGAATACTTTGTCGAAATCTAGGGTCCTCTGAATATAATCTTGTCGACCTATACGCTGCTGCAGGTATTTGCACAGGACGTTCATTAGACCGCCTACCCGCTCCAGTTGGAACTACTTGAGGAAAACATCAAGCCTCCAAACCTTTCTCCCAGACACTCATTGGAGTTCCTTTAGCTTGTTTCATCTGATACAGTTCAATGGCATCCTCCATAATCACTTTTGAATGTAGTGGGTGGCTACTGAGTGCTCATATATTTGTTCAGATCTGCTTCCATCCACTTTTTCAATCCGTCCATTTGAAGGCAACATTTCTTCCTCCATGCTACTTCCATGTTCGAAAACATCAACATCTTTATAGTACACATTATTGTCTTTAAGATACAATGTAGCTTTCTCCACCTTATTTGCATCCTCTAGTTCCTGCCAAATTGTTTTGCTTTTTGTGGGCACACCATTCACTAGAATAACAAGCAGTTCTTCCAAATCTCTCTCTACACCCACAGTTTCAATATTGCATTTAAAATCTAAAGGTAACTTCACAACTCTACCTCTAAGCCCTTTTTGCAGCTCAGTGGGTGGTATTTTCCCAGTTTTGGTTCCATATGAACTATTGCTTGAAAAGGGTTTATAGATTGTACGAGTATTCCTTCATAAATTTTCAGATGTCGAAGTTCCTCTGAAATTTCAACCACCTCTAACTTATTGTGTAGTGCTCTGGCAGGCATTTTGTTGTCCTCTAATTTGTCATAGCAATACTTGCACATGATCTGGCGTGTTGACAAATCAAAACGAGCCTCCACAAATAAATATACTGCAAATTCGAGCCCCTTTTCTCTGTTATTTTCCTCAGTTTTTAAGCATACATCAACATTTTGAATTTGGCCTTTGTAGTGGGTTCGGTGACAACAAATGCAAACATAGTTTGGTTTCTCTGTAGAAACTGTATTAAACTTTGCTACTTCTCCTCTAAAGTTATCAGTACTCATATCTGTGTTTTGTTCCTCTGCACCTGAACATACCAACTGCTTATTGTGCCCAGACTGCACTTTAGGACCAAAAAATGTAAATTAATATCTTCACAAACATTTTGAACCTCTGATACTGTACCATACAGAAGTGCTTTGTTCATTTCTCCTAAACACAATGTAGGACTTTTTTCAAAGTAAAGTCGTCTAACTAAATTTCGCATTTTTGAATGATGAACACCCAACATTCAAAAATGATGAAAGGTGCTTGTGCACACTTTCCTGGATAGACACAGCAATGAGTGTCCTTGTAAATTAGTGTATTTCCTCACTTTGCATGGATCTAATGCTCGCAATGCTACAATTTTCCGCTTCACACTTCGATCTGGAAATTTACATAGAAAATAGTTTAACATATCAGTTGATTCCTGGCGAATAGTACACATACTACTGCAGTCCCATTTATACACAGGGCATGTCTACGCCTTCCTTGTATCTCTTTAGCTATCTCTTCCTCTACATTTCTAGGAATCATCTCCTCTTTTGGAATTGGAGTAACTTCTTTTACCTCATAGCATTGACCAGTTGTTTCAACTGCATGCAGTCTATTGTATGTAGCTTTCTTCATTAAAGAAAGCTTCAGTACTTTATGTATGCTTTCATTCTCCTTTGAAAAGTTTGCAAAAATGTCTTTTATTAATTAATTCTTTCTGCCTCCTTGTCAAATTCGGTGTTTTTTATATATAAAAAAATACTTTCAGTTTGACTTACTCCTCCTTTGTGAGTTGATTGTAACCCTCGCTTTTTATTCAAAACTTTTTCCACATTTCGCATTTTTTCATATATTGCTTTAACAAACTCATTAGTTCTTTTACCAGCAGCTCTTTTTTTTCCAGCACATTCGTCCCATCATGTTATTTACTACTCTCACTTTTAAGCTCATAGTACTTTTTCTTCTGTTTTTTTCTGCTTTGTATCTTTCTTGGCATTGTAAATCCTCCTCTTTAAACAGAAGTAGATATCTGAAAAGCAAATATAGAAATTACATATTATTAGATTATATACTATAAACAAGCGAGTAGCTACATAAGTGGATATGTGAGTGTGTAAGAGGCTGTGTAAGTGTCTGAGTATGGGTGTATAAATGGGTATACTAGTGGCTGTACAGGTGGGTGACTGGGTGTGCGAGTGGTTGAGTGGATATATGAGTAAGTGTATCAATGCCTCTGTGGTTGTGTCACTGAATGTGTAAGTAGCTGTGTGGGTATGTGACTGGGTGTGTTAGTGTCTGCATGGGTGTCTGAATTGGTATGTAAGTGGCTGTATGGATTGATAACTGGCTGTGTTAGTGGGTGTTTGGGTGAGTAACTGCGAGTGCAAGTGGATCTATTAGTGATGGATACATAAGTGCTGTCTGGGTGTGTGAATGTATGTGCAAGTACCTCTGTCACTGCCTGATTAGGTGTGTGAGTGGCTGTGTGGTTTTGTAAATAGGTATGTGAGTGGCTCTATGGTGGGTGACTGAGTATATAACTGGGTATATGGGTGTGTAAGTGCATGTGTAACTGACTGGTTACATGAAAAACTGTATAGGTGTGTGAGTGGGTGTAAGAATGCCTGTATGGGTGTGTAAATGACTGAAGATATAGGTGAAGAAATGGGTGTGTGAATGGTTTTATGTTGTGTGAGTGAGTGTGTCCATCACTTTCTGGCTATATGAATGGCGGGTACATAAGTGATTTTGTGGGAGTGTAACACAGTGTATAAGTGCCTGCCTGACTGTGTGAGTGTGTGCAAATTACATACTATAAGCAAGCAGCCACATCTCATTTCTAACACATTCATTCATAATGGCTTTATAAAAGAATTATATTTTCAGTGTAACAATTCCTAATCCTACTTTATTGCTCACTATATTTTTACTTAATGTTCTCATCTAACCTCCCTTCTATTTTGCCTTTAACAGTAGTGTCTAGAAGCTCCACATTTTCTTTCAGCTTATATACACTCATAGCTTCTCTTTATTTAATATACTTTTTTATAGTACAACCTAATTAACATACCTGTAAAATCTATTTGCTGTTGTCGAACTTTTATTTAAATATCTGTTCATATCTGTTTTCCACTCAAAATCTCAAGTTCAAAATTTCTCAATTCTCTTCCACTCTCAGTACAAAAGTACCCATAATGGATACCCTTCCCACTGTGCTCTCACTCATACACCCAAACTTAGCAAATCACAGAGTTCCTTTCATCTTTTATTTTTATTATACAACTCCTAAATTGTCACTATTTTTTAACCCTTTTCATGTTTTCAGTAAAGAAGTACACTTTGATAGGTTTTTCATTCTGGATCTGCGGATCCACCATGGGGCTCAGCGCGACCCCGCAGTGTGAATTGGTGATGGATCTGCAGAGCCACAAGGATGCCCTGAAAAGCGTTCAACAATCTGCCGTTATTGCCTTTCACTTATATATATATTTTTTAATATTGTCAATTACAAGACATACGTTCCTTACTGAGCAATTTATTAAGGGTAGGCAGTAAACTCCGCTCCGCGGGCGGAGTTTGCGGAGTTTTGCCCTCCGTGCTCTGTTTGGAGTGCAGACTTCAACAAACAAACTCTGCTAGCCGCCGGCAGAGCGGAGTTTGCCAGCATGGGCGCTCTCACCCACAAAATGAAATTATATACGCTCTAAGATGACAGCCAGCAAAACCGGAAATTCATCAGCAGAAGTGCTCACCTTCTCAGCCCTTCCGCCGGGAGCAGCCATGATTGTACACCATTTGTTGTGAGAGGGTAGGAAAAGAGGAGTGGGCAGAAGTGAAGGAAACACAATTCCTTCCTGCTGAGAGGAGCCCTTCTAGAGAAAAACTCCGCCTCTACAGACAGCCGCGGTGCCGAGACGAGAGCCGACTCCGAGCTGGTTAGAGTCCTTCTAGGACGAGGTCCCAGGACTACTAGAGGATAGCCAGCGGGGGAAGCGGGGCACCCAGCAGCCAGAGGTACAGTGGTGGGGAATGGGACGGGGTGAAAAGTGAAAAGCATGGGGCGATATTGTGAAAGGGACAAGGGCCGTCCCACGAGAACCGGGCGACAAGCTCTGCCCTCACACATGCAGTTCAGGTACGATTGCCGTGCCCAAATGGATGCGTCTGAAATAAACCACGAGAAAGAATGGAGCACATTGTAAACAAAACCGCATTCATGCCTTAAAATATGTAGTCATTTCATTTGGCTGTAAGCATCCGTACAAGACTTGCATAGTTTGCCATTTTTAAATTCGGGACACCACAGATGGGGCTAGCAGTCTGCCAGTGCGGCGTTAGCTGAACCTAAAACACACCCTAGACCAATAACTACCACCAATAAAAAGCCCAGCGTAGAGAAGAGCCCCAGGAATAAGAGTAAAATAACAGTTCATCATGACTCCGCCCACACGCGGGACTCAGCCTAGTGTGGCAGAGTTGTTTGGGCACTTCGCGGAGCTCCGTGTAGTGGCACTCCGCGAACTCCACCCAGGTCTCCAATTTATGTACACCAGTCTACTTTTCAGTGTCACACTGCAGTCTCTTTTGTTCCCTCCTCCGCATATACCGTTTTGGCTCTGTTTCCATAGTAACCATGTTTTCAATAGCCTCTGCCTACCAGTAGATAAAAAGTTCACAAGACTTTCTCTCAGCAGCATACTAGCTTCACATTAACTGTAGCAGGTGTGGTTGACTGTTTGCCATTCCAAGCATATCCCTAACAACATAACTTTTTTATTTCCAAAGCCAATCACAGAGTTAGTCATTTTTTTCATTCATTCATTCATTCATTCATTCATTCATTCAGCTTTATTTCGACAGCTCGTGTCATAAAAGCAAAAAAGAACATACATAGTAAAATACAATTAGGAATATAAGAAACGAGCAGTCCATACAGCACGTCACAGCAGGCATACGGGATTTTCCTTTCACGAAGCTGTGATTTCTACAACAAATTGCCTGTGAGATAATATCATTTTGAGCCAGTATGTGAAAAGTTGCATAAGGTGCTCGGTACAGCTACCGGCGCTAGCTAGGGTTAGAAGCAATACCATGCCCGTTCAACATGAGCCAGTTAGAGATAATACGTCAAACAAACTCATTCTTACAATAAAAGTTAAAATTCATTTGAGTTAAAATTATACCAATATAAGATATAAAAGAATCTAGCAAAAAGTAGTAAAAACAACTATCAAAGAATTTTCAAGAATTAAAATAAGCTTAAGACTGTAGCGATAGACAGGAAGAACTAACATGATAATGCAACAGTTAAAATGTACTAGATAAAACTTCATACATGACAGTCATGCTATTGGCCTTTTGGGCCCTCTCGTGATAAGACAAGTGGGATGATCATTTTACAATAAAGTGCTTGTGCAATGCGTCTGGTGAGGTTGGGGTTTTCATGAATAAAGTTACTAAGACCCGAAGACAGCTAGGTCTAAAGACCAGCCTGCTGCTTGCTGTAGTTCTCTCATTCGGGCCTTCCTCCTGATACCCCACATATGGCTTAAAAACTTGGCCACTGCACCGGCAAAAAAAGTGTCTGGAGTCTGATTTTAAAATACGCAGGGCTTCCCGATGGTTCTGTATGCCAATTGCTGGCAGGTCAGTTGTAACCATTTAGACCTAGGCTGCACATAGGCAGGACATGCAAACAGCGCATGGGCAATGGACTCCACCAGTGCCTTGCCTCCTGGGCAATTGCTCGGGCTTGGGTCATTTGGATGCAACTTAGCTGTTACCTCATCGACAGGAAGGGTGCCAAACCTAAATTGAATGTCTAGTGTCCTGTCCTGGGGAATCTGAATTAGGTCTAAGTTTTTTTTCTTAAAGTCACTACCTAATTTTAGTGCCCTGTATATCTCCACCATCCAATCAAATATGTTCTTTTATATTTTACTTGCTGTCCTCCATTTTAACTGCCTTTCATCATCAAAACTACATCGTTCTGCTGCAGACTTTTCCTATCTGCTTCTCTTGCTTGCCTCCAAAATGGTCAGTCTCGATTCTGAGCTATAGTTTTGCTTTTTGGACCAGAGAGAGTGCTAGAAAGAGTGGCATTGACAGGGACCTACGTTTCCCAACCAAAAGCACACATTCAATACAAAACAACACATTTCATACAAAAATATCCTATTACCATGTATATTACTGTGCGAGTAGCTGTGTATCTAACTTTGTTGGTGTGTGAGACGTTATATGGGTGTGGGAGTGGCTGTGTATGTGGCTGAATGGGTATGTGAGTAAGTTTGAGAGTGGTTGTGTGGGTGTGTAAGTGATTCTGCGAGTGGGTGTGGGACTAGCTGTGTGGGTCTGTAGGTGGCTGTATGGGTGTGTGAGTGGGTGTTTGAAATGTTGTATGGGTGTGTAACTGGGTGTGTGAGTGTGTGGTGGGTGTGTGAGTGGGTGTGCTAGTCTTTGTTTGAATCTTTGACTGGGTGTGTGAGTGGCTGTATGGGTGACTGAGTGGCTGTGTGTGTGTGGTTTTCTGGGTCTCGGACTCGGTGTGTGAGTGGCTGTATGGGTGTGTGAGTGGTTATGTAGGTACGTAAGTGGGTGTGTGAGTGCCTGTATGGGTCAGTGAATGGGTGTCTGAGTGGTTCTCTGTGTCTCTGAGTAAATGTATCAGTGATTGCATGGGTATATAAGTGGCTGTATGGATATGTGACTGGGTGTGTGAATGTATGGGTGTGTGGGTAGTTTTCTGGGTCTCTGACTGGCTGTGTCAGTGTCTGTGTGGGCCTGAGAGTATGTGTGTTACTGGTTCTCTGGGACTCTGAGTGGATTTATCAGTGAATGTATGGGTGTGGGAGAGACTGTGTGAGTGAGAGACTGTATGGATGTGTGACTGGGTGTGGGAGTGGTTGTTTGAATATGTAAATGGGTGTATGAGTGGTTTCTGGGTCTCTGACTGGGTGTGTGAGTGGCTGTATGGGTGTGTAAGTGGGTGTGTGAGTACCTGTGTGGGCCCATGACTGGGTGTGTGAGTGGTTCTCTGAGTCTCCGAGTGGGTGAGTAAGTGTCTGGGTGTGTGAGTGGTTGTGTGTAACTGGGCATGTGAGTTTTTGATGGGTGTGTGCATGGGTGTGTAAGTCACTGTGTGGGTCTATGAGTGGGTATGTAAGTGGCTGTATGGGTGTGTACATGGCTGTGAGAGTGGGTGTGTGAGTGCCTGTGTGGGTCTGGAAGTAGGTGTGTGAGTGGTTCTTTGGCTCTCTGAGTGGACATGTGACTGACTGTATGGGTGTGTGAGTGGTTGCTTGGGTATGTACATGGATGAGTGAGTGCCCATGTGGGTGTGTAAAAGCTGTGTGGGTGTGTATGTGGCTGTGTGAGTACCTGTATGAGACTGTGAATGGTTCTCTGGGTCTGTGAGTGGATGTGTGAGTGACTGTATTGGTGTGTGAGTAGGTGTATGGATGTGTGAGTAGGTGTGTGAGTGGTTGTGTGGGGGTTTGAGAAAGTACGAGTAGGACTGTGAGTGAGTATATTTTTTTATTTCAGCCCTGGATCCACAGATCGATCATAGATTCACACAGGCAGTCACGCTGAGTACCGCAGTGAATCCATTGATCCTCACTCACCCAAAGAAACATTTTTGGGCAATTTCTTGCCCGTGAGGGGCCCCTCACACACAACTCTATCAGTCTCATAGGGTCAGGATACCTCTATCCTGACCCCTTATATCATATATTTTTACTTTATTTCCCCCCCAGAAACCATGTCCCAACTGACATATTGGCGGTGCAACTTTTCTTTCAGATTGCGGCCAACCAATCACAGCATTGCAGTTGACGCGTGGTTCTCTAGATATACATAAATCTTTTTACTTTAATAACCCCAAAATTACAGAACATTTTTACCCCAAATTACAAAAGCACTCTTTCTGGACAAAGATCTAGCTTTCTGCCAAATTTGGTGTAATTCCGTTCAGCGGTTTGGGCTGTAGTCATGTCTAAAATCACCATGGGAAATTGTACGGGGAAAAAGTGTTTTGGGACTCCCCCTTTATCTCGGGCTCCCGCTTGACGGATCACCGTGAAACTTTCCAGACAGCAGCTAAAGTGAGTGGCAAACTAGTTTTGAAAATTCCATGGAGATTTATCAAGCGGCTCCAAATTTATTAGCATATATATATATATTTATATTAAGGCCGGGCACTGGGGATGGGGTACTGAGGGCCCATATTGGCCCAGGGAGGTGGGCCACATAGCCCCCCACACCCATTCAAATGTGGCCTGGCCACTAAAACACCTACTCACAGACCCACTTAAAGACCCACACAGACACTCACACGCCTACTCACATACCCACTCATAGACCCATTCACATTCATGCACCCACTCACAGACCCACTCAGAGACTCATGCACCTACTCACAGACGCAATCAGACTCACACACCCAATCAGACTCACACACCCACTCACAGATCACAGACCCACTTAGACACTCACACATCCACTCACAGACCCACTCAGAGACTCATGCACCAACTCACAGATCCACTCAGACTCATGTACCCACTCACAGACCCACTCAGCAACTCATGCACTCACTCACAGACCTGCTGAGAAATTCATGCACTCACTCACAGACCCACTCAGAGTGCACCCACTCACAGACCAACTCAGACACTCTCATACCCATTCACAGACCCACTCAGACACTCAATCAGACACTCATGCACCCACTCACACACCCAATGAGATACCTATGCAGCCACTCCCAGGCCCACTCAGGCACCCACTCACTCACCCATTAAGGTACGCACACACTAACTCACACACCCACTGAGACACTCATGCACTCACTCACACACTCAGTCTCAAAGGTTACAGTTAGGAAATAAAATTTAAAAACCTTAGAAATTCCCTGAAAAAATGAAATGTTACAGGGACGTTATAGTTAGGATATAGAATTTTAAAAAAACTTCAAAATTCCGTGAAAAAAACAAAGGTTATAGGGACGTTATAGTTTGGATCAGATTTCACTCATACAAAACCAGTGAAATTCAGCAGTTATAGTTACCGGAGCTAACTATACCTCATGCCCCCGCAATGCACTGCTTATTACCTCACATATTACATCACGCATGACAGTCAGTGACATCACTGATGACATCACTGACAATATCTCAAATTACATCACTGATGACATCACGAATGACACCATCTAGTGAGTGTAATTATTTTGTAAGAGTTTATGATTGCTAAACATATATACTAAGGTACTGCAAAACTTAAAGTAGTATACTAAGTGTACTACTAATGAGTGATACTGCTTCTAATATACATCATGTGAGTGGCTGTGGGACTGTATGTATCTGTGTGTGCGTATTGGTGTGTGAGTGACTATATGGGTAAGTGAGTGGGTGTCTGAATAGTTGTATGAGTGAGTGACTGGATGTATAAGTGGCTGTATAGGTGAGGGAGTGGTCGTTTGAGTGGGTGTTTTGTAAAGTGATTTGGTGTCTGAGTGGCTGTATTGGAGAGTGAGTGTCTGTGTGAATGGTTGTATGGGTAAGTACACAGATGTGTGAGTGGGTATGTAAATGGTTGTGTGAATGAGTGTATTTTAAAGACCATTCAGCAGTTAAAATTGAGAGCTGGGTCCAGCCCTCGGAATGGATAAAGTATTTTGACAGGTTTTTAACCCAGACAATGATATTTCCGTATTGGTAGATAAAAGTGGTCTTAATGGAACCTTAGCACCCTTAGATAATAGAGTTTTTATTACTTTGGACCCTCCCAATTTGGCCCATATTACTCTAGATAAGGTCACAGTGGCCCTAGATAGATGCGCAAATGGGAAGGCACCAGGACCAGATGGGGTCCCAGTAGGCATTTTTAAGGTGGATAAGGATCTCTGGGCCCCAATTTTACAAAAAGTGTTTAATGCTGTAGCAGGTGGTCTGGTACCGAGAACTTGGACAGAAAGTATTAAAGTCCCGATTTTTAACAAGGGCGATAGAAGTAACAGCAAATGCTATCGCCCTATTTCCCTTCTTGATACAACGTCAAAACTAATGGGCAGAATCCTCTTGGAGAGATTGGAAATTTGGTTAGCGGAAAACTCAATTCTTACTGAATCACAGTACGGATTCAGAAGGGAGATAGGGACCATTGAGCAGTGTATTAACCTTCATTAAATAATTAGTAAATACACAGTTGCAAAAAAAAAAAAAGGGCCCTTTACACCTGTGTTTTGTTGACCTCACAAGTGCATTCGACCTAGTGAATCACGTGAAATTATGGCAAACCTTGGCTCTTATGGGTGCTCTGAACGACATTATTGCATACTTGTCACAGATATATAAACGATTGAATACAAGAGTGAGAAATGGGACAGATGGAGAGTGCACTACTAGTTTTAGAGTAACACGGGGAATAAGGCAGGGATGTGTTCTTGCTCCACTCCTGTTTTATCTATATATAAATGGAGTAGATGAAGGTCTACAAAAGTTAAACACTGATGTCCCTAAAGTTGGTGAACGTGCTGTCCCCACCCTGCTTTATGCAGACGATGCAGTCCTTTTATCTAGAACCGCTAATGGGCTCCAGTGCCTAATTGAGAAATTTGCAGAATATATGCAAGAAAAGGATCTGGTACTCAATTTGAAAAAAACATTTACGATGGTGTGTGGTAAAGGGAAAGCGAAGACTAGGGCCCACCATGTAAATAGGGTCCCTATCTCAGAAACACATTCATTTTCATATTTAGGCGTGCTATTTACCGCAAATGGTCATTGGGGACCCCATATTGATTATTGCAAACTAAAATATACACTGATTACAGAGGCAATTTTTAGATTTTCAAAAAAATGGGGAATAAACCCATTAGGGAAATTTTGACCCTTTATAAGAGTAAGTGCCTTACTGGAACTTACACTGGTGCTGCGCTCTGGGGAGTGGCTAACCATGCTATCCTTCAGATCCAAGAAAACATCTTTTTAAGAAGATTGCTAGCCATCCCCAATTCTACCCCTATATACAGCGTGCACAAAGAGCTTGCTGCCTCTTATATTAATGATTTTATTAGTGTAGCAGGTCTTACTGTTTGGTATGGCATATGGAGTAAAGAGGGTACTAAATTTACCCAGGAAATCATTAAGGATTGCCTCACTCTTGAGCATGGTGAAAAAATTCCATGGTTGATGTACATTAGAAATCTTTAAAAAGAATGTGCTGAGAACATAGATTTTAACAACCCCTTGCAAATACTTGAATATAGTAAAAAAGACCTAAAAACCGGACTCATAGAATCGAGAGAATGGCTAAGGGAAGTTGAGGCAAACTCCAAGCAGCTGACAAGGGCATACTGTGAAAGGCTCATTGGACCAGGGACACAACGTTATTTACTCCAGGTCTCGAATACAAAACATAGATTTTATCTAACTAGTTTAAGAATGGGGATCGCACATTTTTTAATAGCTTTTCCAACCATGGGTATATGGAAACGAAACCTCCCAAAGTGCCCCTGTGATGGAAAATCTGATCAGACAACTTTACATTTTATGTTATTTTGTGATTTTTATACAGATATTAGGAAGAGCATTTTACGTCCATTATTTTTAAAACCTATACCACCTATAAAACTGCTTTTGATTTTATTTGCAATTTAGAAAACGACAGAGTTTGTAACGCAGTGGCGGTTTACGTTCAGATGGCAATTAGAAGAAGAAAAAATAATTCACACCTCGAGGCCCTTGTTTATGAAGAAGATAAGACGCATATTGACTAATGATGTCCAGGGTTGTAGTTTTGTTGCTGCACTGTATACTATGCACGTGGCACTTTATGTACAAATTATCTCCTGCGTTTGCTTATTATTGCATTTAGGGCCAGATGTACGAAGTGATTTTGCATGCGCAAACGGGTTTGCGCATGCAAAATCACTGTGGGCCATGGACAAACACTATTTTGCGAGTCGCAAAAAATTGCGAGTCGCAAAATAGTGTTTTGCGACTCGCTATTAGGAAGGGGTGTTCCCTTCCTAATAGCGACCGCAAAGCCATGTACCAATGTTTTGCAACCGCAATTGAGGTCGCAAAACACTCGCAAATTACCGCCCTCTTCAAGAGGGTGGTAATGGAGTCGCAAATGGGAAGGGGTCCCCAGGGGACCCCTTCCCCTTTGTTACTGGCTCTGAAAATATTTTTCAAGGGCAGGCAGTGGTCCCAGGGACCACTACCTGCCCTTGAAAAATGAAACAAAAACGTTTCATTTTTTCTTTTTTAAATGCATCCCGTTTTCCTTTAAGGAAAACGGGCTGCATTTTAAAAAACAAACTGCTTTATTGAAAAGCAGTCCCAGACATGGAGGTCTGCTGAGCCTAGCAGGCCACCATCCCTGGGAGGGCCAGCCATTCCCAATGGGCTCGCAAATTGCCAGTGGCTCATTATTATGCATGAGCCTCGCATTTTGCGACCCCATTGGGAATCGCTAACAGTGTCTCAGGCACTGTTGTACATCCCAAATTGCAGCTCGCAAATTGCGAGTCGCTATTGCGACGCAATTTGCTTGGTCGTACATCTGGCCCTTAATTTATTACGTACATTGCATATACTTGTGTACAGTAGAATTTTTTTCTAACTTTTTATGTGTTCTAATGTATAGACCGCGATGAAATGTGAAGATGTTCATTATTAACTTTTAGGATGCTTTTATGGTTGTACTTTTTTAACCAAATAAAGCTTGATTTGAGTGTGTGAAGGCTTGTATGGGTGAGTGAGTGGCTGTGTTGAGAGGCTGATTAGATGAGTGAGTGGGTGTGCGAGTGGGTGACTTTGTAGGTAAATAAGTGGGTGTGTGAGTAGCTGTATGGGTGAGTAACTGGTTGTATGAATGGCTGTATGGGTGAGGGAATGGTTCTGTGTGTGGCTGTATGAGTGAGTGAGTGAGTGAGTGGGTGTGTGAGTGGCTATATGGAAGAATTAGTGGATGTGTGAGTACTGGTATAGGTCTGGGAATGGGTATGTCATTGGTTGTGCGGGTGTGGGATTGGGTGTACGAGAGGTTGTATGGGGTGTGTGTAGGTTTGTGAGTAGCTCATTGGTTTTGTACGAGTGAAATCTGAGCTTAACTATAAAGTCCCTATAACCTTTGTTTTTTCCAGTGAATTTCTAAGTTTTTTTTAAATTCTATTTGCTAACTATAACAACCCTGTAACCTTTGGTTTTTTAAGTGAATATCTAATGTTTTACTAAATCTCTTTCCCAAAAATAATGTCCCTGTAACCTTTGGTTCCTTATGTAAATTTCTTTTTTTTTTTTAACTAGTACTCGTGTTTGCAGAGTGGTGGAGAAAGGGGGGGGGCCTCGGACCAGCTTTCAGGAATACTGCTGTGTCTGACTTACTGGAGGTAATAAGAGGGTTTTGTTGGCCCCTAAGGGTACTCTAGAGCTAAGGGGACTTCATCCCCCAACCAGCAGTGCACGTTTGAAGATTGTTGGAGAAAGGTGACGTGGCTTCATTTTTTTTTAAACTTTTCGGTGGGATTCGTGGATCTAGCACGACACCCGCCAAAATCTTTAAAAAATGCTTTTTTGGTCTTGCGGGATCCGTATGAGACCCCCCCCCCAAGAGGCCTAGGGGGTCATGGTGTTTCTACCCTGCCCCTTTTCCTTTATAATGTTATTTCTGTGACTCGGTTCAACCGAGTCGAAAGATGGCTGCCAACACTTCCTGGTTTGAAGTGTTGGCAGATAGATCTTTCCAGTGGCACCTGATTCTTAGTTTACTGTATACTGTCTTGTGACCTTCGGCACTTACCAATGTATAGCTTTCTCCAAGTGGTGCGCATAACTAGTATATCCATTCAGAGGTTTGACCTTCCTGTGCATCCACTTTGGTAAGGCCCCCCCCTTCCCTTGGATATAAACAGACCCGCTCAGCATTGATTTACGCGGGTTCTGTAGATTAGCACCTTGTATGACAGGTGCTTTTTGGACATTCGTCCCGACGAGGTACCCTGTTTTCTTTCTTCATCTCTCCAGTCAAACTACCTCTGATGTTTACTATAAAATGTTTCTTTCAAAATAATTCAGTTTCCAATTTTGATTTCCGATTTTTCTATGTGCAGCTTGCTTTTTTGCCTTAACATGCATGGTTTCATATTCTAGCGCCATTATGCATATACTTACATTATGTATATTACATGTTATAAAATGGTTGCTTTTCTCAGATTAACTCTGTTTTCTATTCAGATTTGTGATTTTTCAATGCTTGCTTCCTTGTTTTAACATGCATGGCTTTAAATGTTATGGCCACTATGCACATGCCTACATTATGTATTTTACATGTTATAAGATGGGTGCCACAGTATGCATTGTTTCTCATGTTCTATACTGACAAGTCTATATTTCATGTTACCTCAGGATATGTATTGAGGTTCTACCTTTCAGTCTATGTGTGATCAAGACTGTTTGCAGTGGAAATGGGTTACTACTGGATTGAATAAACCTGCACTGCATGGTGGCTTGCCTGAGTGTGCGCTTTTTTGGACTTTTTGTGTTATATAAATATATATATACGGGGACAAAGTTATTAGCAACCAAAAATATATATATTGGAACAAAGTTGTTAGCAAATCAAAAACACTCCTTCTATGGCAAAGCATCATAACTATAACTACCTGCTGGCGACCGCCAGTAATATATATATATTACTGGCAGTCACCAGCAGGTAGTTATAGTTACGTATGCTTTGCCATAAAAGGAGCGTTTTTGGTTTGCTAATAACCTTGTCCCCGTTTGAGGAATCACCATAAAACTTTCCAAAAAAAGTTCATCCATTTCAGCTCTTTCCTTTAAACTTTCGGGGTGATCTGTCAAGTGGAGGGAGGGGGCAAGAAAAAAAGGCGGTTCCAAAACGTAAAATCTCCATGCATTTTCCATACACTTCTTTAGACACGGCACAAGCAAAAACTGCTGAACGGAGTTACACCAAATTCGGCAGGATGCTAGATCTTGGTCTACAGATTGTGCTTTTTGTGATTTGTTTAAATTCATTCAGTAGCTTTTGAGAAATGAAGGGTCACAAATAATTGGATATTTTGGCAGTTGGGCTCACGAGAGTCCCACGAGCCTCCTGCGAGAGCGTGAAATAAAAAATGGCGCCTTGTGATTGGTCGAGAGGCCTGTTTTTCCTGTGAGCTTTCATGTTCTCATAGGAGCGAGAGGCTTCCATGAGTCCCGCAAGAGAAAGCGATATGATTGCCTGGCTGTTGCAATGTTAGAAATGAAATGGCCGCCATTACTGTTAACTGTGAAAAATTGGAGGTGTTCTTGAAACGAAGTAAAAATCTATATAAGGGGGCAGCAGAAAGGCATGCTGTCCCCCTAGATTTAGAGAGGATGTGTATAAGGGAAAACTACTGTGAAGAAACTAAAGGTATATTGTTTTTAACAACTTTTTATGATCTTGCGGAATCGCGAATAGTAAAAAGGTTAAGATGTGTTCCGAATACACTCCATTAGTAGGAATGCATATTGTGGCCATTGTTTTTGAGAGGAAGTGTGTAAGAGACAACTGTACTGTGATGAGTAGATGGTTAATTCCTACTCCCCCCCCAAAAAAAGTTATGCTCTCGCAAGACTCTCAGGGAATCATGAACAGTAGAAAGGAGTTGGTGGTTTTTGAATAGACTGTACTATGCTTACTTGCTACTGTACAAAGGAGTATTACTGGAGAGGGTGTTTGGCAGAGTGTACTATTTATGCCCATTGGCTTTGTAAGAGCTGCGAGTAGGGTATAATCTCTTCCCAAACTCTACCATGCACATCTATTATCAGAGAGAGGGGTGTTAGCAGGGAGGAGAGTCCCTGGACAGAGCATACTATATACACCTGTCATCCAAGAGAGAGGTCTCAGAGTAGAGTGTCTCTCTCCACACACCTATTATGCACACCCATCATCTGAGACAGAGTTGTGACAGAATAGGCCAGTCCATGTTTACAGCATAATACGCACACATGTCATCTGAGAGAGAGGTCTGACAAGAGAGGCTAGTCCATGTAGAGACCCTACGAAGCACACCCATCATCTGAGACAGAGGTCTCACTGGAGAGGTCAGTCTTTCTCCATACAAGCTACTACTCACACCCCTCATCTGAGTGAAAAGTCTGGAAGGAAAGGGTAGTCCATGTACACACTCTACTAGGCACAGGCATCATCTGAGAGGGCAGTCCATGTACACACCTGTGATCTGAGAGAGAGGACTTTGTCAAGAGGCCATCTCTCTCCATACACTCTACTACGCAAACTCGTCATATGAGAAAGATGCCTGGAAGGAGAGAGCAGTCCATGTACACACCTTACTACGCACTCCTGTTATCTGAGAAAGAGGTGTGGAAAGAAAGGGCAGTACTTTCAGACACCATACTATGCACACAGTTCATGTAAGAGAGAGGTCTGAGTGAAGAGGCCAGTCTCTACTCACACCCTACTATGCACACCCAACATCCAAGAGAGGGGTCACACTGGAGGGGCCAGTCGCTCCATACACACTACTACACACAGCTGTCATCTGAGACAGAGATCTGTGTGGAGAGGCCAGTTTCTCCCCACACTGTACTACACAGACCAGTCATATAAGAGATGGGTCTCATTGGAGAGGATACTCTCTTCCACATACTACTATCGCTCCAATTTTGTTGTGATTTCACAAGTCTCTCGTGCGAGTAGCTCCCAAATTTCAGGAAGTGAAGCTTGCTGCATGGACACGTGCAATCTTGTGAGAAGCTCGCGAGACTCACATGGAAAATTATTGGGCCTGCCATGAGGTGTTTTATGATCCCGCGAGAGTCTTGCAAGATCGCGCTAGTCTTAAGAGGTGTGAAAAAAAAGATGTCAAGGCTCGGACAATAGTTACCATTGTTATTGCATGGTTGACGAAATGCTGTGATGTGATTAGGTGTAGGACTAGGGATAGCCCACATTGCTTTTGGTAATTTGGAGGAGAAGGAAGCCTGTTAGAGTTGTGTCTAGCAGAAGTGACTGAATTTGGAACTGAGACAGACTGGGGTCTTCAGCTGTAAATATGAAACTGCTCTAAGTTCAGGAAATTCGAAATATACTTTATGAAGTTTGTTGAGAAGTGTTAGTAAGTGTGCTAGTGTTGGTAAATTGATTCTATATAACGTTTAGTTAGTCAAACGCTGTTTGTAGAGGTGCATGTTTATTGATATTGGTGTTGAGAGGTAGACTTTAGAATGTGGAAAGATATCACCAAGTATTTGAAGTTGTGTTAAAAAATAAATTAAATGTTCAATCTGTATGTAGTTGTAAGTAAAAGAGTCAGTGTTCTTGAAATTATAAAAGAAAGCATCTGCAATATGTTAATACAAGGCCTAACGTTTTTATGAACTTTACAGTGGGCATATTTTACCCCTATGAGATGTTTGAGTAGAAATATTGCCATTTCTAGAGTATAACACTGTGCTCAATGTTAAGAAAAGTGTGTAAAGAGCAGTGTGTTACTTTACAAATTGTTATGGGACCATGTTTGAAGATATGTTATAACTGAATTGTGGATAAAAAAATGCAGTGCTTGAGGCTGTGGATTTTTTTTAACATAAAGGAACATGAAGCTAGTGGTGCAGTGCCTATAAATATGTGATTGTGGGTGAAAATGTAGAAATCTTGTGAGAATGTAGTGATGCATCTTTGTTATCAATTACTGATCAGTATGTAACATTATAATGTTTGATTATTTTTTATTTTGTTAGGGAGAAAATGGAAAACAGAAGCTCTGAAAAGCAGAAGTACAATGTCACACAATATATTAAGCCGTAATACAAAAATTGGTTACTTTGAAAGAAAGATGGAACAGTAATTGTGTGAAAAGTCAGGAAAAAAATATAATTGCACAACTGATTTTGTTCTTACTGCCTACTGTGACATTTATACCCTTGGAGAAGCTTCTTCTGTGTAGCTCTACTCTGCCTGTTCTTGATGACAAAAAGATCTGCTTACTTATGTACCAAAAAAGTGCTTTATTCATATAATGAGGGTTGTTAACTGCTTGAGCATTGAGTACCTGGGGATGCACAGTGTCACTAGGGACTAAAGATAACGAAACACCTGAGGAGTTATTAAGCTCTGCAGCATGGGTTAACTCAGCCCGAACAAGGTGTTGAGGGTGAATAGCTCTCAAATGTCGTCACATGCCAGTGGTAGTCATGGTGTATTCCTTGTTCTTTCTGCCTCTGCTGAACTCCTTTTTGTATATTTTAGAAATCAGTAAAGATAAATAATAGTTTTTAAAGTTTGTTTTTACTGTTGTAGTTAATTAATGTTGTTATTGTGTTATGTTGTTAAATTGCTTTTTTAAATAAAATGTTTGAAGTTACTACTGATTTCTTAATAGCTTTTAAACATTTGAAAATTAATGCAGTCTTCTAATGTTGACAGTTCATTCTTCAAGAACTGTTATTGCTCTCCTACATGCAATAGTATGTTTAAAGAACTATAGAGAGATTAGTGCTTCTTCCCATGGTAGAATAAAGATTTAAATACAAGAGGTAGGTTTTGTAACAGAGGCAAATGCATTATCATAGCATACTACGCACTGCTGTCTGTTTGTGTAGAGGGCAGTTCTTTTGCACATCTTAGTATATCTACTTGTCACTCTGGAGAGAAGTTTCAGCGCAGAGCTCTGTCTTTATGTACAACGTACTACAAATGTCTGTCCCCATAAGGAGTTGTCTGAGAGAGAGGTGAGTGTGTCCTTACATTCAAATGTGCACATTGGTTGTGCAAGACACAGTTGTCAACAGAGAGGATACTCCATTTTACACTCTACTAATGACATTCACTATTATGAAAAGAGGTATGAGCAGAGACAGCAGTCTCTACCCACATCGTATTTTGAACTTGTGTTACTCTGAGGCTATGTCTCAGCTGAGAGGGCAGTGTGTTTTCATGTCATAGTCTCTAGTTGTTATGCATTATATACTTATGAGTATAAAGGAAATTTCAACTGTATGCTTTACTTGTACTTCTTTCATAATGGGAAGACATGCGACCACAAAGGTAAGCAACTTTTCACACCCTAATTTGCACAGGCATTATCCAACAGACACATCACAGGAGAGAGGTCAGTCTCTCTACATAATATAGAATGCAGAATTATCATGCAAGAGACTTTTCGCAAGAAACAAGGCAGTTTCTCCCCACAGCCTACTATGGATACATGTCACCATGACAAGAGGTATGGTTAGAGAGATACATTTCTTTCAAACCCTACTAGGGACACCTCTTACCTTGGTAAGATGTGTAAGCAGAGAGAGGACTTCCTTGCCAGAGAGCCCTACATATCACTGCTGTTCTAAGAAGAGGTATGATGATAGATGCCACTGGTTCACTACACTGTACTATATATCCAAGTTATCTCTGCAGATAGGTGTTAGTGCAGAAGACAAGGTTTTCCTACATACTACTTTATATATCTGTCAGGCTGGGGAGAGCTGTGAGTGGACAGGGAAATCCATTCTCACACACTAATAAATATGGTTATTTCACTGGGGAGAGGTGTCAGTGGGGAGGTTAGTACTTGTCATACTTAGAGGCCGATTACAATGTCATAAGGAAACTGTCCTGAACGAATTGGTTCTGGACTCGTTTCTGAGCGAATCGGGTCCTGCTAGTCCAGACGACTGATTACGATGCTTGCCAACATCGTTCGGTCAGACTTGCATTGACTTCAATGGGAGCCTGTGTTCCGAACGAGAAGACAGGCTCCCAGTGGAAAAAGGGGTGGTTGGGGAAAACCTTGCACCCTGTGGAGGGCACCCCAGGGTGCCTGCCACATTGTGCATGGTTGGGAAGCGGGGTCCCTTGAGTACACCCACGGACTACATTCGTATGACTTCAGGTGAAGGGGGGCCCGCAACGGGCCCCCAAAGACCAATTCCGAAAGCCATTTCGTCTCAGGCAAACCGAATCGGAACGGCTGTCCTAATCGGTCATCGTAATCGCTCGTCCGGAAACCGTGTCTGTAGAGCTGCACGATTCGGTTCCGAAAAACACGGACTGTCCCAATGCCTTTCGGAACCGATTCAGACTGCCTGTACAGTTTCCGGGCATCGTAATCGGTCGTTGGGAAATCTGTACGATTCGGTATGAAACAAGGGTTTCGAATCGGATTCTGCGATACCGAATCCCATCCGGAGGCATTCCTAACGACATTGTAATCGGCCCCTTTGTATGTAATAGTGAGGTCTTACATGTGAGGGAAGTATCATACCCACCCTACTATGCATACTACTGAGCCTGGCAAAGGTGTGAGTGGAGAGGCAGTGTCTCTTTACACCCTACTCTACACACTAGTAATCTTCATGCAAGGTCTCAGTGGCAAGGGTAGTGTCTCCCCATATTCCAGTAGTGGAGATTGTAAGCGGTAAGTGTTGTAGTGAAGGAAAATACAAATTCTTCCTCTAAAGTATCTTTACAATCATGCGATAGTCTCGCAGGAACATATAATAAAGGGATAGCGAAATTCTGGTGCATTTAAATTATACCTATCACAATAGGATATGTTCAGTGAAAATGCAAATTCCATTATAAATGTATGCTCTCGTGAGAGGCTCAAGAGTGTAAAGCAGCAAACACTGCCCCCTCTGAGTGGACGCGGAGGACTGTGCACCTGGCTCTCGCAAGAGGCCCACGAGAGTCAACTGCGCTATGAGAGCATCATGGCCCTGGCTAGTGTCTCGCGAGAGTCATCCAGAAGGAAAATAAGGGGTACATGTTACAAACAACATACATATTGACAGTATAGGCTAGCTCTGAAAAGACTTTTTCAAGTAATATTTTCAACAACTGCATTTGTGTGTGTTTTTGATCATTTTTTACTTTTTTTGTATTTTTTAAAAAGAGATAGAACAAAATTAGAAATTGGGAGCAAAACAAAAGATCTCCTTCAAAACGAGGGGGAGAAAAATGTACAAAAACAAGTTTTACAAAACTACTGCTTAGGTGAGCATTTATGATCCTGGACAAGCCTATCCCTTGAACCCCTGCTTGCTTCAGAAGAAAAGCTTATCTCCTTGCATAAGCAGCAAAAAATGGCTTTGTTCATATAAGCAGAGTTGTGATCTGCTTGAGCAGTAAGTACCTGGGCAGGCACAGTGTCACCAGTTTGAAAAGATGTGGATGCCCCTGATGAGTTATAAAGCACTACAGCATAGGCAAACTCAGCCTGAGCAAGGCGTTCAGGGTATATAGCCCTCAAATGTCGCCACATCCCAGTGGTACTCATGGAATATTGCTTGTTCTGTTTGCCCCTGCGGAACTCTTTTTTGCATTTGTCACAAATTACATATTTGCAAGACACTTTCTTCCCACCAGGCCTAATCTAACAAAATTGCTAGATCAAGGACTCTCTTGATGGCTGAGTTGACTGACTTGCAGGAACAGGAGTAGGGTTCTCATCTGAATCAGATGATGACATTGTGATCACAGAAAATCAGCAAAGTCAGAGAGGTAGCCAAAAAGATCTAACCACAGCAATCCCCAATAGGTAAATTAAGCAACAAGGAAGGAATCTTTCTTTGCCAAATAAAGACATCAATATGAACCAATCATAATCCTTCCTTGGGATGTCCTTCCTGTCCCGGACATCTCGTGGGTGTCTCGCGAGAGGCCAGTGAGATCGTAAAAACAAAAACTTTCTTAATATCTCAAATGCAATACTACATCAACTGTTTTTCAAATTTAAGCAACATTTCTGAGGTCTTACTCTCTTCAAAATGACAAAACAACACTGTTATGAACTTAATTCCAAATGTATGCTTGTGGGAGGGATGGGCGAAAAGTAAATCTAGGAGGCTTGATGTGCTTCTCAATCTTGGCGGTTTATTAAACAAAAGGTTAGAGTCAAATGAACATAACAGGTCAAAGGAGTGTTCAGGTCTTCTCTCTTCACAGGTGCTTGTCTTTTCTTCCTTTAGGTTCTTCTCTTTCTCCCTCTCTTTGGTGGCGTCCCAGGATCTCAGGGAAGAAGACAGGAAGATGACGGTGAGTGATACTATACTTTGCTCTTGTGTGCAGGATAGTACCCAATGCCACACCAGGGGAGTGCCAATTAGGAGGGTGTCATGGAACTGGTCAGGTACTCTCTGTTTTCTCTCTTTACTATTGGAGAAGGTTAGGGTAGGTGGGGAGATGTGCACAGATAAGAAAGAAAAACAAACCTAGCTCTGCAGATCCCTTTCTCTCTGTTTCACTTAGCAGCCCTGGCGGTATATCCAGCTAAATGCCCATTCTACTTATGTAGTCTGTTTGCAGCACAGACTATTTCGCAAGCGGAAAGAAATCAATAAAGTCAACACAAAAAAACACTGTGGGCCAAAACAGGTCAAGAAGGGGAGATACAGCCATCACAAAGGAGAACAACCGATACGTTCTTAGGTGTCCTCTACCCCCCTCCCCCCCTCTTTTATTCACCCGGTTAAACTCCGTCTGACAGAACCCCAATGGCCCTTTTCTCACTCCTACCCCTGCCCACGTACCGCGGAAGCCGCAACTCTCCTGAGTGGCGGCGGCATCTTCATTCCTCCCAGGGCGACCACCACTCTTCACTCCAGACCTCTGGAGCTTTGTCCCGCGGCTCGTCTGTCAGCGAAGGCTTTCCTTCTTTGGAACGCCGCTCCTCGCTCCTGCTGGGCTCTGGATCCATTCCGGTGCGAAGAGTTTCCTCCTCCATGTGTTTTCTCGCCGTCCCGCTGGGCCCTTAGGCGTCTTCCGGGTTATCCTCGTCGGTCTCACCCTCAGAGCCGGTGACGCACTTCTTGTTCTCCTCTCTGTCCTCTGATTGGCCTGAGGTACTGTTCAGTCCACCCCCTCCTGCTGACGTTGGATCTCGGGATGCTGAATTAACCCTTTCTTTTGCTTTCCTTCCAGGTAGAGGCTGGAAGAATCGTTGTCGCTGTCGTGCTGGAAGAATCGGTCGTCGCAGTCGTGCTGGGATAAAAAAGGTAAGTGAGGGGAGGTTATGGGTGTCAGGTTATAGCCCCCATATGGTGTTGGGTCGGGGTCCTCCTTACAATGCTCTTGTGAGTAAATCACAAGAGCTGGACAGGAAGTACAGCTCCCTCATAGTCCACGCAGGGGATGGTGTGTTCACCTCTCGCTATCGTTTTGCGAGAGTAGTAAATTTGTTAAAAAAATAATTAATAAAATATACATACTGTACTATCTTTATTATTAAAGATTAGCATTCAATAATAACTGACCACATGGAATAGATCTCTGCACAATAGATTAGAAGGGAATTTATAACTCTATGATCTTTTGAGCCTCCCGTGAGCCACCTGCAAGAGAGATCACACACCTTAAAAATGGATGTACATTCTGTAAACACATTGTTTACAGTATAGGAAAAACTGATCAGTGTCTTTTTGAAATATAAATATGAAGTTTGTGTAAAGATATATACAAAGACTTTGAAAACTATGCTGGGAATATTTCTGTATATGTAAATTTTAAAAAGTAAGAAGTTGAACATTCTCAGCACAAACATTGTTGGAGTAGTTAGTTTCTATGTACTTTGGAATATATATATATTTTCTTTTAAACCTAGAAATTCACAGAAAAAACCAAAGGTTAAACTAACATTATAGTTAGGTGACTTTCTCAGTGACAATGTTAATGTTTTGAACTAAAAAAAAAAACACAGAAATTCAGCAGTTGTAGTAAGCAGCACTAACTATAAATTGCAACCTCGCCATGCACTGCTTATGACTTCACATATGACATCACTCATGACATGTTCTATGACATCATTTATGACCTTACTGATGACATCATTGATGCATCACTGATGACATCATCCAAGCTTCATTTTACCACATATCGCTCTATAAATTACTATGCATTAGTGGACTGACAGTAACTACAAAATAGCTCAGTAGAATATAAGCCACCATTACTGCCATCACAGACAACTCCCTTAGGTGTAGAAAGCACGCATTATGTGCCATAATGAGGGTATACCATAATTTTCAAGGGTAGCCTAGTTCACATTAGCAATCATCCAAAGATATATAGGAAACCCTATTTGAGTATGGTGTTCAACCTGTATACAACTTTTCAGAGAAAGCCAAGTTCCTAAAAATAGTGAATGTCACTTCCAAAACAAATGACCTACTACGGAGAGCTTTTATCTGTATCAACACCTGAAACTCACCGAACCTACAGGGAGAAATGAAGTTGATATCAGAAGAGAACTGGGTACTGTAAACAATGCTAACTCTATGGAGAGAGTTTACTTTATACAACACTGTTTGCAAACAGTGAAACTTTCATAAGAAACATACGACAGAGTATTAAAAAGTAGTTGCTGAGAACATTGTATAATCTATGCAACCGTTGTCAAAAAAAGATACCATTTGCTAAAAAAAACAAGATTTGATGGTGCTGAACATCCTACTACCTGCACCCTTTATATTGTCGTTAAAACTTTACAGATAGCCCATCTTCTCATCCAAAACAAGCACATGTATATAGGTTAGTACCCAGTGCATACACTCTTCTAAGTTATAGAGAAATTATCATGCTGGCATGATTCTGTATAATAACTCAAAGCTGCTTCCAAACTTAGTATCTACTACATAGAATCTTACTCCTCTTGAAAACTTTTTCTACAGTACCAAAATACTTGTGTGGAACATAATGAACACAAGTCGTCAACTGTCACCTGCCCACAGAGTTACTCTAGAATACAAAGATTTATAACATGTTCAATACCTCTACACACCTATGATGCATTAGGAGTAGATGTGTTTTGTAGACACTGAACCCATTCTGTACAAAATTATGTAGTCAAGGAATATGGTACTTACCCGCCACAATCTAAACTATAAAACAAACAAGAACACTCATTGGATGATGTAATCAGCAATGTCATCAGTGATGTCATCAATGATGTAATTTAGGATATCATCAATGATGTAATTTAGGATATCATCAGTGATATAAATGCTGTCATAGAACATGTCATGAGTGATGTCTTATGTGAGGTCATAAGTAGTGCATGGCGGGGCCGCAAGTTATAGTTAGTGCTGCTAACTATAACTGTTGCATTTCTGTGTTTTTTTAAACTTTATATATTATATATCATGCCTGCCTTAAAGTGGTTAAGCATCTGAGTGGTGTTTGCTCTCGAACGAAGAAAGTAATTGGAGGAAATGTGGCATCAGACAGAGATGTCAGACATAAGATAGCAGCCGTGAAACTAATCACAAGCACAACCTTAATTAATGGAAGCTCAGATAGAAATGTCACTATAATGCAGCAATATGAAATGCTAGAAACTAATGACAAATGAACTGAATAAATGGTGAGCAGCTACCTCATTGGGAAAATACTTGGAATGTGAGTGTATTCCAAGGGGATTGAGAATATTTATAGTACCCTCATATGAAGAGCCAGGCCCTGAAATGTTAAAGGAAGGGGCTCAGATCTCAGAGAACTGTTCCAAAGTCATGTTGAGGAATCTGATTAACTACGCATAGAGATATTGTATATTGAAAGAGATTGATGAAATCAGAAAGAGATGTTGAAAGCAGAATCAGAGGAGTCCATGCTGAGTACTATTGATAAAAGAGTGATGAACATCAAAGAAGAAATCAAATTGGAAAAAAGGAAGTTTCAGATATATGAAAAACATTATTTATTTGGGAGCAGATTGACTTTCAGCGGACATTATAATTATAGGAAAGTAGGTGACTGGCGTGAAAATAATTTAAACAAACAAGGAACAGCTGCTCAGGAAGTGAGTTCAGATCTGATTCATACAGACAGTGATATCTCAGAGAGTGGAAAATCGGTATTTTCAAATGGAAGCAGGGAGAGAACAGCAACATTGGAGCGAAGGCCAAGAAAGAGACCCAAAAAGGAAAATGAGGAAGATGATGAGGAAGAAGCATCTTCAAACAAGGAGAGGAAATAAAGGAAAATGACTCAGCTCCAGTGGGAATGTGACAAGGGGAAACAAGACAGGCAAATAATGGAGAAGCCAATAACGGGAGTTAATTTATCGAATAGAGAACTTAAGGGCCGTAATACGATGCCGGTCGGACTTTTGTCCGACCGGCACCGTGGCAGAAGCAGGACAGCCCGACTAGAAGTCAGCGGTCCCGCTGCCCGCATTATGATGCGACCGCCTTCACGGCAGTCACAATGTGTATACTTTGCATTGCGGCATGTGCTGCGGGCTGCAGCACACACCGCAGTACAAAATATACACATTTTAAACATCCCTGCACTAAGTGGCAGGCACCATGCGGTGCCTGCCACATAGTGCAGGGATGTTTAGGGGGGCACCCCCAGGGGTCATAGCGGAGGGCCAGGGGGAAGGGGGCCCTGCAAGGGGGCCCCTAAAGTCACTGTCCGCCTGCCTTTTCATGGCGGGTTAACCGCCATGAAAGGGCCAGCGGAAAGGGACATCCAAATCCCTACCGCGGTACCTGAGCAGGCACCGCCCCATTGTAGGGAATAGGAGTCCGACCGCCGCACTGATGGAATCCTTGATTCTGTCGGACGCGGTGGTCTTTCCTCCCGCCAGCCGAAATTCGACCGCCTGCATCCTAATGCGGCGGTCGGATCAAATGGGCTAAATGGCGGTGGGATCGCCACCGACAGCCTGACGGTGGCGATCCCACCGCCATTGTAATCAGGCCCTTACTGTAGAGATTTTGTCCATCTACACCCTTTGATTCTGTTCAAAGTGAAGTGATTTATTCACTTTTGTGTGGAAGGTGAAACTGCAAAAACTGTATAATATGAAACAATCTAGAAATTATATGACAAGGATTATGGTCAAAGATCACAAGTAATCTGTGTATTAGTAAAATAGACACATTGTTTACATTATCAAAATTGGGCTATGAAATAATTCATGCTGGAGGCCCATATATCTGAGGTGAAAGAAAATAGTCCCAGTGATTCAAGCCGAGATCGAAATTAGTACCATGTATGCCAGCAGATGTGATAGATACTTTTCAGGAGATGGTAATACAAGAACAGAAATACTGCACAAGAAAAGCCATTGGCGCAGAGGAAATTTAGCTGTAAACCAGATGAATGCCCTAAAAGAGTTGCAAGATGATGATACAATTGTACTTACTCTGACTAAGGTGGCAACATTGTTCTCATTGTTCAACTTCTGATGGACGTTTAGAGACAGTTGAAAAACAAGGCATGTTATGAGCAGATAAAGAGAGAAGTGATCGGACGAACTAATGTTGAGTATCATGACAAATTGAGAGAATGGAGAGAAGAGGGATTGATTGAATGGGAGGAACTTAAGTACCTTAATTTTGATCATCCCAGAATCCCAATCCTATATCTCCTACCAAAACTTCACAAGAATAGCACTAAGCCACCAGGGGCCGCTTTACACATGCGGTGCATTTGCCTTTATTGTGCGCAATGAAGGAAAATGCACTGCATTATGGGTAATGCGCTGCCCCCAGGGCAGCTGCTAACCCCTGCTGCCTTGGCGGCAGCACATTCACGTGAAATACGGAATGGCTGCTTTGAAGCTGCTCTGTTTCACTGTGCAGGCGGCAACCCTCCTGCACTTTTAAATCGGAATAGAGATCCCCTTGCAGGCGGGTGCAGTCAGTGACTGCACCCCCCCTGCAAGGGGATATCTGGGGGGTCCATGGGATCCCCTTTCCCCCCTCCAGAGAGCTGCTGTCAGGGGGCGCACTGACAGTACGCCACCTTTTAGGTGGTACACTGTCAGTGCGCCTCCTGAGGGCTTCTTTGCCTCTGCACCCGCATCGGTAATACGGCACGAGCACAGAGGCAAAGGGATTCCCTCATTTGCATGGGGCACGCCCTCATGCACATGAGGGAACTCCCCCTTGAAGATAGCGCTGACGCTTTATGTGCGCCAGTGCTATTGGAAATACAGAAGGGGCCGCACAAGCGTCTGCGGGCCCTTCTGTAATACCAAGGTGTCCGGGGCACACAAAGCGGGTGCAGCCGCCCTTGGGCCCTCAGGGCACTTAATGTAATACAGCCCCAGGAAGCCCTATTGTATCTTCAATTGGAAGTTTATTAGAGAATACCTCAAAATACGTAGACCACTTCTTGTGACCATTTGTGACAGATTTACCATCATTTATAGCTGATAACCCTGAGCTAGGCCGCAGGCAACATTCTAACTTATGAGCTAGAGTCTACCTGTACGAAGAGCTCCTCTGGCTTACCTGCAAGAAGTCTGCAACTCTAGGCCCCCACTCCTCTCTCTGACTCTTACAACTAAAAGACTAACAGTCACTTCACCTCAACACCAGACACCACATTTAAATGATGTCATCAAAGGAGCCTGGAACATTCTGCACAAGAGTACACTTTCAAGGCCATGGCACACAGATAATGAAAATGAAGAAAAACCTTGGAGTAATGCTACAATTTACAGAATATGAAAAAGGTTGCAGTGACTCTAGTTCAGACGAAACCGCACAGGAAACAATTTGAAATGCACCAGCATCATTCTTGCTATAGAGGCACTCCTATGCAAATATTTGAAATGTCATCTTCATGGGTGCTTCACAGAGTTCAAAACTCAAGTGAACCATTTGAGATTTATTTGCTTGCACTAAGTTAGAAAGATTCTTATCTGGGAAAGCCTAGCACGCTAGACAAAGTTGATTTTACTAATAATCAGTACATACACTGTATCGTCTTTGTAGGCTATAGGGATCACCTTGAACAATGTAAGCCTCCCATAAAAAGTTGACTTGTTCAGATGGGTAGGAAGGTTGCTAAAACATAATGATCATGCTATCACTGGCTTCTTCTAAGCTTGTGAATGAAGCACTAATGCCTGCAATTAATGTTTTCGTGAAGTCACCCCTGGTCCGCTACGTCCTGAATTCAACCATGAACAGAGCCTCACAAATCCTTCCCATCTCAGTACAATAATGAACTTTGCTCTCTACTCAACTGCTTTGGATTGAGACTGAAGCCTTGCTCCAAACAGTACGTACATACATTCCCCGTAGTGTGTGGTTCAGGAGGTCTGATTAAACCCATGTGCAGAGTCAAATATCGAGGGCTGACAGAAGGTAACTATAAGGGCATGGTTAGAATAACAGGCATCATTATCTGCCAATGTTAGGTCGACCAGGGTATGCTGCCCTGTTATACAGAGAAGGAAAGGAAAACAATGTAAGGAAGACTAGTCATGTTGATATCAGACTAGCATTGTCATGTCAATGGGACACATCATAAAAGAGATCTGGGTAGTCAACATATAAAGTATGGTCTGTTGGTTATAGCAGAATATTTGTAAATCATCAGGGGCATACCATTTGTCTGTGCCATAGGGTGCACAGATGACATACACCCATCAACACCTACCCTTCGTTTATCATATATAACATTTCTTGCTAAATGCTGACCACCCCATGCCTCAAATATCAACACCTCACTCGCCCATGGCTCCTTAAGCCCCTCTGGTCAAATTATGCACCCATCTAAAAAAGAGTTCTGGCCTCATGACCTGAGAAACCAATTCTCCTTATCAATAATCTCCCATTTCATAGGAAATACTCAAGTGAGTAGTCACTCCCAAAATATCCAGGTGATCTGAACAACTCTGCTGGCCCATCTCCCATTCCCTGAGTAATTCTAGCCTCTAAGGCACACAAGGACTACAATAAACTGATAAAAACCATTACAATCAGACAGCCATAATTAAAGTGGTGTATGACACCTTCTGAACAATGGATAATGGAGACCCTTGATTCTTTATACTTATTGATATCATGGAGGCCTTTGACATCATCAATTATGATGCATCACTTTCTGAACATTCTTCAAGCATGGGCATAGAAGACAAGGTTCTACACTGGTTTACATCATTCCTGAAAGTCATACTAGTTCATATAGATTGAATACTCCCACTCGCATCCTGCCCATCACATGTGGCTTCACTCAGGACTCTGTTCTATACCACATCACTTTTATTCTTAATATGTAACCCTTGGGGACTATTCTAGCTATCCAATTAATCTACAGAGAATTGTATGTTGGCTACACCAGCTTCTTTCTAAGTGGCATCATCACAAGACATCAGTCAACTAGGTTCATTACCAGGCTCTGAGACAGAGGGTAGATTCATCATCCTGCATGGCACACTGCGCAGCCTTGCAGTCACACTCACCTCTGTTTACTGTCCCAATGTGGACAGCTACAAGTTCTTTTCAGAGGTCTGCCACATGATTACTATTATGGGACCCAGGACAGCACTTTGGGGTGGGGATTTTAATATGGTTTTGGACCAGCTTGCAGACAGATCTAGCTCCACCAGATGCCCAGAACCGGGTGCTGCTGCCCAGCTACATACCCTTATGAGCAATAATGATCTCACTGACATCTGGTGCCTACATAATATCACCATCACTAAGGGGACATGTATTGGCTACACACCCAACACCTGGTCCAGAATTGACTTATTTTATTTATTTATTTTGAAGGTTTTATATAGCGCTAGCTCCACCCAAGGGTATCAGAGCGCTTTACAACAGCAATGGCAATAAACAAGAAAGCAGCAGTAGCAATGTACGAAACAAATTCTGCAGATGATCAGACAAAAATAGAAGGAACCATTTAGAGTACATAGTGAGAAGGGTGCATATAAGATAAACAAAACACCAATTGAGAGAACAAGAGTGTCATTATAGAAAGCACTTTTACAATATGCCAAGGAGGACTCAAGGGACATCGTGAGGGTGAGGGGGAATATAATGAAGGGGAGGGGGGTGAGGAGGGTATGAGGGGGGGGGTGAGTGGGTGTGAGGGGTAGGCGGGATTGCCTAAGGCAGGAGGAGGGAAAGTAGTCAGAAAGGAGAAAAGGGAGTTAATTTCCCCAATATTTAGTGAGGAGGTGTATTTTAAGGTTTCTTTTGAAGTTGGCATAGGAGGGGTTGCATCCAAGGTCTTTGGGGAGGGCGTTCCAGATGGTTGGGGCCTTACCAGAGAAGGAGCGGGATTGAGAGGCACTTTTTTTGAGTAGAGGGGGTATTAGAAGGAGAGTGTTGGTGCTTCTCAGCGTTCGGGCGCAGCCAGCTTTTTGAGTTTAGTTGAAAGGTAGGTTGGAGTCTTCTGATAGAGGGCTTTGTGTGTAATACAGGCAATTTTATAGGAGGATCTACCTTCGATGGGGAGCCATTTGAGGGCCTTGAGGGCAGGTGAGATGCGGTCATAACGTTTACAGTTTGCTGTAAGTCTGGCTGTGAGGTTGAGGACGGATTTGATGGGGGCAAGGTGGATTTTGGGAGTACCAGAGAGAAGGGCGTTTCCGTAGTCGATTTTGGATAGGACAAGAGATTGGGTAATTACTTTGAAGTCTTCCGCTGGAATAAAGGGTTTGATTTTTTTGAGGTGTCGGAGTGTGAAAAGTGCACTTTTTGCTGAATTTATAACATGGGAGTTTAGTGTAAGATTATTGTTGATGGTGATGCCGAGTGATTTGACAGATTCGGCGAGGGAGAGAGGGCAGTTAAGGGCATTAAGGTCAGCGATCCATCTTTGAATGGGGAGAGGGTTGTTTTTGGGCGAGAAGAGGATGATCTCAGTTTTGTTAGGGTTGAGTTTAAGATGGTTGTTGTGGAACCAGGTTTGGATCTTGGTTAGTGCTGTGTTGAGGTGCAGGATGTCGGAATGGGATTTTATTTTATAGTACAGTTGGGTGTCATCAGCGTACAGGTGATAGTTGATTTTGGCTTGTTTAAGTATCAGGGTGAGGGGTTCCATAAAGAGGTTAAAAAGGGCAGGAGAGAGGATGGATCCTTGCTGGACACCTAGGGAGACAGATGTTGGGCTAGAGAGGCAGTTTTGAATTTTAATTTGTTGGGTTCTATGTTGGAAGTAGGAGGTGAACCAGTTGAGGACAGTGCCATTAAGGCCAAAGCGATCTTTGAGTGTATTGAGTAGGGTTGGGTGGTAGACTGTGTCAAATGCAGCGGTGAGGTCAAGAAGGATAAGTAGGTAGGTCTCACCCTTGTCCAGGGCAAGGTGTATGTCGTCGACTATGTTGAGCAGTGCAGTTTCAGTGCTGCAACCTTTGCGGAAGCCAGTTTGCAGGGGGTCTAGAAGGTTGAATGTGTCAATGTGTTTGTCCAGTTGTAGTAGGGCGCACTTTTCTAGGGCTTTAGAGAGGAGGGGAGGTTGGAGATAGGGCGGAGATTGTTGGGGTCATTGGGGTCAGCCTTGGGATTTTTGGGAATGGGAGAGATTTGTCCGAGTTGAAGGGAGGTGGGAACATTCCCTGTTGAGAGGGAGGCGTTAATGATGTTGGTCCAGTAGGGAACAATGACGTGTTTGAGATCTTGGACGAGTGTGGAAGGGAGAGGGTCCTTAGTGTGGGAGGATGGTTTGAGTTTGGATAGGATGTTGAAGACTTCCCGTTCAGAAACGGAGTGGAAATTGTGCCATGAGGCGTTATTTTTAAGCTGTGTGATAGTAAGGGGGGGTTCAGGAGGGGTATGTGAGGGGAGGAGGAGTGAGGGAGTCGGGGGTGTTTTCAAGGGGAGTGGGGGATAAGGTGGAGTATCCAGGGGAAGTTGAGGGGTGAGCGAGGGTTGAGTATCAAGGAAAGCACGGTCGATTTTGGCAATTTTTCAGTGAAAAAGTTGGCAATTTCTTCACATTTGTTAGTGGAGGCCACCGGGTTGAGGGGTGCAGGGGAGGTTTGGTTTCTAATAATGTTGAACAGTTCTCTAGGTCTGTTTTTGGCCCGTGAGAGTTGTAGACGAAAGAAAGATGCTTTTTCCGAAAAGATGTGTTTTTTGTAAGAGGATCTTGCAGTTCTAAGGAGAGCAAGATGGGATGGGGAAGGGTGTGTTGTCTCCATGTTCTTTCTGCCAATCTAAGTGAGCGTCTTTCTTTATTAAGGTCTAGGGTAAACCATGATTTGGAGGGGGCATTTTTAGCGTTTTACTTTTCAGAGGGGCGAGTTGGTCTAAAACCTCTGAGACAGTTTTATTAAAGTGTTCAGTGAGTTCATTTGCATTTGAAGAGGGGGGTGAGACTGAGTTGGGATTGGAGTTTAAGTTCCAGTGCGCCGGGGGATTTGCTTAAGATTTCTGGTCACAATTGTAGTTTTGTTGTTTTTTATAGGGGCGGGTGGGGCTGGGGGGAGATTGTGAACAGAATGAGATGGTGGTCAGACCAGTCGATAGGGATGATGTTGGTTAAGGATGTCAGATCAGGGTTGGAGATGATGGCGTCAAGAATAGCTCCTTTGGCGTGGGTAGGGGAGTGGCAGAGTTGCTTGAGGTCACTAATCTCAAAAAGGTTATTGAGAAGGTTGATTGTGGGATCATCGGGTTCATTCCAGTGCAGGTTAAGATCTCCTAGGAAGATATTTTTGGAGTTGGAAAGTAGCGATTTAGTTAGAAGGTCCGATAGTTCTTCGGCAAAGGGAAGGGGTTCACCAGGTGGGTGATAGATATTATGCAGTCGTATTGGGGGGGAGCTTTTCATTTTAAGTTCGGCTCCTAAGTATTCAAAGGTTGTGTAGTCAGTGTTATTAATTGGGGAGAGTTGTAGCTCTTCTTTAAAAATGATTGCTATGCCCCCCCTATTTTTTCCGGTCTGTCTTTTCTGAGAATAGAGTAGCCTGGGGGGGGCAAGAAGGTCAAGGATGGGTGTGGAGTGATTTTTGAGCCAGGTTTCAGTGAGGAAGGCGATGTCGGCATCTTCGTTAAGAATGGTTTCTGAGATTTCGGTCGCATGCCGGATGGCTGAGCGGCAGTTCACGAGCATGCAGGTAAGGGGTTTAGTGTTGGTGTTAGGGGCGGGGTGTAGTTGAATGGTGGTGAGTTGAGGGGGGGGTCTGGGGGAGCTAAGATAGTCGGGAATTCTGCTAGTCCCGAAGATAACAGGAATATTGGAGTGAGGGGGGAACAGATCTTTGGGTGGGGGTTTGTTGAGGTAGGTACTGCAGAGGACAGAGAGGGCGGAGGCGGAGTAGGTATTCGAAGTTCGAAGGGGTCTGTGAGAGCGGGTGAGGAGAGGCGTTGTTAACCAATGCTTGGGGTATGGGCGTTTTCAAGGGCTAGCGCGTGGGGCAGAGGGCCAGGGTGGGCGGGCTGTGGGTTTGTCGGATTTGAACCGATTGAAATCTTTTCGGAGAAGGGTAAGTTCAGTAACCAGGGTAGAGAGATTGTATTCCAAGTTACGAAGTGTTTGATTGAGGTTGGTGAGGAGGGGAGTGGGAGTGGCTGGAATGGAGAGGGAGTTAGGGACGGATTGGCTAGGGTGAGAAGGTTTATAGCTTGGAGATGGCGGTTCGCGAGGAGGGGTTGGTGTAGGGAGTACAGCTTTTAACGGGGGAGTGGGGAAGGCCAGGGGAGGGGGGAGGGGTGTGGGCCGGTGTTGAGAGGGAGGGATGGGCGTGTTGTATGATGGACTGGGGGGAAAGGGGAGAGGTGAAGGGAGAGTGTGAGGCGCGGGGGGATGTGGTAGTGACGTAATGGGTGGAGGTATAGTTTGTGGAGGAAGGGGCAAGAGTATGAGGCGTTATGTTCGTTATTGGACGGTTTAGAGGGGGGAGGGGTGCTAGGGAGGTGATTGGGTGCTGGGCGGTCATAAGGGGACATAGGAGTTTGGAGGAGTGTATTAGGGGAGGAGGGGGGCTAGGTCCAGGGGGAGGCAGAATAGGAGTTAAGGAGAGGGCTGTGTCATTACGGATAGGAGTGTCTTGGGGGTGTGGGGTTTGACTCGGAGAGGCGGAGGAGAGCTGGGAGGGGGCAGGGGATGGAGCTGGTGTGGGGAGGGGGGAGAGGATTGCGACAGGGGAGAGTTCAAGAGAGGGACTGTCGTTAGGGAGAGGGTTAGGGGTTGAGGCGGCTGTGGGGAGCCAGGAGGGGGTTTTGGGATTGGGAGGGTGTTGGGGGGGGAGTAGGCAGTGACAGCTGGTCAGAAAGAGTGCTGAAGAGGAGTTCAAAAATTGTGAGGTGCTGCTCTGAGGCTTGGATCAGGATGTTTCCAGTTTTGTAGATGGAAATGGCTATTTCACCAGGGAAAAGAGAGGTTGGAGAAGTGGCAAGTTTGTAACCGTGGGGGATTTTAATTGTACTAGATACTGGGAGGTGGCGTAAAAAGGTGCTCTTCCATTTGGAGGGGCGTTTGGTGTAGAAAATATAGTTAGTTTTAATGGGGGACGTGGGGCTGTGGTAGTTGTCTTCGATTAGGGTTTCAGGATATCGGACTAGGAGTTTGTGTTTAAGATTCTTTTTGGCATTTTTTGAGAGGTTGGGAGGGTAAGGAATGGTCCAAGAGTTGGGTCCATGTTTGGTGAGGGCGGGGTGTTTGACGGTTAGGGCAGGAGGAGGGCATGGTGTGTGGATGGTATTGAGGTGGGACATGGTGATGCGGTTTGACTGGTGGAGAATAGGGGAGCAGGCAAAGAGAGGGAAGGGGAGAAGTTTTGAGGAGGGAGGATTGGGTAAGAGTGCGGAGGGAGAGGGTGTGGAAAGAGGGAGGGGTTAGTTTTGGGGGTCACGGTAGCAAATCCGGGGGGCATAAGAGTGAAGTGCATTGGCGGGGTTGGTGGGGGGATGAGAATTTTGGGCGAGGTAGGGGCGGGCGGGGGGATAATAGGATTTGGGAGGTTGTCAGTAGAGAGTGGAGAAAGGCAGGGTTGAGGAACAGGATGGTGCTTGGTGCTAATAGGATGGGGGGGCAGTGGTTTGTGTCAAGGGTTAAGAGGAGGGATGTAGGAGGGTTAAGGTATGGTTAGATTCAGAGTTCGAGTAGGCAGTAGTGTTTCTCAGTGGGTGGAGGATGGGGAATACATTGTTAAGCCGAGGGGAATATAGAGCGATTAGGGAGGCGGATGGAAATGCAGGTAGTGAAAAACAACAACAGTAGTAATAAGCATCAGATCAGGGCAGACACTTTAAGACGTATACATAGTCGTAAAACCGTTACAGGTGGGTTATAGTGCATATGTCTATGGGTCAGATTAGACAGTGAGGGTGGACAGTGACAGTGAGATTAGGCAGTGAGAGTGAGATCGATCGGAGGTAGGGGGAGGTCTTCAGAGCAGCCGGCGAGGAACCGTGTTGCTCTGCAGTGGAGGTGGAGTACGGGATCAACTCCTGATTACACCCTCTGGGATCTTAGGAGAGACTCGGCTTCAATCGGATAGATTGGTTCCAGCTGCGCCTGATTCTATAATATATCAGCCTCACGTGACCTCGGGGCAATTTATCGTCAGGAGTCAAGGGACTCAGCGGGTCCGGGTGAGGCATCAGGTTCAAAGGCTCACAGGGCCAACACATGTGCGTTTTCCGGCCAGCAGCGGGGGGCTCGTGCCTGCAATAAATGTAAAGGGTCAACTCGCTCCACACTCTCAGAAAGCTCCAGTTAAAGTGTTCTGTGCCGTGGATGATGTGGGAAACAAACGTCCTGCAAAAATGGCTGCTGCCCAAAGCTCCTGTGTCCCCAAAACAAATAGAAGCATAGACAGGTCAGAGCACGCCCAATCCAAGCCACCACATGGAGCCAGCAAGGCTCAAGAGCCGGAATCCATGTAGCCACCAAGTAGCCACCACAAAAGTTCAGGTGCCCTCAGGGCTGGTGAACAGTGAAACACTCGATGCTGATGGGGGAGGGGCACCGCGCTACAAAAACAATGGCGGCCCCAACGTTGATCAGTTATCGAGACCCCCAGGTCGCTGATAACCCTGAAGTCAAGGATACGATGGGGGGAGTTTAATAACGATGCCCCCGACCTCCACAGGGCCCCAGAAATCCGGACTCCTGCCCCCGCAGCTTACCTTCAAATTATGCGCATACCGGAGCCCACCCGGTACCACCCCACAGCCACCCAGCAGCTCCGCCGGCAAACAGTAAGCGGGTGACTCCACCAGAGCACCGAAAGCAGAGCGCCGCCCCACGCCCGCAGGCCTCGGCAGCAGCAGCTGGGGTCCAGTGGAGCGGCTCTGGACGCCCTCCAGGCCAGCACGTCCTCGCGACCCCGGTCCGGAGCCCCAAGGTAACTGCACGTGGCAGAGCCGGTGGATCGCAGCGATCTACAAACCGGGAGACTCCCCGGACCAACAGGAACCCAGGCCGAGGAGCCACACGAGAGCCACCAGAGCACCGAAAGCAGAGCGCCGCCCCGCGCCCGTAGGCCTCGGCAGCAGCAGCAGGGGTCCAGTGGAGCGGCTCTGGACGCCCTCCAGGCCAGCACGTCCTCGCGACCCCGGTCTGGAGCCCCAAGGTAACTGCGCGTGGCAGAGCCGGTGGATCGCAGCGATCAACAAACCGGGAGACTCCCCGGACCAACAGGAACCCAGGCCGAGGAGCCACACGAGAGCCACCAGAGCACCGAAAGCAGAGCGCCACCCCGCGCCCGCAGGCCTCGGCAGCAGCAGCGGGGGTCCAGTGGAGCGGCTCTGGACGCCCTCTAGGCCAGCACGTCCTCGCGACCCCGGTCCTGAGCCCCAAGGTAACTGCGCGTGGCAGAGCCGGTGGATCGCAGCGATCAACAAATCGGTTGGTCACCCAAAATGGCTTCTGGCTGGTCACCCAAAATGCGGGTACATGGACTACTCAGATAGTCCATCTTCTCAGAACTTTATCAGACCATGACCCTGTCCTACTGGAGATCTCCCCCTGCCTCCAGCATTTGCTCCAGAGCCTTCTCCTGGATTCTTCCCCCGAATGTGCTCCAAGACCCTGTCTTTCGAGATGAGCAAGAACAGATATCCTTGACTATTTCACCCACAATGCCCAGTCCATGGAATTCCCATCAAAGCGATGAGAAGCATTTAAAATTGTGATCCATGGAGCATGTATGGCCAAACAGACTGGAGTACTAAGGGTGCTACAGGACGCAGTAGTGTAAATTGAAACCGGAAATCAGTACACTCGAGTAAAATTATTTGACTCTGTAGACACAACCACACTCGCGACCCTTAGGAGTAAACTATCTGACTATGAAGAAGCTAAGAGTAGGGAGACACACTACTTGAATAAGAGATGGTTGCCAAGTGCTATGGAGATGGGGATGGGGACAGATAAGGTAAAACCTTAGTATGGCTCCTTAGAAAACCTTTGGCTAATGACTGCATCATGGAATTTATCGATGAGCACCAGACAGTCCATACCGACCCGCAGACATCCTCCATATCATGATTAATTTCTACTCTGACTTATATCACACATCAACGACATGAAACTCTGTAGTCTTACATAAATTCTTGGACTCAATGAAACTCCTCTTGCTGGAGAATTTGCACCGCCAGTACCTCGATGTGCCCATTACCATTGAGTACATAGTAAAAGTTATTCAGAGTATGCCTGGAGATAATGCTTCAAGACTTGATGGCCTAGCCACGTTCTTTTACAAAGAGTATGATCAATGTTGATAATAAAATGTTGGCAAAATGAATGACAAATCGCCTGCTGCCCCTGCTGTCAGACATTGTCCAGTCCGACCAATTTAGCTTTGTACCTGGGCAATCTACAGCGCATAATCTGCTCACAATGTTCGCACTGATTCATACCATTAAGCCTGAACTTAGTGCAGCTGCTGTGCTAGTGGATGTCACTAAATTGTTGGACTCCCTGGGTAGCCATATTTATTTCAACGTTTGGCCCGAATCAGAGTAAGCACTCAATTCTTTCACTGGATTAAATTGCTCTACATGCCTCCTTCCGCATGTCTGAGCGTTAATGGCTTAGTCACCCCTCCCTTCCTGATCTCCAGGGGCACAAGACAGGGCTGCCCAATGTTACCCATATTGTTTGCTATTGTAATGGAGCACTTGCCTCCAGACTGTGGCAACACCATTCACACAGAGGGCTGGCCTTTACTGCCCGAAAGATCCTAGTCTCTATGTAAGATGATATCAAACTTTACAATCAAAATCCCCAGTACAATGTCTCTCCCATGATGCTCGAAATCATACAGTTTGGTGGGTACAGTGGGATTTTCATTACATGGTCTAAGTCCATTCTATTCCCAATCACCTCAGAAACAACCCGTACGAGCTTGAATACCCTCTACAGTGGGCAATGGAGCTGGTTCAGTATCTTGGAATATGGCTCAGTAGAAACACTGATGAATTATGGAGTGCAAATTATGGCAAAGCAGTGACTTGGTTTGAGGACCGCATGCCAGCCTGGTCCAGATTACCCCTCTCTATGGTGGGGAGAATGACAATTGCTAAAATAGTTGTGCTTCCCAGAAAACGAGGAAAAAAGCGATTGAAGACACAATCTCCACCCACGCGCACAACAGCAAGGAACTCTTCAGCATCATCAAGGAGTTCGCCCAACCCACCAGCGAGTCTACCGACATCCCTCCCTCACAAGACCTCTGCGACAAACTCAGCACCTTTTTCCACTACAAAATCAAGAGCATCTACGACAACTTCGACGAAGACAACCAACACACTGAACCCTCACCAACCACCCCCGACACCCGGAAACCAGCGATTGACGACTGGACAGCCCTCACCATGGAAGACAAACTGAAGACAATGAAGTCAATCCACTCAGGGGCCCCCACGGACCCCTGCCCCCACCACATCTTCAACAGAGCCGCCGACTCCATCGCACCCATGCTCCGCCACACCATCAACCGCTCCCTGGCGACCGCCTCGTTCCCCGACGACTGGAAACACGCCGAGGTCAACCCCCTCCGAAAGAAACCCTCAGCGGACCCCACCGACCTCAAAAACTACAGACCCATCTCCCTGCTCCCGTTCCCAGCGAAAGTCATCGAGAAAACCATCAACAGCCAACTCGCCACATTCATTGAAGAACACAACATCCTCGACTCCTCCCAATCCGGCTTCAGAAAAAACCACAGTACGGAAACCACCCTCCTCGCCGTAACAGATGACATCCGCACCCTACTGGACACCCTACTGGACAAAGGAGAAACAGTAGCCCTCATCCTCCTCGACCTATCAGCGGCGTTCGACACAGTCTCCCACTGCACCCTAATACGCAGACTCTACGACGCAGGAATCCAGGACAAGGCCCTCGACTGGCTCCGCTCCTTCCTCTCCGGCAGGACGCAGCGGGTCAGACTCCCCCCTTTCCTCTCGGACCCCACACCTACCACCTGCGGAGTCCCCCAGGGCTCCTCCCTCAACCCGATGCTCTTCAACGTCTACATGGCTCCACTTGCCCCCATCGTCAGAACCTACGGACTCAACATCGTGTCATACGCAGACGACACCCAGCTCATCCCCTCCCTATCCAACGAGCCCAACACCGCCAGACACAACTTTGGAGAAGGCATGGAAGCCGTCGCCAAATGGATGAAAAACAGCTGCCTACAACTAAACAGCAACAAAACAGAAGTACTCATCATGGGCCCAAACCCCGATGCCTGGAGCGACACCTGGTGGCCCCCCGCCCTCGGAAACCCGCCAACCCCCACAGACCACGCACGCAACCTGGGAATCATCCTGGACTCCAAGCTCAAAATTGACCACCAGATCAACTCTGTCTCGTCTTCCTGCTTCCACACCCTCCGCCTCCTTCGTAAGACCTACAAATGGATCCCCCTCGAACACCGAAAGACCGTCACTCACGCCCTGGTCACCAGCAGACTCAACTACGGCAACGCACTCTACGCCGTAATAAACAAAAATTTCACCCGCAAGCTACAGAACATCCAGAACGCCACCGCAAGACTGGTCCTCAACCTACCAAAACACTGCCACATCTCCCAGCACCTGCGTACACTCCACTGGCTCCCCGTCGAGGGGAGAATCACCTTCAAGATGCTCACCCACGCACACAAGGCCCTCCACGGCACCGGACCAGCATACCTGAACAGCCGACTCAAATTCCACGCACCCCAAAGGACCCTACGATCAGCCCAGCTCTCCTACGCCGTGGTCCCCCACACCAGAAAGACCAGATCGGGAGGCCGCTCCTTCTCCTTCCTTGCGGCCAAAGCATGGAACGCCCTTCCGCTCCACCTCAGACAGACAACATCGCTCCCCATCTTCGCAAGAAACCTCAAAACCTGGCTCTTCGACAGACCCCCTCCTTGATGGAATAGAACCTGCACCCCCCCCCCCCACCCCTAGCGCCTTGAGACCCTTACGGGTGAGTAGTCGCGCTTTAACAAACCCCTGATTTATTGATTAGTTCCTTTACTTGTTCATTAACATCCCCATTCCTCTTACTGCCCATTTCCTCAATCGGCTTCTGACCTGGGATGGCATACAGCAGCGAGTCGCATGGGAAACATTCATCCTACCCTTTGAGCATGGCGATTTTTGCAGCCGGATATGGACCTTAGTTTCTTCTATTCCAGGCACAATTTACCCATTTTTGGGTACTACCCCACTCCATTTCAGCCACATAGCTGTTGAGGCTGATAACGTGATCCCTTGTCCCATAAGTACTGATTTATGTCTGCCTGCCCAACTTCCTTAGGCATGAACAGACACTGTGGCCTGCACAGTATGGGCGTGGGATGGGTTAAGCCATTGTGCCATTCTGGACTGCCGCCTGTATTAGCCAAGCATGCCGCTGATGAAACATCTTTTGCTTCCACCAATGAATGATGATGGTGCTTGCCACCGTGCACTTAGATTGTGGCTTCATGGCTTTGACAATCTTTACCTAGAGGGTCACTTCCTCCCACTGCAGTACATCATGGACGACCCATCACATATACCCCTTGACATCCTCCTGTATGAACCACTTTGTGCTGTCCTCCGCACCCTAAACAGCCCCTCCGACACTCCATGCATTAGATAATCATCAAGCTCGTGACTCGCCTATACTCTTTAATGCACGCCAGGGTCTGTGTGTGTGTTACGGGTGCCCAATCTATGTGGGAGACCGACATGACTCCTCCCCTAATGGAGGAACAGTGGCGCTATTGGTGCACACAGTCCAGAGCTCTTACACTCAACTATCTGCTCAGACTGATACACTTACATTGTCTACACAGGACATACCATATGCCTGTCCAATTATATAGAATGTATGCAAAACAGTGATGGATGGAATGCTTGAATTAATCTCAGCCACTGATCATCACTTGGGCCGCATCCCAATCCATTGTTATTCTGCACACCATGTCACCTCAGTTTGGATCCAGCTATATGCAAAAACAGTCTTGACCCTACTCCAATAGGAACAGTCCAGCCCCAGCTGCCAAACCAGGTCCTCTGTGAACCCGAACTCAAGCAACCGAGGACTTTTTTTGCCCGAGTTATTCATCAGCCAGATACATCTTGGTTCCAGTGACACAGTGTTTACAGGACGCACATCTGGGCATACCTGTCCCAATTAAGGCAACATATGTAGTGGTCTGTGTATGCCGTCTCGTGGTGAGCATGGAATTGGAACGCATGTGAGGATTCCATGCTCAGGACGTTATGGACAGTTGGTGAAGTTGCCTGGCTGCCCGGACAGCTTGCTGTTACCTGTATCTAATATACGACAATTTTTGCCTCCACATCCTTGTATGCAGACCACTACAGTATACAAAACAGTGATGGATGGAATACTTGAATTAGTCCCAGCCACTGGTAATCACTCGGGCGGCATCCCAATCCATTGTTATACTGCACCGCCATTGTTATTCTGCACCTCAGTTTGGACCCAGCTATGTAAATCAGTCTTCTTGACCCTGCTCCAATAGGAACAGTCCAGCCCATGGACAGGTATGCCCAGACGTGTGCCCCGTGCCCACTGTGACACTAGAGCCAAACTGTACCTGGTTGATTAACCCATAACTAGGTGAAACCGGTCCTGGGTTGCATGTGTTCCAATTCCATTAGGCCATGTCACCTCAGTTTGTACCCAGCTAATGATATAAAATGAGTCTTTCTGATGATGCAAGGTGTCTGCGGTGTTCCGCACCCACAGCTTCCTTTCTACACCTTCCCTGAGATTGCCATGCAGTGACCTCATTCTGGTCAGATGTATACAATGCTATTACAGCGATCACAGGTCACTGAACTCAACGATCGCCTCTAGAGGCGCTACTGGGTCAATTGAAGGTCGTCCCGTCTGCAATTCGACGATTGTACTCTTCCTAGCTAAGCGCAGAGTAGCCATACATTGGGGCAGATGTCTGGCCCCTTGTTTTAAGTGTTTGTTGCAGGCTGCAGCATATTGCCAGGAACAACTTGAGGACTACTGGGAGTTGCTACCAGAGTGTCTAAGATTTAAAGACATTTGGGCTCCTCTGATCACTTACTTAGCACTCCAGAGTGAGGAAAGGCTTCATGAAGAACCCTCCGGGCCTAGTGGACAAGTCGAACCTGCTCTATTGACTTCGCCTCAGACACCTCATGAATCAAACTAGGTCCACCGAACAGGAACAGCACTCTTCATATGGTGGACATGTGGCCCCTCGCTTCTCTCTGTTTGGCGGTCACCAGAGCACTGGGATTAATGTTTTGATATCAACTATGTAGTTCAAGATGTAGTCATTGACATTTTCATTTAACCTGCAGGTTGTAATTGGCTTGCCCTCTACACACTTTGTAAGCTTGTCCCCCCCCTTTTGTTTTATTACTTTACAATGTAAAACGGATAGAAACAAAAAAATAGCTAGGTTCATGCCTCTCCCTCAGTCTTTGAAGTCAACCAACAAGCTTTGCTTAAACCATCTAATAGTGAACAAATCTGTTTCACAATCAGCATCCCATATCACCAGGCACAAACCTAGCTTTATGCCGTGTCAATAGTGGGATTCACACCCTCTCTGACACCCTTCACTTTTGTATCTTGGCATCTATACTGATATCTACATTTCTTTCAAAGAACATGTTGCTGTATCTTAGCAACGGGTTGCCATCTTCACTGGATTCTAGGTTGTGGATTCCAGTGGTCACTGGTTTCTAGATTGTGGATTCCAGTGGTTAGAGTGGAGGCAGTCACTGAGGTGAGAGGACGTGGAGAGGGATTGTTGCTTTGCACTTAATAAACCTGTTTACACCCTTCTACTGTGTCTTGGTGACTTAAAAGTTATAAACATGCATCTTTCTACAAACAAAACTATATCTACCAAATTCCAATTTCTGACAAACTGACACAATACTTAGTAGCCTTTACTCTCCTCTTGAAGAGATAAATCGGATAAAAGAAGAATGGAAATGTGACCACCAAACCTGATGAAGCTTCAAACGGTCACTGGATTGGTGCAGAGAATAATGGTGCCCTAGGTGAGATATACATTTTAGCACCCTGACTCCATCTGCTCCCACTGTTTAGTAAGACATTCTACCTCTTGCATTCCCACACCTAACTTGATCAACAGTTTTACTCATGCATGAACTGGCACAAACAATCAATGGGCATACCCAAGGCAAAAACACACAAACACAGAGAAAAAGGAGAGAGCAGAGACCACAGACACACAAAGATACACACACTCGTACATAGAGCAGGCATAGACGTAACAGACACTCACGTCAGCCCCAGAATACAACCTGATACATTCCTATGACACACAGACTTCCCAAAACACTACCTGTAATTATAACCCATTTAGCACATACACAGTACAAATCTATCAAACATACAACAGTCAGAAACACACATACATCAACTACCCAAACACACATCCTTCTGATAGACAAGTGCACTCTCATCCATCTAAAACACTCATAAGTCTGACAGAACAACACACATTATATGCGCACATATTGAAACCCTCAAATACACTCAACTGCCTCAGACACATACTCCTACATCCAGGCAAAAACGTCTCAAGCACACATCCCTCACTACACCACACAGGCACACATTTCTCAGATATATTTGCACAGACACACACATAGTGGTCATACAACACTGAGCCAGATGAACAACTCCAAAAACACACTGCAAAACCCACAAAGGCCATAGTTACACACACAAACCAGACATACACCAGATACTCATACACTATGCACAAACATGCCACAATGCCACATAAAGAGAACACACTCTTGAGACTCTTACTCATAGGAATGGTAGATGGGCACTCACAGACCAGGTAGGTATCCACTCACATGGCAGGCAGGGACTCATGGAGCAAGCTCATTGTCATGCAGACTAGCAGTCTCCCACAACCCTAATTAGGAGCACTAGGCAATGACAGTGCTGCAAAGCATTAAGAATTGTCAAGTTCGGGGCGTGGCCAAGCCGTCGACCGTGATGGCCGCACAGCTGTGAAGCTCCAGAGCTAACGACCCTAATCCTACGGGTTGAGGCTTCCATCCCTGCTCCATCTGGTGGTGCCAGAGAGTCCGGAGCCTCAGGGACCCTGGGGGTCTGGCTGCCCTTTTGGTGGAGCCCGATGACCCACTCTGACATGTAGATTTACTGTGGAGGAGGCGAGGCCCAGCCTACCTCGCCTCGTAGAAGCTGCTGTGAAAAGGGCAGCGGGAAAGCCTGTGGCCGGGGCTGTGATGCCCCACTGGGCCCCACCCGTCATCCGTGCCTCACCTGGACCGGCTAGGTATCCTTCTCTGCATGATCGTGGCTACAACACTCTGGGCCACCTCAAGCGACACCGTGACTGCGGGCGGGCCAGGGTTCAGGCTGCCACACCATACCATCCTCTCTCAGCAGACTGCGGCACAGCTCTAATTCCATCGGCACCTTCCTTACAGGCCTCCACGCTAGTTGGCGACCTGCTTGTGGAGCATGTGGCTCCTGAGGCCGGCTGCCGCTGGTGGGGCACAGCTGCACCCTTCTCTTTTGGATCCTGATTGGCCCTGCGAGGCGTTCACCCCCACTGGTGCGGCTGCCTGGGACCGCACCATTGAAGACGGTGGGTTCGTGACCAGCTGCTGTAGGAGCTGAGATGGGTTGGCGATCCTGCCTGCTGCTGGACATCCTTTGTAAGACAGGGCACTGCTCACCTGTACACCGCACCTTTCCACTGCGTTGAGTACCCCACCTCGGAGGCTCCTTGGCCTGCATCTGACCTCCTGGCCCTCCATATATGCTAGGTGAGTCGCGGTGCCCATATTGGTGTACGCAGTTGCCACATGGCCTTTTAGCACCCAGCAGCAACCACTTCATTTCTCGGCTCCCCCCTCCATGCCCTTCACTGTTGGGGACCCCCTGGGCTGGAGCTTGGGGGCACTGGAGCCACCGCCCAATAGCAACTTTGCAGCATAGGGCTTGCTGTTGCCTCCCTCAACTTGCTCTTCCATTGGTTAGCCAGCTCCACCTGCCTGCGGCTCTGTGGCCTTGCCTCTACTGCTCTTCCACCATGGGTCGTGGGGACCCCAAACAGCATAAACTAACATTTGACCGTCCCAAATTGTCAGGCCGCCAAGACCCCCCATCGGACATCGATATTGACGAAGATTCTGCAACCCGCACTGACCCTTCAGAGGGAGTAGCTTCGATCCTGGCTGAGCTGCATGCGGGCTTCCGCTCCATAGATGCCCGTTTCGACTCCATTACATTCTGACTGGAACACCTGGATAGACAAGGCACCCACCTCGACTCCGCTGAAGAGCACCTTTCCACCCTGGAGGATGAGACCGCCTCCCGTACTCTGAGATTAGAGAAGACTGAGTGCCTCTTGAAAGCTGTTGCCATCAAAAATGAAGATTTAGAAGCACACTCTAGGCGCAACAATATCGGCATCATTGGCCTGGCAGAATCTACCAACATGGGAAGCCCTGAAAAATGTTGGGAAACTTTGCTCGTCGAAGTGTTCTGCGCCCAACACTTTTCCTCTACATTCATCGTGGAGAGGGTACACAGGTCCCTGGGCCCCGACCCACTACTGAAGCAACACTAAGGCCTATCATCACGCTCCTTCTGAACTATAGGGATCGGGACACCATACTCCGTCTGGCCATGGAGAAATCCCCTCTACTCTACCAGGGCCCCACCATTTCCATTTACCTGAACTTCACCCAGGCGATGCAGGAGGCGAGGTGAAAAAATTCACAGAGGCGAAAGAACAGCTCAGAACACACGGGAACAAGTACGGCATGGCCTACCCCGCCAGACTCCGGGTGGTGTCAGATGCCAAACCACGTTTCTTCGACAACCCGGCTGAGGTACTTGCATTCTGTAAACGACTGGGCCCAGGTGGCCCCTCCTCGATTTGCACCACCCCGGAATACTCACCTCAGGACGATAATGTTTCTGCTAGTGCTTATCTTTTCAATCCAGACTGACAGGGCCTGTCCTGATCATATCACAGGTATTGCTGAACCACCAGACCATTTAATGCCTCATACAGTTATTTGTTTAATATTGCATGCCCCACTATGCACAGTGACTGCCTCGACTCCTACAAAACACTCATAAATACTCTTGCTTAGAAAGGGCACCAGGCTCTGACTCATTGCCCACCCCCGAGGATGACTCTGTATTTTGAATTATTCATATTTTGGTTCCTGTTGAGGGCTTTATTGGGATTCACTAGGAACTCTTCTCCTAGTGTGGGTGGGAGGATGTTTCTGAGGGATGGTGTTCTGATTGTTATTGCTATATTTAGTTTATCTTTTTGTCTTTCCTTTCCTTTCCTCTTCTTTTCTTGATGAGATGGGACTCTGCAGTGATTACTCTACTAGAACTGACTGGGCTGAACCTTTTTATTTCCTTCTTCTTCCAATGGGTACATCCAGGCAGACTGTGGATATGACTCTCTTTACCTGGAATGCCAGAGGTCTGAATAACCCTCATAAAAGCAAACTGGTATTACCGTATCTCACCCGGCATGGTGCCAAAGTTGCATTCCTACAGGAGACACACCTACCTCCCCAGACATCTGACGTTTTTGCTACGTCATGGGGCCCACACAATTATATTTTTAGCTATAGCTCTTTCTCTTTCTCTAGGGGAGTCTGCATACTTATACATAAATCTCATCACTTTATGCATCACACCACTGTCGCAGATACCCAAGGTTGCTACCTTATGGTGACCGGAACTATGCTAGGGAGACAAATTGTTCTTCTGAACTTATATGCTCCAAACACTGATGACCCCCTTTTTTTTCGGACTGTGGCCGCCCTTCAGGATAGTTCAAATGCGGACACTATCTTGGTGGGAGGTGATTTGAACATCCTTCTTGACCCTGCCATGGATTCTTCCAGTGCCATCCCAAGCACCAAGCTGCATTCGCTGCACGCATTTCAGGATATGGTACATACACATGCTCTTAGGGACGTCGGGTGTTCACGACACACTGCGACTTCCAGTTTTATTTTTTATTCTGCTTCTCACTCAGTGTGGATCCGATTAGATTGCTGGTTCCTGTCGGTAGCCGGCAGCCCATGGCTCCAAGACATACTGGTATAACCCCACACATTATCTGATCATGCTCTGGTGCGGCTGTCACTCACTCTTCCTTATGGCGGTTGCTCAAAGCACCGCTTGTCCTTCTCCTCGACAGCGCTGTTAGACACGGTTTTCGGCTCTGAACACCATGAAGCTATCATGGAATATTTTCAGATGACTTTAGGGTTCGTTAAATTGACATGCCACCCTCTGGGATGCATTTATGGCCTACATTCACGGAATTTCCATTTATAAAGATGCGCGAGTGTTGCACGATATTAGTACTAGTTTGGTGCGTGTAGAGACTGCGCTCAAGCACATAGACAAGGAGAACACTTCTTTACCCTCCCCATCAGCTCGACATAAATGCTCCATTTTGCTAGAAGAATTTCACGACTTAACTAAAAGGGAAGTCACCCTTCTGGGTAAATATGCTGCGGCCCAAAGATACGGTGAAGGCGAGCGCCCTGGTCAAACGCTCGCCCACTTCCTGCGCCCTTCTCGAGTAACCGGCCATATCGCTGCACTGGAGCTGGACGATAGCATCCCAGTTACAACCAATGAGGGCATCATCACCGAAACAGTTTCCTACTATAAATCGCTGTACACATCTCGCCTCCCTTGAGTCGTAGGCGTGTCGATCCTATCTAGAGGAAATAGCCATGTTCTGGCTCTCCAGCTGTCAATCTCAGTTCCTAAGTGAGCTGTTTACAGCACAGGAAATTGCCCAGGCGATTGACTCCTTAGACGGTTCAAAAGCCCCTGGGTTAGATGGCCTGATGGGTGCTTTTTATAAAGCTTACAAAAACACTTTGATCTCCCATCTTCTGGAGGTATACGCTGAAGCCCTCACCAACAATACCCTCCCCACTCCATGTGAGAAGCAGCGATCTCCCTCTTACTTAAACCTGGGAAGGATCCCAAATGCTGCACCTTGAAGAGACTGCTTTTCCTCCTTAAATTCGATAATAAAATACTAGCTAAGGCAATGGCTAATAAGCTATCGTTACTGTTATATACAATATTGTCACCCGTGCAGACAGGATTTATACCTCATCAGGCCACTTCCCTTAATCTGCATGCTGTCTTTTCGGTCCTGAACATATCATCTCCAGGCACCCTCACAGTGGCCGCCCTTCTCGACGCAGAGGAGGTATTTGACTTTTTGGAGTGGCCCTTTCATCATGACACCCTGCGCAAGCTTCGCATTCCAGGATGATTTACAGCTCTCGTCTCCTCCTTATACTCGAACCCGACAGCTCGCATAAATGGTTCCATCCGCACCACTATTTTCACAGTTTTCTCTCTGCTTGGCAGCTGGCATCCAACAACGGCAGGTGCAGGAGCTGTATGTGCACACCCAATCATACTATCCATTACAATTTCTTAAACAAGAAAAGGAATAAAGCAGGGAGGTGCGGTTACTTAGATCCGCCGTTGCTCATTCATTCTCCATCTCTGACCCCTTTAACATCACCCGTGGCACTAGGCAGGGCTGTCCACTCTTACCTTTATTATTTATTACAGCAATGGACCCATTGGTGCGTCACCTTCAGGAGTGTCATATGCATCGCGGTTTACAGTTCACTTCGGCAGCTCCTTATCTCAATGTATGCTGACTATATAATTTTTCATTAGATACCACTCAATTAATCTAACCTCCTAGTGGAGGGGGTGTTCTGGTTTGGTGCACTTTCTGGCCTATGTATTAATTGTGCAAAATCGGAGCTGTTTCCTCTCCCTTATATCACTACCTTCAAATATCCCTTTAAATGGTCTGCTGACACCACTAAATATCTGAGTGTGGTTTTACACAGGAATAAGGAGCAAGTCATTCGTCTGAATTATGGCCCTGCGATAGACAAACTCTCCACCCAAATCGATCGCTGGATACAACTTCCCCTTTCTATGGCTGGCCGTATAGCCATTATAAAAATGATGATCATTCCCCGAGTTTTGTATTTTTTTTATAAATATACGCACACCTTTAACCAACTCCTTTTTTCCACTCTCCGTAGCCTGCTTCTGGAGTTGGTGTGGGCTGGCCGTAGACCCCGGATTGCTTGGGACACCCTAACTCTCCCATATGAGCGCTGCGGCTTTGCAGTCCCCGATTTTTGGCTATATTTCCTGGAATCCCAGGCCCATTTTGCATATCATTGGTTCCACCCCGATGCTCGGCTGCCATACGCTAGACCGCAGCGAGACCTGGCAAATCCCACACCCTTAAATGTGCTATTACCACAGGGCATTAAGCTGGCCTCCTACAGATTTTCAAACTCTATCTACTACCTGCTGGGCATGGCGGACACTTAGTGGCACATTGGGCTTTAACTTTTTAGATTCCCCTTAACTTCCTCTTATCCCGAATCCATGGCTCCCACTCACTATGGAAAAGCTAGTGCAGCGCACTCTACATAAAAATGATCTTCACTCCTTTGGAGATGTATTCCCCGAAGGGCATGCACTATCCCATAATATAGACGGCGCACACTTTGACACCCTATTCATGAACAGAGTTATTCTAAGCAGATTTCAGGGTGCACTACAATCCCACATCCCGTCATACTGCCCCTGATGAATTTACTCCACTCACCCTATTGATACTGGTCCCGGACGCCAAACATTATCGTGCTTTTACAGCTCTTAAACGCGTCAACGTAGACGGGGTTCGAAAACAATGTGAGAAAGACCTAGGACACCCCATCACTGACAAAGATTGGGCATTCTACCGCTCACAAATTTAACTTGTCTCTCCCAATCACTGACACAAGCTACTTCATTTCCATTTCTTACATAGAGCCTATGTGATCCCAAGCAGGCTTGCCCATATTGACACCTCTAGATCCACCCTATGCCCTAAATGTCGAGGTCCTGATGCAGATTTCCCACATTTGACCTGGACTTGCCCATTGGTAGCTTCTTACTGAATGGAAGTATTCCGCATCCTCTCTCAGAACAATGACTAAAGGCAAAAATGTTGCGTTGGTCTGAAAAAAACACATATTGCCATAGTACTCCCTGGCACTAAAGGTATCTACTTTGTGTATTGATGGGCTCCTTGTGGGCCCAAGCCATAATTCATAGTGAAGTCAGCAAATGGTTGAAGTGGGCTGACACACTGTCCCTTGATGCATGCTGAAGTGTGTGGAAGAAAAATGTGAATGACATTACCAAGTCTGGCTGAAAACGCCTATAGGTAACAAAGTTAAATACATAATTGCAGTAAAGGCACAAAAGAGGCAGGAAAGAAAGAAAGAAAGAAAGAAAGAAAGAAAGAAAGAAAGAAAGAAAGAAAGAAAGAAAGAAAGAAAGAAAGAAAGAAAGAAAGAAAGGCATAAAAATTAGGAAAGAAAGAAAGAGGAAAGGCAGAAAGTAAGAAAGAAAAGAAAGAAAGAAAAGAAAAGGATAGAGAAGAAACATGGAAAGAAAAAGGGGGTAAGAAAGAATGTAGGAAAGAATGAAGGAAGGAGGAATAGAGAGAAAGAAGTCAAGAAAGAAAAAGGAAAGAAAGAATGAAAGGGAAAAAGAAAAGAAGGTAAAAAGGAAAAGGAAAGAAAATAAGAGTAAAGAAGGAAGGAAAGAAGCTAAGATAGCAAGTAGCAAAGAGAAAGAAAGTAGCAAAGAAAGAAAGAAAGAGTAACAGACAATTGGGGTTGCGATGATAGAGCTCCCTCAAAAGCTTCTATTCAGAGTTCATGTGAGCTGCTGGTAGGGTGTGAAAAAATCAGCAGTCAGATAAGCAAAGGTCACTTCAAAATGAATCCACAACACCATTGCCAGGAAATTATGAAGCTGGAATGTGCCCTCATCTGGTGGAAAGCCCTGCAATTACACCAGGCTCTAAAAACAAAGGCAACATTAAAATTATAATAAAGAAAAAACAGAAAACTTTGGCATGGAAGGGAAGTATCTTGTATGTGGATATGCCTCTTGTGAAAGGGTTAAATGCAGTTACTCGAAGTGAAGTTAGACAGTGGCTGAAGTAGGCTGACCGACTGTATGACTCATGCTATATGCTGTAGTGGGCGGAAGCAATATGTGAATGACACAAGAACAGACCAATGGATGATGGATATGCAAGTATATTATACATATATTATTAGTAAAATCAAAATGTTTTGGCTAACGCTAGACCTAAAAAGGGAAAAGTCCGAGAAACAAGCCGTCTCCAACTATTCCCCAAAGACTTAGTAGCATCACCCACATCTGATCAGGATCACTGCCAACCTAATTCGAATCTGAAAAGAGATGGAAACTCACATGAAGTCATAAACGTTTAGCTTCAACCATTCAAGGTCTCACTCACTTTGGACTGGATATTTCTTTATCACAAGCACCCGGTCCCCTACAACACTGCAGGATACTCAGCATAGCTGGAAACTATATCTTCAGTTGCACTGACAAATTAAAGGATCACTGAATATTAGCCCCACCTCCTCACTGCTCTAAAGATGAAAATCTCATTGCTTGTTAGCATTTCTGAAAGACATAACTAGAGTAGTTCTGTTTTATTCACCTTTACACTACAACCATTAAATCAGTTCAAGGAGCTGAAAGTAGGGGGAGATGAAAAAGAGGTTTTAAACAATAAAATAATAACTTGATTTCTATAACTTCATGACTGGTCAATAAATTGTAAGTGCTGTAAATACCAGGTTCTGTGGGTCCATTTATGGTATTTCCGAAAATACAGTCTGCTTAGCTGGTTACTGTATTGGATTGACCAATATACCTGTATATACTTGTGGCACCTGAGTAGGCATGGTTGGAGGAAGAGATAAGTGAAGGGGGCATTTGTATTATCATACAATATCTGAGTGTCTATCTGAGATGTAAAGAAGCAGTCAGATTGTATAGATATTTGGGAGCTGCAGTGAATGGACACTGTATAACTTACAATTTGTTGCTGGCCACTGCATATTATGGTTTTAGTTATATATATATATATATATATATATATAGTTATTCATGGAAGTACATAACTATATAACGCCTCCGTGAACCATAGGTCAGCCCTTTTTTGCTTACCTGCATAATGAAAGACATTTGCTGGTTGAGTTATTTGGAATTCGTGAGTTGTAAGCTGAAGATTGTGTTTGAGGGTGTGACTTTTTTTGTGGGCTGTGTTGCCTGGGTGCCAGTGGTGCAGTTATCTAGGATGTAGCCAAGTTTTCAACTGTCTTTGGAAGTGTACATGCTCCTGAGTGCTTCTAATTCTGGCTGGTAGTGAGTTCCAGAACTTGGAGGCTTGTTCTGAGAAAGCAGTGAATATTACGGATTTCTTAAGGTAAGGTGATAAGTGATGCAAGCCTGAAGCACAGTGTTCTTTTTGGTTTATATTGCTTGAATTTACCTTGTATGGCAGGAAACTGGTAGCTCTGCCATTATTCATATGTCATAATCTCTTTCTTTGTGGTATTGAGCTTTTGATGGTTATTCATCATCTTTGTTTTTGCAGCACGAAGGCAGTCATCGAGTTTTGAATTGCAGAGATCTTTGGCGCTATCCATCTTTAAAATGATTTAGGTGTCATCTGCATAGTTGCAACAGATGAGGTTGTATGATTTAATCAGATTTGGTAAAGGGGTTAGGTAGATGTTGATTTATAGAGTGGATATGATGGAACCCTGAGTAATGCCACAGTTTTGTGTTTGGGGGGGGATGTGTTACTATTGATGTCGATGTACGCAATGATATGTGTATGTACAAAATCAAAATCAAATCAAATCACTGTTGTCAAAATCCCCCGATATGACCTCTCCATTAACCCTGAGTCAGAAATATGTGGTCAGGCAGGCCCTGTGCCCTAGGCCTAAGGCTACTGATTGACAGATCACAAGTGGGGTAGCATGTCACCAGCAGGACAAACACGCAAACGGGAAAAAAACAGATTAGTCCCACAGATAGGTGGCAACACCATAATGGTCCTGGGAGTTTGGCCCCAATAAAATGCACATTTCCAGTGGGGTGCGCGTTCCCAAAATACCATAAAGTTAGATGCCACATGAAGTTAGGAACACCCAACCAATCAGGACACAGCACGCACTACACATGCAGTGATCACGAGCTCCGCATGCCGGACAGCTGGGCACGTTACCCACAGGCCCTCATTGTTTTAACGCAAGGTCGAGACCCGACTGCATTTGTCATCAGGTGGGAGTAATTTATGGCCTCATGATAAGACCCAAATTCCACTCCCAAAACAGGATCTATGAATTGTTTTATGATGCTTCAAGAAATGTATAAAAAGACATTCAAAACGATTGTACTTTGAGCACTAGCATAACAAAACTTGAGGGGGCCCCCCTGCAAAGTACATGGAGGGGCCCGCCTCTGTACTCACTCAGGAGCTCTCAGGCCAGGCTACTTTGCTGAGGGGGGCCCCTGATGCTTGGGGGCCCCCCGCACTGCAGGGGCTGCGGGGGCCTTTGTTATGCCACTGACTGAGTCAGTCCTCAGACCCATTTCTAAATGCTGCACTCCCGATGTAGTGTTTGATTAAACCAACTGTTTCTGTCTTGCTGTATGCCTCCCATTTGGAACCTTTGGCGTTTCTGATTACTACAGATTCTGGGCTTATCATCGTCCATTTGGTCAGACGGATAATAGAACTTACATGTGCAGTTATACGGCAACTCAAATATGACATGCTTGCAAGGGCTGGGGCTGCTTCAGTGATTGTTTTTTGTTACTAAGTTCCTACTTACTTAGCTTACTCTTGGTTTACCATGGCCCGTGATTTGAAGGGCTTACGTAGATTATCAGATGTGCAGATTTACCCTTTTTCAAATTTGGAATTGTGGTATCTTTAGCCTTGAAAAAGTCCTGCGGACGAAACACGTGTCAGCTGCTTCTATGGAGAAAGCTTTTCATGTCATGCACAGAAGTTTGTGACGAATAAACAGATGAATTAGAGCAACTCGATCCTGTGACTAGGTTATTCACTTATCAAGGAATTTACAGAAACATTTTACATTGTGTGCTTCGGTACCTTCCTCATAAAGGCCGTTGAGTTTGATTAAACCAACTGTTCCTGTTTTGCCCAATGCCTCTTGTCCTTGTTTTTTCAAGGTAAATTCATTTATTTAAGGAACATTGTGAAAGGAGGTAAGTAGACTACACTTTGTCTGTGAGATGAGAAGCAATCCATTTTAAAGCATTTTCACAGATTCCAGAATTATGAAGTCTTTGCAGTAGCATTTGGAGGTCAACAGTGTTAAATGCAGCCGATAAATCCAGAAGCAATAAGGTAGCTACTCCATTTTTGTCCACTGTGAGTTTTAGATCAACCCAGATGGATATGATGGCTGACTGTGCCTCTGCTAATGTTAGGTAAAATTAGAGAGTTGAGTAAACATTGCTCTGTCAAAAATGTTTCCTTTTCCTAAAAATAGAACCATTTGATATGGGCCTGTAGTTTGCTCGCTCAGATGGGTCAATGTTTTTCTTTTTGAGGAGAGGTCTGATAAAAGAGGTTTTGAGCTCAGGGGGGATGAACTGTGTCCCAAGGACTTGTTGAGTAGGCATCTGGCTATCTCTCCTACACAGGTTGAGCGATGGATGTCTTTTTAAAGATCTTGGTGGAGCTGGGTCTAATGGTGATCCTGATGGTCTGGCTGCAATTATAATGTTGAGGAAAACTTTTTTCGATAGGGTATTGAAGTTATGCATTGATGAAAGGTCATTAGTGTCTCTTTCTGTGGTGGTTGGGACATACATTGTTGTGGTGTTGTCTGTGTTCTCCTTCAGGTAATCATCATCAAATGTCTTTATTCGGTTTCATAATCAAGAAAACCATAAAAGCACAATATAAATACCAAGATAAAATAGCGTGATACAATAGATACATTCTCAATAACAAGCCTTTGCAGGTACAAGACTCAAGTAATAAATACCAGGTGCATCAAAGATACCAAACACCAATAATATTAGAGTAAAACTGCTAAAAACAATACATTTGAGTCAATAGCCCAGTCCGCGCCCTGATGGCTAAACAAGTACAAGGGACCTAAGAATAAAAATTAGGGAGCAACCCAACTAATCACAGCTCGCCCTCAGTTTAATAGCAGATTTTAAAAAACTTAAAACGTGAAATACGGTATTGCCCGACAGCATCTGGTGAAATATAAATGCGGGCCGAACTTGTTTAAAGTTGGCCTGTTTCAAAATGGGCATTAGATATGATTTTCTCGGGGTGACATAAAATGGACAAAACATGGTAAAATGAAGCATATCCTGCGGAGATGTACCATCGCAGCCGCAGGACTGGAGAACTTGCCCTCTATTTGCACCCTGAGGAGAAGATAAAAGTAAGTAATACAAATCAAACCGAAACCTGGTCAGGAGGTATCTGTCGTAAGAGTTCACTAGGCCAAGTATGTACGGCTCTGCTTTCACTGTGGACCTTAAAATAACAAAGTGGCGAACACTTGGCTTCATGAGCTTCCTCTCCTCCCTTAATGAAGTCTGGCATGTGCTAAACGCCGACTTCAGGGTGGGTATGTCTATTTTGTGGGTACCCTCAGGGTCAGAAAAAAGATCGCTTCTTCCCAGATTAGTTGAAATTCTTTTAATGTATTTCAGCCAAGATATCCCTAGGCCTTGATCCAGGGATAAACAATCTTTAAGGATAGCCTTATTTAACGAGTCCCCCTCCTTAACCCATATTTTTAACCATAGTGACAGCGGGCTAAAAGCTATCTGGTCTGTGCCCAACTCTTCGTGGGCAATCAAAGAGGGGATACCCTGAGGGACTGACAACAATCTTCTCAAACTTGTTTTCCGAAGTTTGGACATCCTTTGCATCTACATATCCCCAAATTTCGCTGCCATACAAAACTTTTGACAGACACTTTGCCCTATACAACTCCAGGAGAGCCCCCACCGGTCTTTTACCCAATCTCGCGGCAAAGTTAAAAATTGCGGCAGATTCCCTAATAAGGTCGTTTCTCTTGCGGGTAAGTTGAGGGACCCAGTTCAATTTATCGTCCAAGAGAACGCCCAGATAAGAAAAAACAGATGATTTGGGAATAGGAGTGGGCCCTACCCTGAAAACGTAGGATCTAGTAGGCCGCATCCCCAGTTGCATAATATATGATTTGGAATTGTTAATTTTTAGATCCAAATCTCCCATAAACTTGGCGAATGAAGATAAAATGGTTTGTAAGCCCCTCTCTGTCCTCGCCATCAAGACGGCATTGTCTGCCTATAGCAGGACAGGGAGGCCTCGCCGACCAATCCAGGGATAATCAGTCTTGGTCTCCAGGAGAATTTTCTCCAAGTTATTAATATAGAGATTAAAAAGAAAAGGGGCCAATATGCATCCTTGATGGACTCCACTCCTTACAGGATATGAGCGAGATACATTAAAGTTCAACGAATAACGCACTACCGCTTTGGTGTCTCAGTGCAAATCATAAAGAAAGGAGACCAACTCCCTATCTACCCCTAGGGCTATTAGGATCTGCCATAATTTACCCCTATTTACGCAATCGAATGCGGATGACAGATCCATAAAAGCCAGGAAGATGGTACCCCTTCGAGCCACTGTGTATTTACTAGAGATTAAAAAGAGGTTCAGAGATTGTTCAATCGTAGAATGGCCAGGGCGAAACCCATATTGGGCGTCCGACAGAATGTTATTATCGGACGCCCAGGTCGATAACCTATCCAGCAGTATTCTGCCGACCACTTTTACCACCGAGTCTATCAAAGAGATCGGCCTGTAACAATCAGTGCTGTCCCTATCCCCCTTTTTAAAGACTGGCACTATGATGGAAGTTGCCCATGATGGTGGGGTGCCAAGCCTAGCAACTGCATTAATTACAGAGGTAAGTACCTGAGCGCAAAGCGCCACATCTGCCAGATAAAGGTCAGGTGGGATACCATCAGGGCCCGGGGCCTTGTTACGTGTCAGACCAATGATACCACGCCTTACTTCTTCTTCCAAGACTACTAGTTTTTTAGGGATACCCCCAATTTTGAGTGAGGCGGACGGGGCAATGTCTCCCTTAAACATGCCCTCAAAATGACAGTCCCATTCATTTTCAGGGATGTTAGCTTCCAAAGCGTTGGCGGCCTCTTCTCCCAGGATAGGGCTGTTTATAATACTCCAGAACTTGGCACTACACTGGTAAGTAGAGGCTACCATGAGGTTACTCCATGCTTCTTCCTTCAGGGCAGCCCTGCAGTGGCTAAGTGCTAGTTTATACTGCTTTCTACGGATTTCAACTAGCCCCGTGTTCCTCGGGGATGCATGAAGGGCTAGTTTCAGCCTCCTGGCTGCAAGCGAACAGTCTGAGTTGAACCATCTGGGCCCCCACTCCCTCTGATCTCCCTGGGACGGGGCGGTCAATAGGTCAACAACAGATCCAGAAATTTTTTCGAAGGCACGAATAATAGACTCATCTGACTCTAACTTCACATTCTGACATATCTGAAATTCTACTCGGCGCATCTCCGATAAAGACCTACACAAGGCATCTGGAATAATCTGCCCCCATCGAAGACGTCTTCCTCCATCTGTTGCCCGTAAAACCCCCCCTCCGATAGTCTGTCTTTTAAGATCAAAGGAGGGCCAGATACCTTTGATACATAAGGGGTTATGATCGCTATAACTACTGGCTAATATAGCAAACTCTGAAATCAAGTAATAAAGGGGGGTAGAGGTTAAAATAAAATCAATAAACAAGGGCTCCCGACCCAGCCCCTTAAAAGTTGGGATGAGATATCGCCTGGACGGGGTCAGTTTCCCTATAGTTAATTGCAAGTCCAGGTCGCAAACCAATGCATTTAATTTCTCCCCTGCCTGCAATGTGCAAAATGCACACCGTCTACCAGAGGACAAGAGGACTCTTCGCTAGCCCATAGTCCCCCCTGCCTTGAGGCACCGCATAAGTGTATGTTAAAGTCCCCTACCAGGACTATATAACCAGGTTTACTAGACAAAACCTTGCCATTCGTTACAAATGAGCATAGGCGGGTGACATTACACACCTGGGGGAGAAAAGATGTGGCATTGTAAAAGTTCAAAAGCGTTATACTGTAAGACCCTGAGACAAAGGATAACGCCTGGAGACATGGGTTATCTGTATCTAATACCACAAAGTCACCTTGTAGACCAAGAGATACATAAGTGGCAAGAACCCCTCTTGGACGTCCCGCCCTTGACGGAGTTGCAGGGATATTAAAAAGCTTAAAGCCCTCCAAGAAGTAGGTATTGTTAACAGTCCGTGTCTCTTGGAGACAAATAATATCGTATTTTTTAATAAAGGTTAACCACCCCGGATCCAAAAACTTGCTTGCCAAACCAGCTATATTCCAAGAGATGATGTTAAAAAAGTTATTACCCGTCGTGTGGTTACGACGGTTCACCTTGGCCGACTGATCCTTTGCAACCATTTGTAAAAGCACAGTAGAATTCCTTAGACACTGACCACCTAGTCAATCACATTAGTCTAATTGACCCAGAGGCTCAAATGAGTTAAATAAAGAGACCGGGGGTGGTTGTAGAGGCCAGCCCAATGGAGTTGGGGTCAAGGGTTTCCTAGGGAGCAGTGTCGTAGATAAAGGTGGATAAAAGTGACCCAAAGGAAGTGCCTCTTATGGAGGAGCGAGGGCCTATTCTATCACCATGGTTGGCGGCATGAAGGATCCTTGCTGCCAAATGTGGGCTGTTAAAGTTAATAATAATACAATCCCCATCACAGCTCTTTTTCAAACCTCCGATCCAAGCCACCAGCCAAACCATAAGAATGTCCCTTTCCACTCTGAAGCCCAAAGAGGTATTAATGTTAAGCCAGTGGAGGACCTTGTTCTTTAGTTGATAAATATCCTCAGGGATGTCTGGCTTTAGGACTGGCACATTGCCAAACACCACAACATACGGTGTTGCCTCTGGGGGTAAATGGATAGAGATTGGAACCTGGGGTATTCTAACCTGGTTAACAGCAGAAGAAGTTGGAATAACCCCTTCTGCACCCCTAGCGTGTGGGGCTGAGTCTCTGCGTGCGTTAGTCTCTGATCTGGGTAGCAACTGGCAAGATGGCCTCTCCTGCAACCCCCTTGTAGACGGTAGAAATTGACCAATACTGGCAGGAGGGCCAGGTAGGAGAATTGTGCTTGCGAGATGGGGGATTTGGTCAGGGTGCGTGTTATTTGAGGCAGAAACAACAGGAACCAACCCACCCGATGCAGCCTCTACATTACTGGGACAGGGGATGGGGTTAGATGTAATGAGGGATTTAGACAAGTTTAAAAGGTCCCGCTCTATAGAGGACAACCTTTGCTTGATTGGTTCCAGCTTGCAGTCCAAACGATCAAAAAGGGAACTCAAACCAGCCTCTAACAAAACCACAAGATCTTCTTTCGTCACAGGAACTGCGTTCTGGGTGATTGGTGAAGGTGTGTCCACTTTGGAACCTTTCGCCTTTGTCCCAGTGGTGGTGTATTTACGCTTAGCCCCAGATCCGCATGGCTGCGTCCCCTGAACAGCTACTCGGGAGACTTCGGATTGAATAGGTAGCCTGCTCCCTGATGTAGGGCCCACAGTTAGCTTATCGTGATCAGGCTGCGTCTCTGAGATGGCAAAGCGTGGCGATGAGGCTGACAATTCAGGTCCTTCCTCAGAGCCCTGGGCCCCACTGTGACAGACGCGTGATGGAAGGAGATTAACCGGCGACCGAGATAACCTACGGGACACAAGTTCGATTTCTTTTTCAAGAACCCCCGCTGCTCTTTTTAAGAAACAGTCCATAGTACTGGTAGCTGGCGCAGCATGATCCACAGCCATGACTGTCTTGCGCTTGCCCATTTTACCCAACCTCAGCCTTCGTAGAAGAGAAATAGATAGGTGTAAAGACTCTGTCTTAGCTTGGACACTTGTTCCTCACAGGCCATGTGAAGGTATACGAAGAACAGTAGGGGTAAAAGTCTGTGTGTGGAAGACTAGCGAAGCGTTATGGCTTAATACAATGGGTTTTACCTTACACCACCGAAGTCTAGAAAGTCTGGTGAGAGACAGGGATGTAAAATCCATTAACCGTGATGGGTCTAAGTGAACCAATTTCCCCAGATGGCAGCACCAAGAGGGAGAGCCCAGCCCGGCCTCCTCCGGGCTCTGGCGGGCGCTGCGGGAGCGCACAGCTGTTTTTAAAGCGCCTCCAGGCGCGGGATTCGTCGGATGTGGCGTGCCACTCGGTAACCTGGGATTGGTAGTCCCAGCCCCGGTCCTGGTTGAAGAGCGAGTCCCCACACACCGTGGCAGCAGCGGAGGTCGATAAAGCAGGCAACAAAGGAAAGGTAATCAATATGTGTCATTTTTAGAACAATTCATTAGCAATTTTGTCACAAAAGTCTTGTGTGGTGTTTCTGTGTTTAGGCACTCTGGAATACAAAATTCTGTTAAAATTTTATGGAGATCGTTAAAATAGCAGTACGATTCAGTTATGCGTGTGGACTACTGGCGTCTTTTTATGGTTTAGATGGCTCTTTTGCAGACTCTGTTACAGTGCCGAAGTATGCTTTTGTCTGTTTCATCACCTGATTTTCTTAATTTGTGTTGTAGTATGTTGAGTTGTGTTTTCATTCTTGATATTGTCATTAACCCATGTTGTGTTCTTTGTGTGGTTAACTTTGGATGTGTTTTTGTTGGCATCTGTTTGTCCAGTGCACTGGAAATCCATTTGAAGGTGTGTAAATATTTCAGCTGCATGCTCATTGGGTTTAATTCAAGGTGGATGTTGAGTTGCTGGATGTCTAGTTTTTCCATTGTCTGTACAAGCTGTTGTTGTTGGTTATTTTTGTCTTCAAAGTGTTGTTGTTGATAGATATGTGACTCTTGAAGGTGATGAAGTTGTGGTCACTCCAACTTACGGGGGCGTTTTCTGTAACTGTGGCTTGTCATAATGGATGCAAATATGACATCTAGCATGTATCCTGCGCAGTGTGCAGGGAGTTGGGCCAGAATCGATTTGTTGTAGGTTGAAGGCATCAAGATAGTTTTTGATAGCTGTGGTTAGATTCTTCTTGTCAAACCATATGTTGAGGTCTCCTAGAACGTTTAGGTTTGGGTGGTCCAGATGTGTGTTGAATACTGTATTAAGTAGCATAGGATCAAGTAGGTTGGCATGGTGTGCGGTGGTCTATATATTAAGAGGAAGTAATAGTTAATATTGTGCGTGGGGTCACACCTTGTCATCAAGGATTTACAGTCGTCCATGGTTAGATTTTTAATGATTGTTATTTGTAGTGTTTGTTTATGGATCACAGTAGAACCCTACCAATTTTGCCAACGCAATTTTTGTTAATGATGTGAAAATAAGCAGAGATGGCTTCAAGGCATATGGGTGTAGAATCTTTACTGAGCCAGGTTTCTGTAATGATGGTGAGGACTGGTGTTGTTTCTGAGAGTAGGTCAAAGATTGAAAAGCGATGTTTGTTCATGGATCTTGTGTTGAGGAGTAGGCATTTTAGTTGTTGTGCTTCTTTCTTCTTCTTGTCCTATAATAAGGGTGGAGGGGGCTAGAGTATTTCGATTTAGCTGCTTTGGTGGTGAATTGTACTTGTGGCTATTGCTGGAGGGGCAAGGAAGGTTTATGTGGTTAGAGAAATGTGGACTTTGAGATAGTGACTGTGGGCTTTTTGTGATGGCCCATGGTATTGTAACTTCTGTGTTGTCTGGTGATTTGAGTAGAGTGTAGGGGGTTTGATGGAAAGGTACAGTCAGGGAACCTTGCGATCATACATTTGTGCTTTCCCTGGATTTTCAGTTTCCTTCTAGTAAGTGAAATCGTGTTTGTAGGTTATTTTGGTTGTGGTCAAGGAGTTTTTGTATTGTTTGTGATAGGTTGTGTGATTGTTTTTGTTTGGAAAAGTCAAAAGTTTGATGAAGAGATTTGTTAGTAGTGAAAGTTACTCTGTGTTTGTATATGTGGGCTGTGTTGCAGAATAGGTGGGGTTTTAGAGATTATTAGTTGTTAAAGATGTTGTGATTAACGGATGCTTAACTGAAATTCTTATGGCGGAGATGCAGAGTTTCTGGCCCTAGGCCCTTTCCAGGCCCAAACAGGTAACACCCTTAACCTATCACCCTTTACCTGGAGGCCCTTCGGCCTAGGGTTAAATAGCCCTCGCGATCTGGTGACCTTATGACAATGGGAACCCTAGCCCTCAGCCCTATAGCCCATAGGAGCCCTAGCCCTAGGAACCAATCGCAGCCCTAGCTCTATCAACCAATCAGAGTCCACACCCTAAGCCCTAGGTCCAATAGAAAGCCTAGCCCTGGGACCCATTCAGAATGTAGATGCCACAACCAATAACAACCTTACTCAAAGAGCATGCAACCTTAAACTTAAGAGGTTGTGCAAGGTTTGATGGGAGGAGGAAGGCTTCCTCAGGTGACTGTGGACCAATCACTTAACCAGAAACTGGCTTGCAGAGGAGGAAGAAGGGGCTCTTCAGCTCACAATCTGCTTGGATACCGAATAGCCCAATACACACTTTGCAGTTCCTATTCAACCCTGCAGATACTGCCCAAATGTAAAGCCACTAAATAATGCTTTTAGCACACTTACAAACGTGTTTTACCACCCAAAAATGAGTGCTACACACACTCCTAAATACAAATGAAACATATTAAGCAATCTCTACTTACTCAGGTTAGTTTTTGATTGTTTTGTACCTTTTTTTTGTGTATTTGGGGGGGAGCTTGTCTTGTCTTTAGCACCATTAGTAGAGTTTAAGGGAAACAAGGAAAGAAATGTAAACAGTCACGTTTAGACACAACAGCAGATTTAGAGTCAAATTTCTTAGCAGAAAGGGCCTGCTCTTACCATGTTTCCTTTGGCCTTTCTCTCTGGGCTGTTCAGGCTAATTTTGGATAGATGAATTACACTGAGTAACTTTTAAAATGCATCAACTATAGAATGTAGCTTCATACAGCTTTGTCTGTCTATAAAAAAACACAAGAATTGCGTATGCTTGAAACCTTGCTTTCCTTTCAGAGATGTCTTTCTACAAAATAGCTAGTGATGATGAGAAAAGGTGGGCACACATGAGGCATTCAGAGTTAAGGGTATATATACATGCACATACTGATTGGCCAAATGTCTATTTTAATTACCAATGATATTTTAAGTAACATACTGACATGAAATGTCAGTGGTCACCCATTACCTACCTGTGTGCAACTAAGAAATGACAAAAACTTGGAGGTACAGACATAGGTCTATGAGGACTTCAGAAAAGACACTGAGCAAGTTGTGCTTTGTGCTATTTCTACCATGTTCATATCATAACTTATCTCTTTTTTTCACAGTCTCTACCCGTCACAGTTGTGTCTCAGAATCTCTATAACATCCACAGTGGCTAGTTCTATCTCCTTTCTTCTCAGTCTTTCTCTCACCACCACCCATACCTCTGTCATAGTCATCTCTATCTTGCTCCATCTTTCTGCTTCACCCACCCTGTTCTCTACTCTTAATAGCACATCTACAACCCTGTTATATCCAACTCTTCCAGCTTCCCATTCATGTTAAAATCTACATCTCTTATTCTCACACTTATGGGCCATGTTTCCTCCAGCTGCCACCTCTCATTCTCACACATTGCGCACGCCATTCCCAACACACCTACATTTTATTTACATTCTCTCCCCTATGTATCTGACAGCCTTACTCTTCCTTCTATTTACCTTGGGTTTGTTTGCACTGCAACCTCATTAATGTTACCTTTCTCTTTCCCAATTAGCCTATGTCTTCAAACTCTGTCAATGCCATTCTCACACCGTTATCTCTACCTTTCCTCACTCACCTGTATCCCTCCCAGTTTCCCTCTTAACTCCACATCATTCTCATGTCCAATCTGTTTCCATTTCAACTTGCAGAAATTGAATTGTCTCAGCTTAAGCCCAATCAGTTTTGATTTCATCTTCACCACTGTCTTGGAGTACTCATTATCGTTATCCCTTTTGTTTCATTGTTCACTATAGTTTTAATGATTTCATTCTGTAACCAGAATTGCAATAGATTCTCGTTATTCACCACTGTCATATCTTCTTACCTTTATATCGCCAAGTTTCCTTTTTACCTCACCACTAACTTAAACATTCTGTCACATTCATCTTCCAGATTCCATCTTCCTCTATCACGATGCTCTCTCTCAATAATTCTACTCTGCTGCAATACTGCTCACACTCTTACCTCATTATCCAGCATGCATTAGATAGCTCCACCTCCTCTCCCTTTGTCTGATTTATTCTGTCTCCTGACATCGCGGTCTTCCCCTGATTCTCATGTTTTCCTTCTTGTGCTCTTTCTCACCTGCTTCCCTCTTTCTTTTCCACTGTTTGTCCTTTCCATTTCCTTCTTCTAGTTCCTTTATCCTGTCTAATTGTTATTTATTTTTTATGTATTTCCTGCCCTTTCCTTTCCTTGTTTTTCTTCTGAATCTTCAATTCCTTTGTTTTTCCTTCTCTCCTGTTTGTTTTTCTTTTTATCTCATTCTCTATAATTCTTTCCTGATTTTATTTTCCTTTCCTTTGTCACATTTTCATTTTTATTTGCCATCTCATCTACAATTTTTTCCATTATTGATTTTTTGTTTCCTTTTCCTTCCAGTTCTTCCTTTCACATTTCATCCTCTCTTGAGTTTTTCCCTCCTCTTCTCTTGTATCTCTTTTTCTTTTCCCCAACTTTCTTTTTCTCTTTCATCCTTTCCTTCCATTGTTTTCTCATTCTTATGTGCCATCTTTGTCCCTGCGCTTCTTTCTTTCCCCTATTTTCTTTATCTTTCTCTGTAACTGTGTTGATTTCTTTGCTCCACTTTAAGATCAGCCCTTTTAAGTCAGTCTCTTTCAGAGGTTATTTATAATCCCCGCCTGCCTTCAGAAATCAAATTGGGGACTGCAACATTGAGATCACTTCAATACTTGTAAATGAATGCAAAGTCAAGAATAAAGCTCTGGTATGGTGGCAGGCAGCAGTACTGTGAGCTCCACTCAAGTACACAACAGGTACTGCATACAGACCACCACTGCAGGCTTCACACTCACACAAAATTGGTATAGCACAGCATGAATGTATAACTTCCTCACACCAAAGGTACACCACAGAAAGCAGCAGTGTACTCTTCACTCACAAATAGTTTAGTGGTACATCACAAACAGCAGTAATAGAAGGGTATGCCTCCCTCACAAAGTAGGTTTAACATGAGCAAGAGATTTCCAAACCCTCACAAAAAACGTAAACCCCTGGGCAGGAGCTACATAAGTCTCTTTCAAAAAGCAGTTACAGCTTTGCAGAGAAGCAACAGTGCAATGCTTCTTAACGAATCAGATTTTGTATGGGCAAGTAAAGTCTCCTTCATACAAAAGTTACAGCATGAGCCTTATATGACAGTGCTTAACTCACTAAAAATGTACACCACAGGAAGTGAACAAGTACGCAATTTTCCCTCACTGATGTGCAAGCCTTACCAGACAGAACAACAGATTCCTCATAACAGCTGTGCAGGCACGGGCAAGTAGGGCAGATTTTGGGTTTGCACATATCAGAATTGAGAACAAGCATTTGTAAAGCAAATAGGTCTTGTCTATGTGAGGCCTATTGGCAATGTGTTTTAGCCATGTTTTACACCAGTGTGGCTGCTGTTCAGCATGGCTAAACGTTAGTGGCATGATGTGGGGTGGGGTGGGTTAGTGGTAGATTGGAGTAGCATGCAGTGGGGTAGATTGGGGTAGCATGGAGTGAGGGAGATTGGTTTAGAGTAGAGTGGGGGTACAGTGGGGTAGAATGGGGTAGATTGTAGAGGGGTATATTGGGGTAGATTGGAGTGGAGTAGAGTTGAGTAGATTGGAGAGGAGAAGAGTGGGGTGGAGTGGAGTGGGGTAGGGCAGAGTGAGGTGGGGTGGATTGGAGTGGGGTAGATTTCATTGGAGTAGACTGGGGTGAAGTGGGATAGATTGGAGTGGAGTGGGGTGGGGTAGACTGGAATGGGGTGGGGTAGATTGGACTGGAATGGGGTGGGGTAGATTGGAGTGGTGTAGATTTGGGTAGATAGAAATGAGGTAGATAGGACTGGGGTAGATAGGAGTGGGTAGATCGGGGTAAATTGGGGTAGAGTGGAGTGAAGTATATTGGGGTAGGTTGGATTGGAGTGGGGTAGATTGGGGAAGACTGGAGTTGGATGGGTTGGAGTAGCTTAGAGTGGAGTAGGATGGGGTAGAATAGAGTGGGGCAGATTTGAGTGGGGTAGGTTGGAGAGAGGTAGCTTCAAGTGGGGTAGTTTGGAGTGGAATAGGGTAGATTGGAGTTTAGAGGTGTAGAGTGGTGTGGGGTAGATTGGATGGGGTGGGGTAGACTGGAGTTGAGTGGGGTGGATTGGGGTAGAGTGAGGTAGAGTGGAGTGGAGTAGATTGGAGTGAGGTAAATTGAAGTAGGGTGGATTGGCATGGAGTGGGCTAGACTGGAGTGTCATGTGGTAGATTGGAGTGGGATAGATTGGAGTGAAGTGGGGTGGGGTAGATTGAAGTAGAGTGGCGCGTGGTAGATTGGGTTAGAGTGGAGTGGGCTAGATTGGAGAAGAGTAGAGTGGGGTAGATTGGGTGGATTGGAGTAGGGCGGAGTGGGGTAGATATGGGTAGAGTGGAGTGGGGTAGATTGAAGTGGACTTGGATAGAGTGGAGTGGAGAGTGGCGTGGGGTAGAGTGGGATAGATCGGGTGGGTTGGAGTGGGGTAGATTTGAGTGGACTGGAGTGGTTAGGGGGTGGATAAGAGTGGGATAGATTGTGGTAGATTGGAGAATGTTAGATTGTGGTAGATTGCAGTGGAATGGAGTTGGGTAGATTGGAGTGGAGTTGAGTAGATTGGACTGAAGGGGGTAGATTAGGGTGGAGTTGGGTTATTGGCGTGGGGTAGATTGGGTGAATTAGAGTAGGGTAGATTGAGGTAGATTGGAATGGGATAGATTAGATTGCAGTATATTGGAGTGGGGTAGAGTGGAGTAGATTGGCATTGGGTAGATTGGGATGGGGTGGGGTAGATTGGAGTGGAGTAGAGTGAAGTGGTGTAGATTGGAGTGGGGTAAGGTAGATTGGGGTACAGTGGTGTGGGGTAGATTAGAGTGGAAATGGGTAGATTGAGTAGAGGGGGCTAGATTGGAGTAGAGTAGTTTGGAGTGGAGTGGGGTAAATTGGGTCTAATGGAGTGGGGTACATTGGGTTGAGTGGAAGGGGGTAGATTGGATTGGAGTAGGGTAGATTGTAGTGGATTGGGGTAGACTAGAGAAGAGTGAGTTAGCTCAGGCTGGGGTAAAGTGGAGTGGCAAAGAATAGAGGGGGGTAGATGGAAGTGGAATTTTGTAAATGGTGTGGAGTGGAGAAGCATAGAGTGTAGTGGAGAGACATGTCATAGAGTGCCTTACAGTGGAGTGTCGTGGAGTGGAGTGGCATGGCATGGAGTGGCATGGCATGGAGTGGCATGGCATGGAGTGGCATGGCATAGAGTAGAAGGGCACAGAGTAGAGCTGAGTGTTGTAGAGTGAAGTGGTGTAGACTAGAGTGTTGTAGAGTGGAGTCGTGTAAAGTGGAGTGGCGTAGTGCGGAGTATGCATGGTGTTATAGCGCACTGCCATTACAGACAACATATTTCCAATTGACATGACCATTACATTTGCACAGACTACAGCTTTCCTGCGCACAAACAATAGTGTGTGGAAATACCGTCACCTAGTGTATTGATGTGTTTTTGATCGTATTAAAATATTTGTTTCCACCACACTTCAGAATTACAAAAAAGTGCTTCATTTCTACTTTTTTCATTATGATGTATTCTGAAATTTTAACTTAATTTTTGTTATGTGCTAGAAAAAATAACGTTCTACAGCCTTTCCACTCGCATGGGTACTCAGCAGAAAAGATTGTCACATAACTTCTCTCACTTTGAAGTCAGCAAAAGAACTGTAAACACCAAGCTACCTTAGAATACAAAGCCTGACATTTGACCTCTGGCTTTGAATGCACAGCAAATGAGACAAGATAAGAACGTTTTAAAGGCTTGTTTACAGTTAGCGAGTACTGGGAAGGATACGTGTTGTTATGTTAAGAAATGTTATAAAGCGCACGAACACCGGGTTGGTTTCATGGCGCTACTCTGAGGGGTGCCTGAGTCCTAGGGGTTACTCGTAAGCTTGTTGAAACAGCCCAGTTTTGAGGAGCCTCCTAAAGCCTAGGAGGTCGGGGCAGGAACGAATTTCAAAGGGGAGAGAATTCCAGAGTCTTGGAGCTAGAACGCCAAACCTGGCACCACCCAGGCGCTTCAGTTTGAAGGGGGGGGGGGTGGACAGAAGATGCTTGTGGGCTTAACGCAAGTTGCGGGAAGGTACATGCCTCAGGATAAGGCTGTCCAAGAATTTAAGGCTCCTTCCATTCAGGGATTTGAAAATGAGGCAGCAGACCTTGAAGGCACAGCGCTGTGTGATGGGAAGCCAGTGCAGCTTCCTCAAGAGAGGGGTGACATGGTGGTGCCTGGGTTGCTGAGAAATCAGTCGTGCTGCTTCGCTCTGTACCAGTTGCAGACGTTTGGTTAAGTATAGAGGGATGCCAAAATACAGTGAGTTGGCATAGTCAACATGAGACATAACCATGGCCAGGACCACTTGGGTCAGGGTTCCCTTGGTGAGAAATCTTCTAATTTTCCTCAACTGGAAGAAGCATGTAGATATCACTGACCCAATTTGAGACTTCATGGTGAGATCATGGTTTATTATTACCCCGAGGCTTTTGGCCGAGGCAGACGGGGAGGAGGATTGGCCCAGTTCCTTTGGCCAAAAGTGAGGGCCCCAGGGGTTTTGGATGCCTCCTGTTAGAACTAGCTCGGTTTTATCCGGATTGAGTTTTAGCTGGTTGCTATTCATCCACCCGCTGATGAATAGCATAGTAGACTGAAAATCACGGACCACGTCGGGAGAGTTCCTGATGGGGAATATAAGTTGGAAGTCATCAGCATAGTTGAAAGTACAGATATTCCCAGGGCCGGACTGGGAACTGAAAGCAGCCCTGGCAAATTTTGCCATACCAGCCCCGGTCCGGCAAGTAGCGAGCGAGCGCAGCGAGCGAGCCCGACCACTACTAGGGGGGTTTGACAGACCAAAATGGTGCATTTTACAGCACATTTTTCATTACATATTGGCTGAACTGGCTTTGCCAAGATTCGTACCTCAGATATAAGCCTTGTGGGCTTTTCTAGCCGAGACACACTGGGGCTTCTCGCTTCTCCTTCCTCAATCATTCATTCTCTTACAGCCATCTTTCCCTTTTTCTTCTCTTCCGTCGTTGTTCCCTCCCTTTCTCACTGGTTTCTTTCACTTGTGTCAGTCTTCATTAACTTGCAAACTCCCTTCCTTCCGTCTGTCCTAAGCAGTTTTCTAGCTCTTCTCTCTCTGCGCCTATTCTTCCTTTCTTCTCTCCCATCCCCTACTCCTGTCATCCCTCCAGACAACCCCTTGCCCTTCACTCTCATGCTTCATTTATCTTTCTCTTCTAGAAGACTTTCCTCACTTTCTCTCTCCCTCCTTCTTTACTTATCTCTTCCTCCCACCTTCATCTCTTCATCCCTTCCATCTTTCCCTCCCTCCCTGCCATTATTGCTGGTGTCTCCACTGCCCCTTTGCCTTAACATGTCTGCGGCGGTGAGGAGATGATTGCCAGCACCCACCGCCCCCAATCTGCACCCGCCCTAATATCAAACGGTTTACAGCTTTGAAAGTGAATCAGAGTCGGACCTGGGGGCTGATTGGGGGCGATGGGGTGCTGTCAATCATCTCCTCACGGTCGTCTCCACTGCGCAGCGCAGAAGTAGAACCGGGCCGGGAAGCATGGAAACTGAGTTCATCAGTCTGTTTGCCTCCTCACCATTCCATTAATGTTGTCCTCCAAACATGGCGGTGGCTTCGATTAAACAAAAAGACGATTTACAGTATAAAAAATATTTTCTTTAACCAGCCGACCGCATGTAAGAAATAAACAAAACACAATTAAGCATCCTAGCCACAGGTAACAATTACAAGGAACGCCTGCCATAACCTCGCGTTATGCAGGAAAAATATAGATGACGGCCACACCTTATAAAGGGAAAAATATCTTCCTAAAATGCCGCCTACTGACTCAGAAAAAGAAACTCATTTTTATATTATTTTCAGTACACACCACAGGCAGCCAACTGCAGCATGTTCAATTTACAGTGACACATGGTTTGGTTCTGGTTAAACGTTAGTGTTCCAAGCCACAGAAAGCACTATTAAGCAATCTGCTATAAAACATACGTAATCGGTCATGTGGGTATTGTGGTCCAATAATGAAATGTTTTGACATATACGAACGGTAAGGCCGAAAATAAGACACTTCAATGGCTTTACACTGTATGTAGGGTCATGTTGCAGCTATAGAAGCACCGCCGGTTGTGCAATAACAATAGACAAACATGTGATGCCTGCATACACACACACACACACACACATAAGGCCTGCAGGCCGAAGCACACATCGGCAGATACTCAGACACAGATGGGTTCCCCAGGCTCGGTTGACCCCGCGCAGAGCCCTGTGGTAGACGGAACACATTTTTCAGAAAACTACGTTTTGGGTCCCCCAAATGTCACCGAATTATGGCGCGGTCGCACGCGGTGGGACTGTAGACAGTGGGATGTCCTAAACATCTTGCTACAACTAACTGGCTTTGCAGTCCTCTGGGGCTCGGTATCACCGGCACACTGAGGCTGTCCATGGCACAAAGCCGCAGACAGTTTCTATGCAGGGAGCTCCTGCTCGCCACCCTGAGTCTGGACGGACAGACACTCACCTGCGGCTGCACGGTGCCTCCAGGCCTGCCTGGGTGCCTCTCAGCCATCTCGATCAGGGCCTCCTCGCCTCACCACTCACGCGCACTTTTAATTGCGCGAGGGCGAGCCGCAATGCGCATGACAATTGGACACCAGCAGGCAGGGTGAAGTCAAGAGTAAGACCGCGCAGACGTGGAAAGTGGACTTGGAGACATCTGCGCGCTGCGCACCGGCACCATTAGCCTGCCATTTTATATCATTACCCATACCTGCCTTCCTCTGCCTGCACCGGGTGCACAGTGCACTCCTGACCCCAATGGCAGTTGTGCTTTTTCCCCCCACGGAGCGGAGCGTAGGTCAAACAGGCTACTGTCTACAGTACAGTCTGACTGAGTCACGGACCAAAAAACGGCCCCAGCAAAACCAGCCCCCTCTAAAAAAAACGGCCCCCATCCGGCCTACTGGGGGATTGCCCGGTGCCCGGAATCACCAGTCCGGCCCTGGATATTCCTCTCTTTCAGAGCCCGAATCAGTGGAAGGAGGTAGAGATTAAACAGGAGGGGAGAGAGTGAAGAACCCTGCGGGACTCCGCATGTGGTCTTCATTCTGGGAGCGGTGAACTGAGCAATGCTAACCGACTGAGAGCGGTTTCCCAAGAAAGAACCGATCCAGCCCAGGGCGGGTCCCTGGATCCCCGCGTCTCTGACGCGGTCGATCAGTATACCATGGCCAACCGTGTCAAAATCCGCGGAGAGAGCAAGCAGGACAAGGGCCTGCGGGGAACCCTTATCGGCGTCCCTGCGGAGAGTGTTGAGTACTGTCAATATTACTGCCTCCGTGGAGTGTGCTGGACAAAATCCTGCCTGATGGGGGTCAAGATATTCTGACTCTTCTAAGAATCCGGAAAGACATCTAGTGACAAAGGTCTCCAAGACCTTGGCAAGGTATGGGAGAAGGGAGATCAGACGGTAATTAGTGAGAATTTGGGGATCCGCTCCTGCCTTCTTCAGTAGGGGGACAACAATTGCCTCCTTAAAGGTTTCGGGGACAAGGCCTTGGGCCAGTGACTCATTCAGAAGAGATAAAGCTGGGTTGGGGAGGGCGGTGAATATTTCTTTTAAGATGCCGGGAGGGCAGCAGTCCCTAGGAGAGCCAGATTTTACCTTGGATAGGAGATCCGAGAACGTCTGGTTATTGATTTTAGGGAAATGTGTGTGATACAGTAAACAAGGGATGCTCTGGGAGGGACAAAGTCAAGCTGGACAGCCTAAAACAAATAAAGCCAGCAAATAGAAAGCAAGCAACTGTGAGGTACACACCAAAATGCCAATAGTAAGCAATGGGCAAAATTAATTCCCAGGGAATCTTTCACAATGTCCACAAGAAGTTGTGAGCAAACCAGACAACTGAGCTGTCTGGTAGGCTTCGGCCGTGTGTAACCCCTCACTCCACTCACTGGATTTGCTTTTCCATCCTGTCTTCAGGGCAGAGAAGCCTTGCACTCCACATGAATGAAAGCAGCAGAGAAAGTGAAACAAACTCTGCTGTTGAAGTAGACCCCCAAACCGCCTTTGCAGGATAGCATTTAAATTCATCAAAGTGTGCATTGCAGGTACTTGAGAATGTATTTGGTGAGGAAAATAAAAACAATCTGAGTTTGGTGCACACTTTAATGAATTAATATTTCTTGGTTTGGGTGCAGCAGAAGGTAAATGGGGATCTGAGTCCCATTTTTGCTTCCGTTCTTGGCACTACCTTTGCCATATTGAAGGCCAGGGGTTGCAAAGGTAACACCATGGGTAGCAAGAAACAAGCTGTTAGGTCGGAGGGGCCTAGGGGGAGTACCGGCCCATGTTAGGCGTCACAGCAAGGCCCAAAGAACAACACGGGACACTGGATACAGGTTGCGGAATGCTCTACCACGATTGGTAGAAGCACCTTTATTTATGCCCTCGAGCTGCACCCGGCCCTTGGGATGCATGCTTGCTACAATGTATGGTAGTGGCCAGGTGGAACGCTACATCCCTTATAAAATTTTAAGTACAGTATCACTCAATGCTTGGTGCTCAACACACAAAGTCTCTCAGTCTCTGACTGGGCTGAGGGTTGGCCCTCAGTCGGTAGGGATGACCTTGGGGGTGTTCTACGCAACACTGGGCTGGTTGACCATTGTGTTCCCCAGGTGGCAGGGCCGTGTTTCTGGTGTCACTCCTCACCACATCCGTGGGTGCACCCTCGCTCCTATCTACCAGATCGTCCGTAAGGATACTCACATCCATCTCCTACAACTCCAACTCCTCAGTAGCCCTCGTCTCCTGGCCTGAGACTTTCTTGATCCAAGAAACATTTCTTGACACCTCCGGGTTCCCCTTCACAGCAGTTACCATGGTGCCTCACACTCTCACTACTTCCCACATTTCCTGCTCAAATGGGGTGCAATACTTCCATCTTGGGAGTCACTCTTTGATAATGACTGTCTCCCACCTGGATACTGGGTTCGACGGTTCTCGAAGAGGTTACACAGCTCGTCACCCCCCATCTGTAACATCATCAACCTCTTAACTGCGCCGTCCGCCTCTCGGGTGGGGTGAAAGTAATGCTGCAATCATCCAATCCACTGCCACCACCACAGTGCAGCCGTTGCTGGGTCCGTCAACTGATTGCATTGCGGCACGCTGTGATGGGGGTGTGAGCATTGCTGCTGTGCAAGGGGCATCGTGGCTTGTGGCTTGTGGCGGCATGGACATGGTGCTCCATCTCACTTACTCTCAGATCTTGACTCCTGCGCCTCATGGCACTGGCTGCTGGCATGCCTGTAGGCCGTAGATGCTGTGTGTCTCCTGGCTCCCCTTTCTGGCAACTCACTGCCCACAAATGCACAGGTTCTCTAGAGGCACGTTCCTGGGGACCCTTCTGACAGTTCTCCCATGGGTCACCTAGGCCTGACCCACTCTGCCTTGGGCTCTGAACTTCTTGGGGCGTCTCCCAGTCCTGGCTGGAGCTGCAGCCATAGCCTGCTCTTCACACGAGCCTCACAGACTTCCACCGGCCTCTCTCTAGGCCACACCCACAGGCTGCCGATTGCACGCCACGTGGCCTGCAGCAGGGAACACTTTACTCCCAGGGCCACACCGATGCCAGCTCCCGATCTGGAGCTCAAGAATACAGTCAAGAACCGCAACCGAGACGTGGTGTCGTGGAAGGAAGCAGTGGCTGTGTCCTCAAGCAGGAACAGCCAAGGCAGCAGGCAGTTCTGAGCACCACACAGGGCCCGCCTCGTGCACTGCTCACCTCGCGCAGGCCTCTCCACATGCGACAGGGCACCACAGGTGATGGTGCGCTGCACTCCAATGCCTCACACACCCACTGGCACAGACAGGGTGGCAGTTAATGAGAGGCGGCCACAGCATGCAAGTGGGGCCCACTTCATTACTAGTCTTAGGTTGGGGGCCTAGGGGAAGTACCAGCCTGCGTTAGGCCTCACAGTGTTGTATTCCTCTTAGGGTATCCATAAACGGGCTTTCCAGTATCATGTCCTTATATAGGCACAATTCGCCCTGCCCTTATATAGGCATACAATCCCAGCCCTTATTTAGGCATTAAACCATGCACTCCAAATACAGGCATGGTCTCTGACATCCGTCCACCCTAACGTCACAACGAGTTCATGAAGAACAGACCCTTAGGCTGCGGGAGTTTCCCTAGTCCAGGACTATTGATTTCTTCAAGGACTCATACATTATGCATGAACCATTATTCCTTAGGGGGTTCATTCATGACGTCTTTCGCTGTCCAACTCACGTCAATACTAACATTCTTAGGTGCTCTCAGGTATAAATATACCTTCCCTAGCCCCTGTAAACCAGAGGAGACCTCGACTTCAGAGGAGCCCGTTTCCCGGCCTGACGCACTGAGAAGACGCTGCCATTCCCTGCACGCAGAGAGCCCAGCTTCCAGCTTCCAGTGATCTGACTTCCCTTGCTGGGTGTTGGAGTTCGAGTCTGGCAAAGAGATTCCTACCTCTCTCATTCTTCAGGTATGGAGCTGACTAGAACCTAGAGGGACTCTTGGCATACTAGGCATACTAGACTTAACATACTCTTAGTATACCATAGTAAGGAATACTTCACCTACTTCTTCCCTCTTCCTACACCTAGGTCAGGTTAGGTACATTGGGGTAGAACTAGCTTAGCAACGCATCGTATGAGTACTCGCATTTTTAGTCTGTGTTATTTATGTAAATGCATATGTACTAAAAGATAATGCTATCGCAGTATTATTTATTTCTACTGCTCACCCTGTACATTATTTATCTCGCATACTGTCTTGTGATCGTAACAGCACATTTTACTTACACCAGAAACAAGACTGTTCAATAAATCCTTTATTGAAACGCCCGTCTATTTCTTTCTGTGTAACTTGGAGAAAACTAAGCATGCACAACTGAGCTGAGTGAAATAGTTATGTATTGTTTCCACGACTCTGGGACACGTTCTGATTCTAAAGGGAAACACAGTGGTCATGTTTTGCGGCTGCCAGAAACTATTCCCTTCTTGTTGTCAAGGAGTTTCTAGTGGCCTCTGAGCTAGTTGGCACAAGTAATTAAGTTTAATATACTCGATAGGGACATACTGACCTTAGTCCTATGTCAAACCTATAGGATATATTATTCCAATGCGCAGAGCCTATTAGGGAAATAGGAGCTACACTACATGGCGCCCAACGGTTTGGTAAGGCAGTAATTCAACGTTAGATACTGAGTAACTCAGCCGTGCTTTTTCTCTCAAGACCCCTACCCATATAATCCAAAAGACGTCTGGAGTGGGCAGGGTTAAGTATCCACCACGGCTACATAGGGCAGTACCCTATATATTAGCTGTTTGGTTTGCTCAACGTTGAAGGATACAGTGTTCCACAATATTGTGCACCTTATCTTTGTTTCCTTGAAACTTGTTTCTACATTTTTCAAACAAGAAAATGCCTGGCTCCGACAATAAAACCGGAGACGGTGTAGCTGTGGCTGATCCAGCCCTAGCAGCAATTTTTAACTTTACCGGTTTAAATGAAACCGAGGAGGGTGTTATACACATCCATCAAAACTTAAGAAGAGCCATCACTCTAAAACTTATGAAACATGGCCTACCACCAAGAGGCGGTAGAGCAGTTTTTGTGATAGAGGCACATGAATCCTTTCAGACAGAGGTATTCTATTCATGGGTAATATTTCCTGAATCCAATTCAGTGACACACATGTTTCACTTCTACAAAGAAGATGAACCACCAGAGGAATACAGTCCTTTCGAGGATATAGAAATTCCATTAACATACCAGGAGCATCAGCTCTGGTTTAAAGGCGCCCTAAAACATCACAAAAACATTACCAGGCTTGGTCCACTAGGTAGACCAGGAGCAACATGGCCGATTTTAGCCGGCTACACACCTCATCCTAACATTGAAGAGATGTCAGATGAGGAGTTACGTACTCAACTCACAGAGTTAATAAAAATTTACAGACAATTGGTCCAATATGTCATGCAGACTTTTACAGTCCGACCACCATTGACATATCCAAATCCAACTCCCCAACAGGGGAATACACTTAAAATTACACCACAGACTCTATACGCAGTCATGGGTAAAATGCCCACAAAACGTGAGCAAATTCCATTTTGGATAGCTCAAAAAATTACTCAAATCGAAGCAGTATTTCCAAATACTAGCCTGCATGAGAAACACAGAATCCTAACAATCAGTTTACCGATGGGGATCACACCACAACTGGAAGACTGCACCACTTGGGGCTCAGTCTTTGCTGCCATCTATACTAAAACACATGGTATTCCATCAATTGCGGTAATACCTGATGTCCTAAAACAAATTCAAAATTAATATGGGGCAGAGCCTGCTCTAAATTTAGGTATGAAATTACTGAAAAATTTCGAGCAAGTCTCGACAATAATATTATCTAATATTAAAGGAGAGGCAGCAGCAGTTGCGATCCGCCAAAAATTGAGGGAATTCGATGTTACAGAACATCAAACTGAGCTACCCAGAATAATAGAACAATCTTTTGCAGAATTAGGCAGAGATAGTTTGGGTGGAAGACCACTGAAGCCGAAACTATCTGAAAGTCCTGAGAAGGACTCAATTAAACAACCTCCTACATCTTATAAAAAGAAGTGGGAGTCTACTAAACAAAAATCAAATGAGAAACGTTCTCAATCCCGAGGTAGGTCTCCTCAAAAGGAGCCCTCTGAAAGGAGGTATAACCTCAGGAATAGGGATAATTTGAGAAAACCTGATAGGTATCAAGATACTGATACAAGTTCCTCTCGTCCCTTTCAGATCTCATCACAGACTTCGGAAAGAAGAGGACGATCAGAACATAAAGAAGAACACGTGAAATCGAAAGACGACAAACACGCTCCAAAAAATAAAGTAAAACCTCAATTCTCCAAAAAGAAGGTAGCAGGTCTGAAGATCAGACATGCCGAGAATACTGAGAACACAACTCAAGAACGGAGAATAGGCTCAGACAATGCTGGACAGTGCAGCAGAAGTCACAATAGTTCGCCAGAACGTGAAGGAACTTCTGGAGATAGTGGACTTGAATGAGTACATCACAGTTGAGACTGTAGACACCAGGGTTAGTACTCCACAAAAGTAATATGAAATAACACTCCGGATGGAGGGAGACAAACCTAGACAGGTGAAAGCACTTTTTTGGGAAAAACTATCAAGAGGCTATGACATACTTCTAGCAGAAAAGGACTGGCCACCACAATTTGTCAGGGAGTGCCCACACGGCGAGGACATTATTATGCCTGCCTTCTCCAACCATATTCCAATTAATTTAAAATATACATATGCCAGGAAATGGGCAGTGGCCCAGGCCCTAGCATTATATAAAAATCATGTAGGATGGGATGGGATGAAGATTCACCTCAACATAAAATACATCTGAAACATGAACCAACTGCACAACGGCAGTACCCAATAAAGCAAGAAGCTAAAAAACAGGTCAGGGAGATCTTAGATCAACTTGAATACCAAGGGGTGATTGAAACATGCACCTCCTCAATGAACAATCCTTTGTTTCCTGTCTCCAAACCAGACAATACATATCGTCTAGTTTTGGATTACAGACATTTAAACACTTGTTCTAAAACTTTTGCAGTGCAAAATGCACAAAGCACAGCATTAATAACATTGTGCGTAAAAAATATAAAACAACATTAGACATCTCAAATGGTTTATTTTGTCAAAACATAGCACCTGAAAGCAGGTACTTAACAGGATTCTCCATAATGGGGACCCAGCGTCACTTTTGTCGACTCCCACAAGGGTTCAAAAATAGCCCAGGTTTATTCTCAGCGAGGGTAACGGAGTTACTACAAATTTATGACAATGAGGCATTGTCCTATGTCGATGACATATATCTGACAGACGATGACCTGGAAAAACACTTGAACAGTGTGAGCACCATTATATTGGGTTTCGCCTCTGAGGGCTATAAGTTCAACTTTAAAAAGTCCAGAATTGCCCATCTCAATGTCCTATTTCTAGGATATGAGCTTTCAAGTGAAGGCAAGAGCTTGGCAGCTAACTTTTTAGAAAAGTGTGCGCTGCTCCAACCTCCAAAAACGCTAAAAAACTTACAATCCATCCTGGGTTTCCTAAATTTTGGAAGAACATACATTCTAAATTATGCAGAAAGGGTTAAACCTCTCTACGCATTAATCAAACCTGATTTTTCAATCAAAAACTGGACACAGGAACACACAGAAATGTTGCGTTCACTCCAGGCTAACATGTTAGCAACAAATCACTTACAAACACGTGTAAGTCAACGAAATTTGGTGATCCGAATAATTTCAGGTCAATGTGGATTCACCTACTTAAGCTTCAATGAGGGTGAGAAAATACCAATCGCATACAAATCCCATTTGTACACACAAGCGGAAATGCGCTTCAGTTCTACTGAAAAAATTCTGACAGCAGTTCAAACCGCTGTAGCAAAAGAAAGAGCCTTAGCCCAAGGGAAACGCATTATTGTCGTAACCCCAGTACCGGCTTTAGAAGCTGTTAAAAAGCAAGCATTCCAAATGCTAAAGCATTACATCCAAGATGGATACAATGGGTTAATTCTCTTGCTGCAACAGATGTTGAATATGTTTTTGATCCAGATTTAAAAACACAAGCATTCCTACAATATGAACAAGAATGTCCTCTGCCTACTGAAATTCTGCCTCTTGATCAGTACGAATTTATAATTTACACTGACGGATCCGCACAACCCACAATAGGGGGTAAGCAAGCTTACAGTGCAGCGTGTGCTATCGTTAAAGGAAGCATGCGAGATGGCATCTTCAGACCTATGGTCACTAAAACTCAATCTCTAGGGGATTGTACAGCTCAGCGAGCTGAACTACAAGCATTCAAACTGGCACTTGAAAGTACAGATCGAGAATTCCCCACACTAATAGTGTGCGATTCCTTTTACTGTGTTCAGTCGTACAATGACTATATACAAAACTGGCTTGAAAATGGTTTCAAAGATGCGAAAGGTGGCACAATAAAGCATAAATTGCTTTGGGAACAAGTAGTTCAGTTGAAAAACGAACTACCAAAGGCTCACGTGATACACACACTGAGTCATCAATGTGATGGCGTTCACGTTGCAGGGAATTCATTGGCTGACGAAGCCGCAAAGGGGGCTGTGCAAACGGCTTCCGTAGCTGCGATCACTCGTTCCAAAACAAAAATAGACGGTGAGATAATGTTGGCTGTCAATGCATCAAGCAAAGGCAGCAGTGCAGCGTTACCAAAAAAGTTTCCACTCAAGTACTCTTATGTAATTGATGCGAACAACGTTCCTTTTGCTCGAATCCCTGGAGTGGGGGATAGGGTAATTCCAAACATGGAACGTAGAGCAGCCTTGATTTATGAAACGCATTTGGGGGAGGGTCTGTCACATCAAGGGATCTCTAAAACAATTTTGACGTTAAAAGAGATGTACTGGTGGCCTGGAATGAATACAGAAATTCACATATTCATCAACAACTGCTTAGACTGTAAATTACAGCGAGAGAGCCACCAGACACCATGCTGCGAATGCGGCAGCCCAGTACAGACACCACTGTTAGACAGCATTCGACTATCTACGCGCCTGCGTCCTACTGGACAAAGGCATTCCCGCAAATACTGAATCTAGGTTCCTATGGTTATGGCCTCAGCGCTTGGCTGACGCTCGAACTGTTATAAAAGATTTGCGAGTCTTTATCGGCACATACGCAATAGGCACGCTACATTCTGACCAGGGTCCTGCGTTTAGCTCTAGGGCTTACAAAGAAGCCATGGCCAGTCTGAGCGTTGCATTGCGGTACTACTCTCCATTCCATCCTGAGGGAAATTCGGTTGTGGAAAGGAAAAACCGGGACATAAAGCAGTCTATAACAGCTAGGGTATTAGGTTCGGGTGATGGGTGGGTCAAACACCTTAGTGGCATACAGCGCGCAATGAACAATCTGCCAAGAAGTTCTCTAGGGGGGTCACTCCATATGAGATCCTATTTGGGACAAGAATGTGGGTACCAGACCTAGAACACGTAGGCACAGTGGAGGAAAATAAACCATTTGATATCAAAGATCGTTTGGCTGTTTTACAGGACTTAAACAAATTAAGAACAAAACAAAGCAACGTATTCCTACAGTCAACCACCACTGGGGATCAACCGGCTGTCCCAGCAAGGCCTGTCTGGATTCCAAAAGTTGGGGATCTAGTCAGAGAAAAAATTGCGGTCAAGAAGGAATTTGGACCTTCTTACAGACAACCAGTACCTGTCCTAGCAGTTCAAGGAACAAGAACAGTACTTCTGCCGCCCCTTGCTGGAAGAAAGGAGAAAAGATTTGTGTCCATCGACCTCATCAAACCACAGTATGTGGCCAATACTAAATAGTAGGCCTCGTGGACTCCGACCTAGTAGCAGACGCACTCCTCTCGCTACTATCCAAGAGGTTCAGACTGAAAGACTGATAACAATCGAGAATTCAGCTGTAACAGATGGAGGACTATGCAACAACGCTATGGAACTCATCCCTCTTGAACACCAAGTAACAGTTCGTCCAAATACACCTGTCTACACCAACGTAACAAGTGATGAACTGGTTCCAGTGATTTCTACAAATCCTGATGCAATTCCAACAATTGACAGAACTGCTTCTGGCTATTTCATTAACTTTGATACGTTCTCAGAAGATCCGAGTGAACCTGAAACGACGCCAGTGTCATTGAAATTCAAGCAGCAAGTACAAGACTTTCTTCATTTTGTGAAAAAGACTTATTTGGTTTCTCCATGGATTGAACTCTGGATTACATCTGGACTTTTTGTTTTCCTGCTCTGTCTAGCTTTGGTTACAACTGTAAGCGTGCTTATAAGTGGCAGATACATCCATGTGAACACTGAAGGAAAGGACGTAAACGTACTTTTGAAACCTCATAAATCTTCCCATCGTGAAGCAAGAGACTTATCATCAGTGAACATCACAGCTGTTCCTATACAGGATGGTATAGTCTGGGACAAAACAGATTATGATATCTTCGGCCCGAATGAACAATTGAACATTCCACATTTGTTTAAAATTTCACTATGTGATCTAATAACATCCAGTACCTATTCAGATGATTGGGACTTTGAGACTGTTAACGACATAATGTTTGACCTAGAAAAATCTGCTGCATTTTCTAAACATGAATATTTAGAGGGTTCATCAGACTATGAACAAATGTATTGTTATAATCACTATGGTCATCATTATTTGCATAAATCTGCATATCCAAGAAATGTGTTTATGTTTAACCAATGGGAACATTGTCCTACACCACCTAAAGGTAGTTCAAAAACATTTGCTAGTAAGTTTCCATATTTTTCAGGATACAATACATCTGAACCAGAAATGTTTTACTATAAAAATGTAAACAAGACAGGACTGAAAATTATGTTAACAAATACAAAACAGATTTATTCTGCATTTTTTAATGCCCAACTGTCTAGACAGGGTTTCGACTTTTGGAAAGACACAATTGACACAAAAACTGTGTGGGGTACTAAAGATTGGCAAGTGCAGGGGATAGAAGCTTTATTTAGATCCTGCATCATCCCAGAACAAATAATGTTTTTGAACGAAACTATCCTACAAACATCTTGTCTTGGATTAGCCAAGATAAAAGAGATGAACACACCTTCTGTACCACAACCTGCCAGTGATAATAATACAAAGGCAGTGGTGACAGTTGACAATATACTACAACTCAACAGATCTAATCCTACTTGGAAAAAATGGTTGATCTGGCCCACAGACACGAATAACTGTCAGGAAAGATTCCTGAATAAAACTCAGGGCTTTACTATTCATAGGCCAGACCCAAGATACGTCCAAAGACAACATCCGGGGGTAGTAACAACATACAGTGTAGGTAAATTATGCCTCGATTGGCTGCATAAGTCTACACTACAGGATGTGAAACAACACTTAACCTTACTTAAAAAGGACGCAGACCTTAGGGATTTCTTGCTTGGACCAAGAAAACCGCATCAAAAACGTTTCATATATGCCGGCATTTATGCTGCTTATAATGAAGCTTGGAAGGTATCACAGATAGAGGCCGTAGAACGAATACGTGAACTTGATCGTATTAATTTAGAGAAAACACTCTCTGTGGTCGACAATGGGTTAACAACTTTGTCCTCCAGAATATATTCACTGGATGGCATTGTATCCTCTGCTATCGACATACTAGAACAAGATTTGGCGATGTTACAACAAGGCCAATCTCAATTACGTTCTATTATGTTATTAAGCTGGACGCTGCAATCTTTGCGAGCGGGCTATGTGCCTTGGCATTTTATCAACACAACAGCTCTGTTTGCAGAATACAATCTCACTGATAAACAGATCGAACTGGCACAAAGAGGAGCAAAGTATACAGTGATGAGCATTGAAAAATTGGAGAAGTTACCATTCACTGTGGCAGAAAAACCAGCTACAGCATGGCTTATTCATGGCAAAATAACATTACCTGTGAGTACTTTTCAGTTTCAGTATTGCCTCAGACAAATGCAAGCAGGCAAATATGAAAGGTTGGGTAAGGAATACATTAAGACATCGTGGGATTTACCGTATACATATAGATGTTGGAGTGGGGATCGTGAAGTGTTTTTGAGCGGTTCAAACTGTAACTTGCACTGAGTGGTTCACTTATATGTCAAGACATTTCCTTGCACGGGGCTTGTAATGGTTCAGTGGAAAATTTGTCTTGCCATCAGCAGGGTACTCCAGCTGCTGTGATTAATCCAACGTTTGGACAACTTTCTAATGGGAGTTACCTCATGTTGAATGATCAGAGTTGCTGCGGCATGCTGCCAGGCATCCCATATCTAGTAACGGTCAACTCCAGGGTCACTTGCTGTATGCAAGTATTGTTTGCCCCAATAGACACAGTCAGGGAGTCGCCTCTATGGCCTTCGCTGAACGTCTCTTTTATAAGATTTGATACTCTAAGCAGAATGAAAGCCATGCTTTTACAGCAAACAGTGCCTTTGACCTCGGCCAAAGAAACCTATGATCTACAAGTAGCAAGGACTTCGGCTGAGATACAGACTTTAATACGTACAAACTGCCCTATACATTTCGTGGAAATGATATCACGTATCTTCAACATGTCTGATACAACCGGAATTGTATATGTATTTAAGAGCATCTGCTCAGGTCTGTTAGCACCTTTCCAGGCAATACTCGGAATCATCCCGAACTTTGCACATTCGGTGTTTGGTGGCATACCATTAATTCTAGCACTTGTTGCCGGAATTCTATTTCTCTTCCTGCTATTGCGCAATGGCCAGCCTATTCGCAGACATCACTCCGAGCGAACTGGAGAAAGCTCTCCTTGAACGAAAGTGCCGTGAGCAAATAGTAAAGCTTTTGGGCATGACTCGTCTACGGGACCTTAATACAACCTGGTTCCTGTCATTCAGACCAATCTGGCAAGATTGCATCTTACCTGTTCTACGATGCCTGCTATGCGGTGAAGAATGCGTGTTGGACACCTGTCTAACATTTCCATCAGCAACGCCAACGGATGTCGATACTCTGCTGGACCCGATAACGGCCCATGCTCTGTGTTGTCCCCAGAGGCTTCCTATCCTGCTGTCAGCATTCATTGAGATCTCACAGACGCTTCCGGCTGCTGCTGAGGTACGAGAAAGAACTCCAGGCACACAGGTAACAACGGACGCGAACATTGCTGAGGCAACCTATGCTGGAAGCAATGCTTCCCATCTCTGTGCAATTAATCTACTACACGAGGTGTTCCAACTGACACCAACAACAGTGGATGATGTTTTGTCTATTGAAATAGATGATCTCATGTTTACACCAGACCCGTGAACGAACTCTGATTCGGCATACAGTGTTCCAGAGCTGCAGTGACAAATTTGGCCTTCATTTTTAAACAACTTGGAACTCTACCAAAATTGAACATTTTCCCAAATTTTATTTTTTTTGAACGAAAATGGCATATCTATCTGCTTAAAGTAGAACTAGCCTTATAATACAGACTTCTAGGTACTTCCACGGACACATAGTCATCTTGTGTGTCTAAAACAGTTCATTAATTTTCATGACATGAAATGACTGATTTTTGAGAAACTTATCGATCATTTTTGTCAAATGTAAATATTACTGCTTATTTCATTCCAATTGCATTTATTTTCGAACTTTATGCCTGTAATGAAAAGCAATGCTTCAAATGTACAGTACCTTTTGCATTCTAATAGGTTTTTAAATGCCTTTTTTAAATGGTTTTATGAAAAATTTTAGAAATATGCGGTACTCCATTTTAATGTTTAGCATTTCAAATGTTTAGCATTTTAGTATTATCGTACACACGAAAGAGGAGTGGGTGTTGTATTCCTCTTAGGGTATCCATAAACGGGATTTCCAGTATCATGTCCTTATATAGGCACAATTCGCCCTGCCCTTATATAGGCATAAAATCCCAGCCCTTATTTAGGCATTAAACCATGCACTCCAAATACAGGCATGGTCTCTGACATCCGTCCACCCTAACGTCACATCGAGTTCATGAAGAACAGACCCTTAGGCTGCGGGAGTTTCCCTAGTCCAGGACTATTGATTTCTTCAAGGACTCATACATTATGCATGAACCATTATTCCTTAGGGGGTTCATTCATGACGTCTTTCACTGTCCAACTCACGTCAATACTAACATTCTTAGGTGCTCTCAGGTATAAATATACCTTCCCTAGCCCCTGTAAACCAGAGGAGACATCGACTTCAGAGGAGCCCGTTTCCCGGCCTGACGCACTGAGAAGACGCTGCCATTCCCTGCACGCAGAGAGCCCAGCTTCCAGTGATCTGACTTCCCTTGCGGGGTGTTGGAGTTCGAGTCTGGCAAAGAGATTCCTACCTCTCTCATTCTTCAGGTATGGAGCTGACTAGAACCTAGAGGGACTCTTGGCATACTAGGCATACTAGGCTTAACATACTCTTAGTATACCATAGTAAGGAATACTTCACCTACTTCTTCCCTCTTCCTACACCTAGGTCAGGTTAGATACATTGGGGTAGAACTAGCTTAGCAACGCATCGTATGAGTACTCGCATTTTTAGTCTGTGTTATTTATGTAAATGCATATGTACTAAAAGATAATGCTATCGCAGTATTATTTATTTCTACTGCTCACCCTGTACATTATTTATCTCGCATACTGTCTTGTGATCGTAACAGCACATTTTACTTACACCAGAAACAAGACTGTTCAATAAATCCTTTATTGAAACGCCCGTCTATTTCTTTCTGTGTAACTTGGAGAAAACTAAGCATGCACGACTGAGCTGAGTGAAATAGTTATCTATTGTTTCCACGACTCTGGGACACGTTCTGATTCTAAAGGGAAACACAGTGGTCATGATTTGCGGCTGCCAGAAACTACTCCCTTCTTGTTGTCAAGGAGTTTCTAGTGGCCTCTGAGCTAGCTGGCACAAGTAATTAAGTTTAATATACTCGATAGGGACATACTGACCTTAGTCCTATGTCAAACCTATAGGATATATTATTCCAATGCGCAGAGCCTATTAGGGAAATAGGAGCTACACTACAACAGCAGGGCCCACAGAATGACACAGAACACTGGATGCTGGTCATGGCATGCTCTACCTCTACCACGAGCGGTAGGAGCACCTTTATTTATGCAATGTATGGTAACGGCTGGTTGGCTTGCTACACAAGAGAGCCCTGAATGACATGCATGCCAGTTAAGGCGCCATGGCACAGCTGTAAAACGTAATGAAAATGTCCCCCAGGTCCAAGTGCCGGAACTCCCCCAGTGCACCTATTCCGCTGCCCTGGCTGCACTCAATGTAGTACAGGTAGCCTAGGCCTGGTCGCTTTTCTATCGGCACCACCAGCATTTTAATGTCCCGGCAGGTATGACAATAATCAAAATCACCAAAAGCCGCTATTTTGAACCCTTATCTGGGCATACTTCAAACAGCAAAGATAAACATAACTCACTTTTAAATGAGTTCTAGAGTCGCATCAATGATCCCTGACTAATATTTAAAGTTTCAAAGGCAATAAAAGTCAGGTTACAAATTGAATACATTAAATTTTGTTTAAAGTCCTATTTGGTATCAAGTCCGGCCCTTTACAGACTCTTAAACAACAACAAATGGCCAGTACTTTTTTCATGGAAATGTGGCAACTGCTTATTTCTGTCCCCTTTCCATCCCTGCGCGTTCTTGCAGACACGTCTATTCTCGTGTTGTTCCACTTCCGCTTTGTGTGTTATTGTAGTGTTATATCGTCCCAATATAACACACACAAACGCTTTTTTGCTCGCTGCTCGTTCCCATCAGTTCGCGTTGCTCGGCTCCTCGATGCCGCATCCGCACCGGTGCCAGAGACAGATGAGAGCGGGTTCCTCGACTTCAATTCATTTAATCTCGGTCGCGTGTGTACGTGTTTGTCTGTGGTTGAAGAGAGCGCGGAAGGACGCGCTGCTGTCACTCCATTACAAAGGGTTAAAGTGCTTTGAACAACTTGTTTTCCTTGCTGTCCTGTGTTTAATTTTTTTCGCCCCTCACAGCCTGAAGGATGTGGTGTCAGCAGGTCTGGGGAGACAGCGTGTTCCGAGCCGCGGTTCCTTCTCCTCGTTTCCGCTCTGCTCTCCTCCCCTCCCCGCCACCCCTTGTAAAAGTTATTGTCGGAGTCCATGCAGGCTCAGGTAGGTAGATGAATGTGAAATGTTCCTCTCCATTACTAGCCGCACTTGACTGGAGTCTCATTACATTACGATGGCGCTTTAGCAGTGGAATGGGCCTTGCGCTTGGGTTCCGAGCACCCCTCATACCTTCCAGATAACGTAAATTACCCTCCGCCTCATTGCCTCGAATGATCAAACATCAAATTGCTAGTAAAAAAAAATCAAGAGAAAGGAGAGGAAAGCAGAACAGAACCAGGGGTTGACTCTAGACTGTTTGTCAGCAGCAGAGACGAGTCACTGGCTCTTAAGCACTTGCACAAGATGAATCCACGGCAGGCTTGGTGCGCAGTGATTCCAGCGGCATTTAACGACACACCTGTAGAACCCAAACAATGCTTTATAACCGCAAATTATGGCCTGCTCTCATATTGTGTTGTATTCTTTCAAAGTAAGTGTTTCCACAGGAGAGACTGAAGGGAAGCCGCTGACAGAAGTGTTCTTCTAGAGAGGTGTCACAGTTCTCCCAGTGGGTGTCAAGATCTTTTTTCTTTGTGTTGTAATCCTTCGTCTACATGTTGCATTAATTCCAGGCTTGATGACACATCTTCTTGGTGTTGTACTCCTATTACAAGTCACCATCCATCTTCTAGGTTGTACAATCATACTTCTAGGTGTCATAATCCTTCTCAGGCTGTGATCTTTATTTTAAGTGTTGTAATACTTCTATGTGTTGTGATACATTTCCTACATGGTGCAATGCTGAAATTCTTCCAAAGGTGCAATAATCCATTTATAGGTGTGACGATCCTTTTTATTGGTGTAAACATCTTTGTGTGTGTTCCGTAGAGGTGCTGTGATCCTACGTCTTAATCCATCTTCTAGGTGCCGTTCTCTACCTAGGTCATGTGATCCATCAATGTAGTAGCTTTTTCAAAACCTAAATTTGCTCCTTTCTGGACAACAAGCGGAAAGGTCTCTTAGGGTGAAATTTGAAGAGGTGCAGGCTTTCATGTTTTCGTACTCAAGTTCATAACAACATATTGCACACACACAATTTATAAAATTGAGAAGTCTAGCCTTCCTACCCACTCTGTAGTTGTCGCGATGGTCATCTGTAGATCTTTCCAGCTGGAAGAGTAAGACTTTGAGCTCTCTTTTCAAGGAGCTAAAATAAGTAATTACTGTAATAGAGGGGGAATGGAGTTCCAGACACTGGGTGCACGCTCTCAGAAAGCTTGGTTGAGAGTTCAAGCTTTCTTGATGGCTGCAGTTTCTAGGCGGAGAAATTCCTTGCACCAGAGTGTGTGTGATCCACCTAAGGTCTCCAATTTATCAGCTAGATATATGGGATTGTTCTCGCATACAGATTTCTGAGCAATGCAGTATTTTTGAATTAACTTAACAGAAAGCCAACAGAAAAAGAACAAAATGTTGGAATGATGTTGTCTGACCTTCTTGCATGAAATATCAGAGAAGAGTGAGTGTTGAGGGCTGTCTTTAATGGGGCAATTTGAATTTTGGATATGCAGTAGTCCATTCTAGAGATGACTAAGGCAGGAACCATTAATTTGAGGTTTGAGGTGGAACAATGGATTTCACTGCTGTCCCAACCCGTTTGGTTCAACAGCAATCTACGTGCTTCCTTCCCTCCCAACTGAAGCATTAAGCATTTTTATTATTTGAGAATTTAGTGGGAGGAAATAACACTAGTGATAGAGTGCAAATTGCTCTGGCGGTTGTAGGGGTGCATCATAATCATGGAGAGTCCGCACCCGCATATAATCTTTTATCGTGTTAACATTTGTGTTATTAGGATGTGTACTGTAATAAAGTGTAAAGCGAAGTGATAGACATATTCGTCTAACGTGGAGAAATCTGCATTTCAATTTCGTATGATTAGACTTAAACCTTGATGTGAAGAATTCTACTTGTGACTAATGAACATTATAATTCATATGCTTATGTAACACATTGATTTAAACGTGCTCAGTATCAATAATTATGTATACATGTGCTTTATGATTTTATGTGTTGCTTCTTATGTTGGCCGTATTCTGAAGGGCTAACGTGTATTTCTCCCTGAGCGCTCTCTAGTTGGGTTTGTTAGTAGAATTCATGTATATGCAGAACTTGTTCTTTCTCACGTTTTTGTTGCAGGTGGAGAAACGCATCTTTGTTAGCTAGAATAATGTCTTTGTTTTAGGAGTTAGGCTTAGGGAGGAGAAGATACATTGAACGGTGATGCTGATAATGTGGGACTGTGTTCTTTCTCACCGGGGAGCCTGGAAATCAAGGTCATCGAGCCAAGGCCTGGGAGCATCATTGCCGCATGGAAAGTTACTTATGAGCAGGTGTCTTGCGTGGATGGGGTGATACCCCACTGCCTTTGATTCTTGTATTGAACTTAGGGACAGAGTCCGGGGACTTCTGCCTTGCCTTGAGAAAGAGCATCTTACAACGAGCTCGGTAGCTTCATGCTACTTGACCTATTCAAGTGGATGGTCTTCTTAGGAAGCCTTCACACGCTGACACCTTTTTCAACCCTTGCTCTGGGAAATGCTAAGTAGGGATGTCATGTTAGTGGTAGTGTAGGGATAGACTAATGCTCTTTACCTACGAACCTCCAATGAGAGGGACTCTGAATGTCGGGGCGATTATCTTTTGTGTCCTGATTATCGAATTGATCATCCTATGTATGCTACATCGTCTTAACTTTACCCATAGGTTTGGCTTTGTATTAGTTCCAATGTATTTCTACACTCTCGTCTTGAGGTGCTTGTATGTCTAGCTGTTCTTGGCTTTGTAATAAACTAACTAAACTGATTTGGGAGTCTGTGATTCTTCGGAGTCATGGTTCATTGGAACGGTAGTGTGTATTTGACTAATGATAATTTTCTCCTCTCCACACTTCCAAGCAGACAAAAAGAATCATCGGCCAGGGGTTCCAGAGTAAGTCTAGAACGTGGAACCCGGCTCCATCAGTTGGTAGCAGTGTAGGATGGTTGTCTCTTGAAGTGAGGGGAGAATCTAGAAAACTCTAGAAAAGATTTAGACCCGTAGAGCCCCAGAAAATAGAGTTCAATGATCGAGAACGAAGAACGACAGATTTTGGCAGAGATTGATGGTGCGGCGAGAACAGAGGAGTGAGTATTAATCGGGATGCGTCGTGTGATAGATTGCGGTGATGATTTGATTGCGTGATGTCTTGCCGAGTTGGGATGAGAGTCGAGTGAATGTGGTTTCGGGCCGGACGCACGCGGTCCAAGAGTTTTGTTTTGTTTTGGTTATCGGGCTCAAGAGTAGCCTAAGATCCCGGGATATAATTGTGGTGTAGAAAATACAGATTTGTTGTGATTGTCTGACCATTGGTTTGTTGGGAAGTCGTGAAGCACTATTGACAACCCGCCTGAGACAGGGAACTTTGTGTGAGTGAACCTGTTAGAATTGTGTCGAAAGCCTCATGCGCAGGGGTGGACTACATTGATTCGAGTGGCCAGCGCAAGTCGACGGTCACGGGGTGTGAATGTTCTTGAGTGATTGAATTCTATCGATCTTTTAGAAAGGCAGACAATTACTTGTTTTGATGATTGTAAGAGTGGTTGTGTAAAATGAGATTGCGAAGGAGGGTGAACCGCTGCGAGAAGGAAAAGGGTGATGTCAGAGTTTGCCGCGCTGGGATTGGTTGGTGATTGTCAGGGAAGTTGAAGCGAGAAATTTCGTCAGTTGAGGAAAAGGTGATTTAATCATGAGGTGCTTTAAGGTGCTATGCCACTTATGTAGGGGAGATAGGGGAGTGGTGACGCGAGTGGGTGAAGAAACACCACCCGAGGATACCCCAGCACATTACATGGCCACGAATGTAGGACTTCATACTATAGTTTGGATTCAAAATAGGCATAAGATTATTGAGAAAGAAGGAGATTTGGAATTTCCACGCTATGGTTCATTTCGATTAGAGGTACTGTATCAGTTGAGGGGAGTGATGTCTTCACTACGTCCCCCACCCAGACCAACACAGTTTGAGGCACTAGATGCTTGGATGCGAGCAGCTCAGGGATAAATGTCAGGGAAGGATGAGGAAGGCAATGAAAGCATATCAGGATGCACGATGGGATGTGCAGTTGAAGAGGTGGAGAGTAGATACCATCGAGGGAGAGAGGTTGTACCCACTATTAGTAAAGGAGGGAGATGCTCAGAATAGGAATGGAGATGGAGACGATGGGAGTGATACTGATGACAGTTTGTTAGACAGGCTGTTAGCAGAGCGTCCTCCACCATACAATCCACATTCAGAAGAAGGAAGGCGAGAATTGGCGAATGCAGCAAGAACGGAAAGAATGGTAGCACCACAGGCAGGGCACAGTGCAGGAGTAGTGGGGAAGATTTAAACAGGAGCAGAAGGGACAGGGATACCAGCATTTGGAGGTGTAGAGGTGAGTGGAGTCAACGCTGCTATAAGGTTACCGGTAGTCCTTACGATACCGGTCACCATTGGACCTGTAGTCTCTGTGTATGATCCGAGTCTAGGAGAAAATGCTAGTCAACAGCAGTCAGGATTGGGAGAAAGGTTCAACCCAGGAGAAAATGTGACGGTGAATGGAAATGGTCAATTTTTGGTGCCTGTAGAAGCTAGTACCCCATTGCCAGCAACTGCAGACTCTTCAAGTGTGTGTGTGTTGGGTCTAGTACAATACGATCAGTGTCCTTGGCAGATTCAAAATCAGATTTGAGGATGTGGGAAGCTCCAGTCAGGGGAGCCATGGGAAGGATATCAGAGGTAGGAATAGATCAGAGAACTTCTGGTGATCAGCATGTCTTGCACCCTACAACCTCAGCGAGTCGATAAAGGAAACAGAGTGGTGAAAAGGAAGAACAGAGTAGCGTCTCAAGTCAGGGACCGATTACAGCTGCAATAAAGGCAAAATTGTTAGATGCGGTAAGGCTAAAAGCAGAAGTGGATGAGATAATCAGTGGAAGCTTGCCTTTAGAAAGGATAGAACTTTATGAACAGGATGAATTGTTGTTCAGAGCAAAGGATGTTACACGTAAAGCAAGGCAAGCACATGAGAAACTAACAGAATTGGCTCAAAGGTATGATGTGTATTTGTCTAAGATGAAAATGCTACAGGGAAACCATAGGTTGACTTATACTGATCAGGAAATAGAAGAGAAAAGGGAAATTGGATTGAAGACACACATTCGAGAGCTGGTCATAGGGATACACGCATGGAGCATGCGTGATAAGTGGGAAGAAAGGTGGTCAAAGAAGAAGAGTGTTAGGAAGGTAGGGGGAGATACCAGGAGTTGAAGTTTACCCATTGCGAGAGGTAGCAAGCGGAGGGTATGTGCATGTGCCTTGGAATACGGGTGATTTGGCAGCATTCGCAAATGGCTTTCCTTGGCTGAGGAAGAAGCCTGCTGAATGGTAGAAGCAAATCGATCGCTTTGTGAAGATTTTCAAAGGTGGATGGATTTGAATATGCTGTTCGACATTGTGGTTCCTAGTGACTTGTGGTCATCTTGTAAAATCGCTATTGATTGGCCTTCTACTGAACCAGATAGGGACCCCATAACACATGGTCCTTCACCTGTGGTTATGAAAATGTTCGAACAGGTAATTACCTGGTTACAGTCCAAGATTGCCCCACAAGATATCGATTGGGTTAAGATAGACCGAACCACCCAAGAGCCTAAGGAATCAGTACATGCTTATTATGAAAGGCTGTTGCAAGCCTTTAGGCAGTACAGTGGGTTGGATACGTTAGACCCGAAAGATGTGGGACAGTTTGTGTCCAAGTTTGTGCTGGGTTTGAGATCAAAGATTAGAGTCATGATTCAGCAACATCTAATCTGATGGCAAAACAAGTCAGTGGACAAGATCCTACGGTATGCCAGGTACTGTATCGATGAGGTGGATTCTAAGCACAGGAAAATGAAGGACAAACTAATGTTGGTCCAGATGAGGAACGCGAACAGAGTAGAACAGGCGCAGATACATGGAGGGACTTTAGGCTGGAATCAGGGGGATAATCAAGGAGAGACTCAGAATGCACAGAACAATATAGGACTGGGAAAAGGGAAAGGAACAGTTTCCAAGTCTGGGGTAGACATCGGTACGTTGAAGAGAACAACTGCCTGTCATTATTGTCACAAAATCAGGCATTGGAAGAGCGAGTGTAGTGCAAATCCGGTGAATCAGTTTCAGGATGAAGAAGGTATACAGGTGCCTGATGTTATCAACACTGTAACGAGTCCTAGATCTGTAAATGGGGGGCGGGGTCTGGATCAGCTAGTGCAGGTACCCCAACCTCCGAGAATTTCCCAGGATAATCGAGCATACCATCAAATACCCTTTATGATGACTCTGGACGGATTCGATCCAGCCCCGTTGCAATGACAGTGTCTGAGGGGGGAGGAAGACTGTACTCTTGGAGCAGTCTTAGAGGTATTTCAGCGTGGACCGTATGTGGAGGCAGATGTAGATGGTCATCCCATTACATTCTTGATTGATACTGGTGCTACCCGTTCTACTGTGAGATCTGCAGTAGTTTCAAACCTACCCCTCTCGGGACAATCGATCCAAGTTGTAGGAGTTGCCAATAGCAGAATGACAAACCCTTTGACAGATGAGATACCTATGAGAATAGGAACATTTCAGGGCCAACACCAATTCGTGGTGTGTGATTCAAGTCCAGTCTGTTTGTTGGGATGTTATCTTTTGTGTAAATTGAACTGTACCATCTATTGCACGCCCTACAGAGTAGAATTGCACACCAATGATGATGGCATCGCATTCAAATTGGCTAATCAGAATCCCTGTGTAGACATGTTTCCTGTGCCAACAGTGGACGATATGCCATATGATCTCAGAGGCACAGTCTCTCCTGTGGTGTGGGACTTCACAGGAGCGGAGATAGGACTGATTTGAGGGATTGAGCCAGTTCGGATACAGATCCAGCCAGATTCAGAATTTCTGAGAACGCCTCAGTACAACCTGATCCTGGAAAGGGTGGCAGGAATTACACCAGTGATTGAATCCATGATTGCGCAGGGCATCCTAAAAGAGATCATGGGAAGTCCGTGTAATTCACCTATGATGGGGTTATAGAAACCGACTGGGAAGTATAGGATTGTGCAGGACCTGCGAAAGGCCAACCCGATTGTGATTCCATGTTGTCCTGTGGTACCGAATCCATCTGTGATCTTGTTCCAAATTCCTTGCGAGGCTGAATGGTTTACAGTGATTGATTGGTGTCAAGCATTCTTTTCGATACCCTTACATGAGGAAAGCCAATTTTTATTCACTTTCTGGCTGGAGAACCGTGTGTTAACATGGTGTCCTATTCCACAAGGGTATACCGAGAGTCCATCTATCTTTAACCAGATCCTGAAAAAGAATCTTGAGAGCCTGGTGCTGCCGAAAAGCTCAGTGCTTGTGCAGTACATCGATGACCTGATTGTGTCAGAGACCGAGGAGACTTGTAGGGAGGATACCATTGCTCTCTTGAATCATTTGGCAGAGAATGGACACAAGGTGTCCCCGAGCAAACTTAAGTATTGTTTGCCTGAAGTACAGTATTTGGGCCATCGCATTGAGAAAGGCAAGAGAAAGGTGTCACCAGACCGCATTGAGGCAATCATAAAAATGAATCCGCTTACCACACAGAAGGAAGTTAGGATGTTTCTGGGAATGGTTGTCTTTTCCCGACAGTGGATTTCCAAATTCTCATTGAAGGCGAAGCCCTTACAGAGATTGACACGCAAGGATGTGAGTGATCTGGTACCATGGGATAACAACTGCTTGATGGCCTTCTTAGAGCTGAGAGAAAGCCTGTGTCGCGCCCCAGCTCTGGAAATGCCTGATTACAACAAAGCATTTTCGTTATTCTGTTGCGACAAAGATGCTTGTGCACTGTCTGTACTCACCCAGGTACATGGGGGTGTCCATAGTCTAGTGGCGTACTTCTCAGCTACATTAGATCCTGTAGCTTCAGCGTTACTCAGATGTCTCAAATCTGTTGCTGCAACCGGTGTCAGCATTGAGAGATGTGAAAGTATTGTGATGGGTCATCCCCTTACTGTGTATGTCCACACTCGGTTGAGCTCCTTATGACGAGAACCAAAACACAGCATTTGACTAATAACAGGCTCACCCGCTATGAGTACATTTTGTTGGCCTCATTGTGAAAAGAGAGACAATGGCATTTGGGTTTCAACAGATGGTAGAGCAGTGTTGCCGGATTGTCTGTTGAGCCCTATGGCAAGACAGGTTCATGGCGCAGTTCACAATGGGAGCGATGCCATGATGTGAGTGTTAAGACAAATGTGGTTTAACCCGAGATTTCGTGTTTGCAGAAGCAGTGTGTCACAGGTGTGTTACGTGCCAACAGATGAACGCTGGAAAGAAAACAGTGGTTGCTTTGAGTCACATTGGGAAGTCGGGAGGTCCCTTTAAAAGGACCCAACTTGATTTAATTGAGATGCCCAGGTGCAATGGGCTGAGGTACATTTTGGTTGTGGTGTGTGTCTTTTCACAGTGGGTGGGGACATACCCGACTAGAAGGTGTAACAGCCTCACAGTTGACAAGTTGTTACTTAGAGAGTTGTTTCCGCGGTTCGGGATTCCAACTTCATTGGAGTCCGATAGAGGAAGCCACTTCCATAGCGAGATCATGAAGCTGTTGTGTACTGCCTTACAAGTTGACCAGAGATTGCACTGCACCTACAGGCTAGAGGCGTCAGGCATCGTGAAGCAAGTCATTGGGACTTTAAAGATGAGAATGGCAAAGGTGTGCTCCTCGACTTCACTAAGTTGGCCTGATGCGTTGCCTTTGGTACTGATGAGTTTGCACAGCATTCCAGATAGGAGGATTGGATTATCCCTGCATGAAATTTTGATGGGCAGGGCGATGAGCTTGCCTGCAGTGCCGTCTACAGCGTTGAAAAACATCACCGATGATCTGATCCTTGACTATTGCAAGGGACTGGCTGACGTGGTCCGTTCTGTCTCTCACCAGGTTGAAGCTGCGACTGCACCGACCTCGAAGGACCTCTGCCATGACCTGTGTCCAGGGGACTGGGTCTAGGTCCGGAAAAACATGAGGAAAAGCTGTCTTGATGCCTGTTGGCGAGGTCTGTATCAGGTGATCTTGGTAACGAACACTGCTGTGAAGTGCGGAGGCTTGCCGAACTGGATCCACGCCTCCCATACTCGCAGAGTTTCAGGACCCTTGGAAGAAGCAGCTCCTCTCCCTGAAGAGAATCCAGCTGTGGCTGCAAGGCCACAGCAGAGGGCAAGTCAAGCTGTGGGGGTCTCTGACGAGGCTGGTCATCCACCCTGTTGAGCTGAAGGGGGTCACGCTACACAAGACCCAGGTATTGACTCTGAGGGAGAAGGTAACGTTGCAAGTGCTATTGAGTCAGACTCAGCTGAAGAGACTGGTGTGGAAGGTGGTCGAGTACTGCGAAAAAAAACTGAGGTCGGAAGAGAATCGTGGCTGTGAGACAGAGGAGACAGAACTTGAGACTAGCACCTGAAAGAGATCTTGCTCCCGTATCTGAAACGTCTGAATCAGAGCAAAGTGACACAGAACAAGCACAGGGGAGCTTGAAGAGATCCAGGAGAACGAGAGTACCGTGACGGAGATACGCTGCCCCGGAGTGGGCTTATCTGATTACAGATGCCGGGAACAGTGAGGTCCGGGAGAGTGAGGTCTGGACGAGTGAGGCGCGGAACATCAGTACTGATAATTGAAATCGAATTGTTAGTCCCTGGAGTAGAAGCCAATGGAGTTTTGACACTGACTGTGCCAGATCCTCCGAGACCGAGTGGCCTGCTAAGCTTAATTCTGGAAGACCTTACGTATCCGACTTTTGTGTATCAGCCACCGACTCAGGAGATTGCAGCGTTTCGTTTTCAACTTTTGTAGCGTGTCATCAAGGAAATTGGCTCTGATCTTATAAGGAATGTAAATTGAACTGTGACTGTAAATAAAACCCTTTGTTCAAAAGAAGATAACCTAGGCCCGAGTGGAAGAAGAACAAAATTAGGGACTTTTCCGTAGAAGAAGCAAGAGGGCTAGGGAAGTCTTTGAGTTGTGAAAATAATTGTGCCAAGAACAGAGAAACTGTTGCCACGACTTCAAGGAACTGTGTATGAACTTTGTTGTCCAGCAGTGAGAGGCAGAGAAAAAGACTTTGCATCAATCCTCTTGCTGTCGCAACCCGAACTCATTTGAAAATGGAGTCTGGAAACACAAACAGTAGAAATAAATGTGTGATAGGTACACTAATAGTAGGCGTAATCATAGTTATAGTGATAGTCATTACCATGTCCGTTATAGGTTCACACGAAACAGAAGTTAATGAGATGGGAGTACATGGGACATCCACACCTACCACTTCTAGTACAAAAGAGTGTACATTAGGAGCTGACAGTGCTACGATTGATAAGGCTAGTCGCTTGGTGCACATAAATTTGTCAAAAGGTGATTATACGTTCGATGCTTATGTGAAGTTGTTGTACGAGTACGTGAATATGATGGATGTGAGGGATTGTTATGTGTGTATGCAGTTACCTGCGTCAATTGAGGAGGGTATCAGGTATCACCATTTACCTCTGACGTATGGTATCACTTGTAGTTTGCTGCTTTGCATGTTTTATGGTAAGGGTCATTATGACTACTATTTCTCGAATTATGATGTGTTGCTTTCAGAAGTTCCAGCTTACAAGCATCAGAACAAGTATGATTACTACAAGCAAGAAGAGAAAATAGGAAAGTATGTCATACCTTCTGTCACATTAGTTACGGCGTATGCACATAGACATAATTTGACCTGTATGTTAACTGACATAGAGAAGAAGTTTGTAGATCAAGTAGAAGATAGACATAGATCATTAGCAATTAAACTTAACAGTAGAAAAGGAAATTTTGAATGGACCAAGGAGGAGTTGACTCACAAGGCTAAGGGAAGTTATGGTCCAATAGCTTTGAATTGGGAACAACGAAGGAAGCTTTGCATTAGGCAGATACAGACATATTATGATAAGACCTTTGTGGGACAGAGTGGGTGTGATCACATCTTCATGATTAAGGCCACTGCAAAGAAGTTCCTACCGGAAGTGATACAAGTGGTGCCAAATGTGTATTTTGTGTGTGGGAAAAATGCATATGTACGATTGCCATTGAATTGGTATGGTACATGTTATGTGGCTGTTGTGTTTCTGAAGATATACCATGTTGAGGATTTGAGGCCTTTAGAAGAGAAGTCTTTGCCTAGAGAGAGACGTGGTACCAGTGCGGGAGTGATCGTAGGAGATTTGTTTGGATCGCTGATACCGAGTCTGGGAGTGGTCTTGAATGATGTCAAGAATAGAAAGTTGTCAACTATAGTAGATAAGTTGTCTGTCAATATAGCTCAGTCATTGCTACTTGTGAATGCAGAGATGGTCTCAATAAGAGCTATGGTGATGCAAAACCATCTTGCTTTAGATGTGTTATTAGCAAAAGAATGCGGAGTCTGTAAAATGCTGAGGGTTCAACAGTGCTGTACTTATATCCCAGACCATGGTAAGGATCTGAGGAAATATATAATTACATCACAGAGATACATCATGAGGTACATGACTTGGCAACAGAGGGAGTTTGGACTAAGGTTGGAAAGGGTTTGGAAAGATTGGAAGTTGGTTTGCGAATCTTGGAAAGGGAATTCTTGGGTATATTCTAAAGCCAATAGTTATAGTTTTGGTTTGGGAACCGTACTCACGCCACTTTATGGGAACCGTACTCACGCCACTTTATGGGAACCGTACTCACGCCACTTTATCAGTACTGTCTGATAAACTCAACAGTCCCGGAGACTTGGAAAGGCTCCTTGTTGCAACCTATCCATAAAAAGGGAGACACTGGGGACCCCTCTAATTACAGGCTTATTGCCCTGCTGGACATTGAGGCGAAAGGATACGCCAGCCTCCTCCTGCAAGACCTACAGGACTGGGCTAATGAAAATGAAATTCTACCTGCGTACCAAACCGGCTTCAGGCCAGGAGCATCTACAACGGACATTTTAGCTCTCGCCTACTTAATAGAACAGTCCGGGCAGAAAAACTCGCCTCCTCTCTTTGCATGTTTCGTGGATTACTCTGCTGCTTTTGATGGAGTCAATCGGAGTCTGTTGTGGCGGAAACTGCAAGATTGGGGGATACCGGCAAACCTGTTGAAAGCCATAATCAGTCTCTACACAGGAACTTGGGTACGGGTAAAAACCGCGATGAATTCAGCCACTAAAAAGATTTCAACAGACAGAGGGTTAAAGCAAGGCTGCGTAGGCTCCTCTGCTTTTTAATCTTTACATGGCAGACCTCGGAAAAATTATATCTAACGCTAACCTTTTACCCCCCAAAATCGGCCCAAATAGATTATGTTTAATGCAGTACGCAGACGATATGGTGTTACTGGACCACACAAAAATAGGCATGCAAAGATTACTAGATGCGCTAAACATTTACAACAACAACAACGAATTACGAGTGAACGCAGGGAAAACAAAGGTAGTGATATTTGGGAAATATACCAACAAACTCAGACAACAGTGGAGACTGGGTAATTTAAAAATAGTAACAGCGACCAAATACAACTACCTGGGGGTGTGGCTGATGATCAACGGGAAACCCACAGCACATATTGCTTCAGTTGAAACAAAAGCCAAAGCAGTAACGTTCGCTCTGTGCAAACTGTACTCCAAGCTAAGCAGCCCGTCGACCAAAGCAATTAGAAAGTTTATAAATGCCAAATTCCTCCGGGCAATCACATACGCTCGCAATGCTCTGGTGCGATTGGAATTTGGGCTGAATAAACAGAGTTATGAGCATTGGGCCTCAATGGTGCGGCTCTATCGAGGGGTTTGCGCAGCCCCCCGCACACAATGAAGTCAATTTTAAAGATAATTTTCATTAAAGGAAACAATCCGTGGCGTGAAGGCCTGCATACTGCCTGTAGTGAATTGATTCTCGACATGACCAAACTGCAGGATTTTACTCACAAGCCTGGTATCCTAAAGTCCATACTGAAAAAACAAGTCAGATTATTATCAAAGGAAGAGGACATGAAGGAACTGAATTCATCCAGTAGTAATATTGGGATACTTGCAAGTACCTATGAAGACCACTTACGGCAGCCATACCTCGACACGGCATTAAACAAGGCGATCTTAAAACAAATTTTTATGGTGAGACTTATGGTTTTGCCGATCAAAGACATCAACAGGCGCTGGAAAGCCTTAGCGGCAATAACAACTTGCAGACTTTGCCACCAACACGAGGAATCGTTGGTCCATCTGGTTTGTATATGTCATTGTTTGTTACATGCACAACGCACTTTATTGAAACCCTTGTTCCTAAAACATGGGGTGCGGACCTGTACTGAAGCTATGAAACTTCTTTTTAATCTGGAGATTCCAATGGAATTGGCAAGGTTTGCAAAGTTTGCATATAAGGCTAAAGAACTCTTAGGTCAAGCCGGCACATCGCACCTTTGAAATGAAATTACTTGGTGCGAAGAACTCATGCTTCATTTAGGATTGTACATCTTTCACTTTATTGAAATGAAATCGCCTACGTATATTTAGTACTCAGTTTGTTTATGCCACTGTCGGACTCATGTATTTTACTATAACATCGACATTTTTTTACTTAAAATATGGTTTGAACATTTCCAAGATAATTATGAATGCATTTTATAACTCAGTGACTCCAACCCTCTCCTGCAAGACTCGCAAAGTTTGCACACAAGGGGAAGGACCCTTTAGTATTGAATTGAATTATTGGCATTATACCAGTACTTTATTGATTTTATCTGTTTTTAAGTCCCGTTTGCAAAAATCATCTTTGTATGTTTTAGTAGATACAATATATCAAAACTCGCTAGGTATGCATTAATTGTAACGAAGTAAGTGAGATTTTATTTGAATTCTTTTTTTTTTTTTTTTTTCTTTGTAACAATTTTTATTAATTGACACAATAAACTACTCATTCATTCATAGTTTTGGTTTGTGTCATCCTTTTGATGGGAATGGTGAAAGCTTTCAAGTGGCATAGATCTAGGCAATTTGAGAATTCTCTTAGACAGCGGGAGAGGAGACTGGAGAGACTGCAGGACAGTCACTACGAGAATCTCAAGAGTTTGGAGAAGTTTCGACAGGGAAGACTGGCTACAACTTCTGTTAAGGTTGGTTCTTTCTACAGGGAGTAAAATGAGTATGATGACACTAGTCATAAGAAGGGGGATCTGATAGAGCGCAAATTGCTCTGGCGTTTGTAGGAGTGCATCATAATCATGGATAGTCTGCACCCGCTTATAATCTTTTATCGTGTTAACATTTGTGTTATTAGGATGTGTACTGTAATAACGTGTAAAGCGAAGTGATAGACATATTCATCTAACGTGGAGAAATCTGCATTTCAATTTCGTATGATTAGACTTAAACCTTGATGTGAAGAATTCTACATGTGACTAATGAACATTATAATTCATATGCTTATGTAACACATTGATTTAAACGTGCTCAGTATCAATAATTATGTATAAAAAAACAAAATTCCCTTATGTGTCGAGTTTACTTAAAATAGTATGCACTGAACCAAATCAATATTAAATGTCTTAACAAGTCTATTTAGGAAAAATAAAATTTTATTTCATACATTACAAAAAAACTGCTTTTGATGCAATATTTAAAATTTGTTTAAAACCAACATAGTAATACATCTATTATTCACAATGCATATTAATCACAATTCTTCATAAAACAATACAATTGTCCAATTCCCACATCAATAATGTAAACATAAAAGGAAAATATCAAAAGACAATATGTCAATACATTGAAAAAATATTGTCAAAAAACAATGTGTCAAAAACAATGTGTCGACGCTGCGTTTCGTGTGTCTTTTTATTTTCTTGCCACCTTCTTCAGGATGGGAAGTATAGTGGTCATGGATACTTTAGACTACAACAAACGCATGCAAGCACTTTTAAATGTACCATCTCACTATAGAAAATCAAGTAGGGAAGAATGGAACAATTTGAAAATTAGAGTAGACACTATACTAAGGTTAGCTAGAGAAGATGAAATAATATGCGAAGAAGAATATAAATTCATGCAAAATGATCATCCAACAGTACCGGCTTTGTCCGGGCTTCCTAAGGTCCATAAAAACCTTTTGGACCCCCCCCCATGCGACCTATCGTGTCCGGTATAGACTCTATTACAGAGCCGCTAAGCAAGTATGTGGACTGGTTTATCAGACCACTTCCCTCTTTTATCAAAGATACAACTAACATGATCTCTAAAATTGAGGGGTTGAAATTCAACAATAAACAAGAGTCGTTAGTATGTTTGAACATAGAGTCCCTATATACAAATATACCACAGAAAGACACGGTTGAAATGATAAAAGATCTGTTAAAGAATGAGAATGGTGATCTATCCCCTTTAAACGAGTTCATTGTAGAATGTACAGAAAGAATTCTAATGAACAATATTTTTCTCTTTGGTAACAATTTTTACTGCCAAACCAAGGGGACCAGCATGGGAGTAACCTGTGCTCCCAGCTTAGCGTGCCTTTATGTCGGTATGTTTGAGAACAAACATATTCATAACGAGATCTCCCCCTACTATGAGAATGTGAAGAACTGGTCAAGATTTATTGATGATGTCTTTTTCATCTGGGAAGGAGACCAAAAAGATTTAATTGCCTTCATAGAATGGTTAAATTGTGGAGACATCAACCTAAAATTCACATCGAATATAAGTCAAATTTCAGAGGATTTCTTGGATGTAACAATAAAAGAAAACAATGATATATGTTGAATTATATACAAAACCAACAGACAGAAATACAATATTACATCATACTAGCAATCATCCTAAATGTCAAAAGGATAGCATCCTTTTCAGTCAGTTTTTACGCATTCTGCGTAATTGTAGTGATATGAAGGACTTTGAATTCCATGCTAACAAACAAAAAGACAAGTTAATGGCCCGTGGCTATGCAAAAAGATTAATCAAAAATTCATACAAGAGAGCAAAATATTATAATCGTGATAGCCTATTTGAAGAAAAAAGTAACACCAACAGTGTAGAAAAGGGCATTGTAATGGTCACTAACTTTAATAGCATGAGCAATAATCTAAAAAATCTGATTAATAAGAACTGGTTTCTTTTAAATAATCCAGGAAAAATACCATTAAAAAATACAATCTTTGCGTACAGGAGAAATAAAACCATCCGTAATCACTTGGTGAAAACATATAGAGAACAAAATACTAAACACCAAAGTAGCATAACAGATGGCTCAAAACTGATTGGTAATTTCCCTTGCAGCTCCTGTATCAATTGTAAATCCATAATAAAAGAACAGAAAGTTGAATTAAATGGGATACGCCACTGGATTAATGAGATGGTGAATTGCAGGACAAAAAATGTCATTTATCTTATCGTCTGTCCCTGTCAAAAAGGATACGTAGGGGAAACAGGCCGAGAAATGAGAGCTAGACTCAATGAGCATAGATCAGCCTTGAGAACAAGAAAAAAGAATGCCCTATTAGTAGAACATTGGTCAGAAAAAAACCATGTTGAACAGGATCTGAAATGGTTTATTCGAGAAAAAGTGAAAGGATCCATACGAGGCGGTAACATAGACAGAAAGAGAAAACAAAGAGAGCAATATTGCATGTCTAAATTTAATACGTACAGCCAGGGCCTCAACAGCAGAGAAGAATGGGAAAGATTGATTGGCTAATAAAATGATAAGACATATCAGTAGAACAGAACTATCAACATGCTGTAATAGAAATAAAATTCGGAAGGACTCAACACCACCCCTATATTGTGAGTAGGGAACATCATTACGGCAGTGGAGGGGATATACGAGTAATCATATTTTCTTACAAATATCATGAATAATACCGGAAATATCAGATGGAATATATCCTCCTGGATACATCATGGTCTTAAATAAAACATTGTATTGATATGATGCACAGGCAGATGTGTTTAAGTCAAGATCAATAGTAATATTTCCTTTATAATTGACAGGCATGTTTATCTGTCCTGTAAGTATAGAGAAGATTATTAGATCCATTGTTTTGAGGTCAGTATACATTTTGATATAATTCCGATGACACGATACACTAATAATGGACAAAGAGACAATGCCGGGTTCCTTCATGGCGGCTGCGCATGTAACTGTACGCCGGATATATCAAGGTTGCACAGAAAACATCGTACTGATAAAATGTACAGGCAGATGATTTTAAGTCTAAGATGAATAGTAAAATGAGGTCAATATACACTTTTATGTAACCCCGATGATATTTAATACCAAGGATGGACAAAGTGGCAAGCCTGGTCCCATTATGGCAGCCGCGTACGGAGATGTATGTCGGTCATAAACATAAGAGACATACTTAATAGATAGGCCGAAGAAGAGCAATTACATCAGGTAACCCGGAACTAATGTTAAAGTAATTAATATTCTTGATTATGTGTGACAAAATCCAGTTTTATTCCAATGGTCGTAATATCGGCAATTAGTGGAAATAGATAAACCTGACCTAAAAATGGCCACCGTGTACGCATTTGCACATGAATTAACCCGGAAGTATTATAAAAGGGACTGCCTCAAAGCAGGTTTCACAAACGGAACCAGACAACCGGCATCTTGACCCGCTGTTGACAAGATGAGGAGGTAAGCGGCGCGGGGAGGCTACGGACCAAAATTAATGTTTAGATCCTTAATTTTAAAAGTAGATTTTAGATAAAAAGATGATCCGTACTTTTATTAGTACCCTTGAGTCAATGCTAGAATACGGGTTAAATGTGAAGACCCAAGAATAAAGGCATTAAATATTGCACACCGTCGTATTGTATACTGGCGGTGGGTAATGTGCATGAGGCTCCCGTATTTCTATAAGTATTTTTTTATCAATTTGATAATATGGGTGTAATGCTAAGACTCAAAAATAAGGCACTAGATAGTGCACATTGTCGCATTGTAAATTGGCGGAGGGCATGAGGCCCTCGTTATATAAATCACCTAGGAGGCCCTCGCTGTATAAATTACCCGATAGAATCGTTAAACGATTATAATTGTGGTTATGCTGAGTGATGACAGGTGCACATTAGTTGAGTAGGATTCATTATACTCAATAGTAAATAAATAATTAAGTGTTCCCTGTAATGAAGAAAATCGGAATTAATAATATTTTAAATAATAGGAAGTCTTGATAAATCGTAACAGATGCAATAGTTCTCCCAAAATATTGAGACGCAATATTTTACCTTGCTCCCTATACAGCACGTTGGGCCGGATCAATTGAAAAAGTTTGGCTCCAAAATTACAATTAATGGACAAAGAAAGGATTACATATGATCAACTAAACCACCTCTGTAATTGGAACGGGAGTAAAATAAAGAGGAAAACTAAGGGTAAGTTTATCGAAGCAGCACAAAATTATGCCTGTGTTTAATAAAACTGATATACAGTAATGCTCGGATAATACAAATTTAAATACATCCCTAATAGGTAAACAACCATTGGAAACTGCATCCCAAGTGTTTTCACCTAGTCAGAAAGAATCCCGCTTTTTTCAAGTAAGTCATGGGAATGGGCTTTAGATCATGTTCATGATTTCTTAATAAGATGATACCAATAACAGGTCCATTATTTTTAGGATACTACAAAGATGATATTGGAAGTGAATAAAGAGCCCTGAAATAGTGCAACGAGATTTAAACAAGTCTGCACACTTAAAAATCTCCCTGTTAATACAAACTGAGGTGAGATTCTATATCTTTTCATTATACTGTAACTCTAAATTTAATGGAAAGCAATTGCAGTGACTTAGGTTTGAATTAAGTACCAACCAGGTCTAAATAATTGTATAACCATAAACTATAACCATTATATCCAAATGTAGGGTACACTGAACCAAACGAGTCTATGTTATATAAAAAAATTATCTATTCTAATTGTATTTTATTCTTCATTCTTAGATGTATTGTTTGATTCTTATGAAATTCATGAAAAAATTGTGAAATATATATAAGTCCTGAAGAAGGTGGCAAGAAAATAAAAAGACACACCGAAACGCTGCGTCGACACATTGTTTTTTGACAATATTTTTTCAATGTATTGACATATTGTCTTTTGATATTTTCCTTTTATGTTTACATTATTGATGTGGGAATTAGACAATTGTATTGTTTTATGAAGAATTGTGATTAATATGCATTGTGAATAATAGATGTATTACTATGTTGGTTTTAAACAAATTTTAAATATTGCAATCAAAAGCAGTTTTTTTGTAATGTATGAAATAAAATTTTATTTTTCCTAAATAGACTTGTTAAGACATTTAATATTGATTTGGTTCAGTGCATACTATTTGAAGTAAACTCGACACATAAGGGAATTTTGTTTTTTGATAAGTGATCACTACCCGGTCCCTTGTGGTCTAACTGGGGTAACTCTCTCTTTTTTTTGGGATCAATAAATATGTATACATGTGCTTTATGATTTTATGTGATGCTTCTTATGTTGGCCAAATTCTGTAGGCCTAATGTGTATTTCTCTCTGAGCGCTCTCTAGTTGGGTTTGTTAGTAGAATTCATGTATATGCAGAATTTGTTCTTTCTCACGTTTTTGTTGCAGGTGGAGAAACACATCTTTGTTAGCTAGAATAATGTCTTTGTTTTAGGAGTTAGGCTTAGGGAGGAGAAGATACATTGAACAGCGATGCTGATAATGTGGGACTGTGTTCTTTCTTACCGGAGAGAGCATGGGAATCAAGGTCATCGAGCCAAGGCCTGGGAGCATCGTTGCCGCATGGAAAGGTACCTATGAGGAGGTGTCTTGCGTGGATGGGGTGATACCGCACTACCTCCTGGGAGTTGCATTTGATTCTTGTATTGAAGTTAGGGACAGAGTCCGGAGACTTCTGCCTTGCCTTGAGAGAGAGAGCATCTTAGAACGAGCTCGGTAGCTTCATGCTACTTGACCCATTCAAGTGAATGGTCTTCTTAGGAAGCCTTCACATGCTGACACCTTTTTCAACCTGTGCTCTGGGAAATGCTAAGTAGGGATGCCACGTTAGTGGTAGTGTAGGGATAGACTAATGCTCTTTACCTATGAACCTCCAATGAGGGGGACTCTGGATGTCAGGGAGATTATCTTTTGTGTCCTGATTCTCAAACTGATCATCCTATGTATGCTACATCCTCTTAACTTTACCCGTAGGTTTGGCTTTGTATTAGTTCCAATTTATTTCTACACTCTCGTCTTGAGGTGTTTGTATGTCCAGCTGTTCTTGGCTTTGTAATAAACTAACTAAACTGATTTGGGAGTCTGTGATTCTTCGGAGTCATGGTTCATTGGAATGGTAATGTATAATTGGTTAATGATAATTTTCTCCCCTAGACACTTTCAAGCAGAGAAAAAGAATCATCGGCCAGGGGTTCCAGAGTAAGTCTAGAATGTGGAACCCGGCTCCATCACTACATTGGGAGAAAAGAATACTAATTACTTTGCTGAATGGGTTCTTCGATGGCGAAAACCTAGAAAAATATGTATTACTAAAAGCTGTATTTTTATGTTGCTCAGAACCACTTTGTTCCTACCAGTAAAGGGAGTTTCATTTACCTTTTACACTGGGCAAAGCCCAGCAGCTTTCCATCCTCGTTGTTTCTGCTCATTGCCCATGGTCAAGTAGATGGCTTTCCAGCGTCCCAAGATCTTCGATATTTGGGAGATCTCTAAAAGATCTCTAAGAGCTCTTTTCTCTGACCAGACCAACTCACTGCCTAGCTGTACTTGTATATCTTCAGCCCACTCCCTTCCATTCCTGTTAGTCCATCAAAAATTATTTTTATGGACTTGGTTCCAGAAAAGGTTAAGTGTAAAGTAAAGTCGGATAAGGTTGTCAATGATCAATATTATCTTAAGATTTTAAATAAGTGTATGACAGAGCTGTGTGCAGCAGTTTTGTTCCTTCTTTTATTTTTGATTTATCAACCTGGATAGCATTTCTCTGGCATATTTTTACTGATGTTGGAATACTTTTGTAGTACTGACTAACAGATTGAGTTAGGCAGGAGCACAGATATGTGTCAGTAGTACTGTCAAAGTGATTTTGTCATGGTGCAAATATGATAAGCATGAATGCAGGGAGTGGCGTATCAATCCACGGGTATGTAAAACGAAAGAGCCAGTTAAAGGAAATCGGTCTTCAATATTATTATTATGAAAATGTAATTGGCACTTTCTATTACCCTGTCGTTCTTTAAATAATTAACCCTTTGGCATTGTTTCATGCAGGTTCTCCCTGGAGGTTATGAATCATGGATTAATATCAGCCACCATTTTACATAATTCAGTATTTATTTAGCAACAGAATGAACATTCTCCATGAAATATAAATATATTTCTGACCTCTCCAACTAAGATCCCTTTTAGGTATGTAGATTCTTCTGAGTCAATGTATCCCATTCCGAAGACAGTTTTCTTGCTGAATATTATAACTTCACATACAGCTTATTTACCAGAGAGATTGCATGGTTCTAACCCATGCACATTCTGTTATAATAACAAAGTATCCTGAGAATATAATCTCATTTTATTCCAAACATGATTGCTAACTTCCATTTGAAAATAGCAGATTGTCTTCTTTCCTTCTTTTAAAGACCTCATGCATGTACTTCAGGAATCACTTTGCAGACATGTGATATATTGGGGGCATTTAGTTTCTGGTAGGCCCAGGAGGAGATTGCGGAGTCTTGCTGTGCGGAGTGCGAAGTGCTTCAAAAACTCTGCTTTGCTTCGTGGAGTTCCGCAAGCGGGCGGAGCTGCTCGATGCGCTTGTTTGCATGACATTTCTACGTTTTACACAGTGTGAACAGTAGCGGCTGGCACGGATCGGGAGTGGCGTGGCGGGGGTAGGGTGTAGGAAAACAATCACTTACCTCTTCTGCTGGCTGTGTCCCAACTCCGCTTCCGATGAGTCCCGGAACAGAAGCAGGAAGCACACAGGCTCCCTTAAGCCAATCACGACGCTGCTGCCATGGTTCGGCGCACAGACGGGGACTATGAGCCTGTGCTTGTTCTCCACCCAGGCTGTAATACAGCATGGTGGAGACCATGCAAAGTGCCCATGACTGTTTGGCCAGCCCAAGATAGCTGGCCAAACCATCATGATATGTAGAAAGTGCCCAACCACTCCTCCCCATTCTCTATGAGACCCACCCCACAAAACTGCCTCAGCAGGGAAAAATAAAGTAATACCATTGTGTTATTATCATTTTATTTTTCCTTTTTTGCACTGCTGAAAGTAGTGGGACAATTCCTTAGCGGAGGAGCTGCCCCTGATTGTGAAGCGCGTTTTCATGCTGTAAACTGTGTGAACGCACCATGTGGTTCGCATTGGCGCAGCAATTTTGTTTTCTGACCCGTGCATGGTGCTTGGCCTGTTTTTTCAATCTATCTTTAACCTTTTCAATCCTCCCCCTATCGAACTCATCCACTCCTCATTTTTATTTATTCTATAGATGTGCGTCTTTGTGTTTGTATATTTTACATTTTTGTAATTTTTGTGTGGTTTTGTGACTTTGTTTGAACTTTTTAAACGTTTTCCCTTTATGTCCTCAGATCATCCTTTCTTTCTTCCTTTTCCTGTTGCTATTCTCCCCCCCAGCACCATGGCAGAGCAGGGCGAGCAGGCATGCGGCGGCGCCAGCCCCATACAACTAGCCGCCCACCTTGTGGTTGTCTGCACCGCCATGGGGTGCAGCCCCGTGCAATTTCTTGTGAGGCAGAGGTGGCAGCACTAGTTTTTTGTGCAGTGCCTCCTCCCCTCCATGCTGGCAGCGGTTACCCCCTCCGGGAGCGTCAGCTGTGGTGGGGGAGGGTACATCAATTTGTGCGCCGCACCACCCACATCCAGCACACCCAACAGCAGCTGATGCACCGCTGGGCGGATATCATGGAGCGCTTGGTGAGAAGATTGTGGGGCTTGTGAGTATTTATTTGTTGTGTTTGTGTTCTACAATGCTAACATTTTTTTCTGAATATCATGTTGCTCACAATAAGTTTACATTAAGAATATTGGGATCCAGTTTGAGCTAGCCAGGTGCTTGGGTGCTGCCTAATATAACTCATCGCTGCTCGCTTTGGCTGATTATTTAAGAAGCCATTGCAGACTCCTCTGTCCTCCTGCCACCAAGATAGTGAATTAGTGATACAAGTGAGTTAGCGTTCTCTGTGACTTTATGTAGCTCATACAGTCCCAAGCAATCTCACTGTGGTGTGTAGTATACATCTATGCAACGCAAAAAAAGGAGACTGAGTTGGTCCATCTAGGGGGTTGAGAAATGAGAATAGAAGCAAAGATCATTCATTAGCTCTAAATGTAGTTTTTGTTAAGAAAATTTGGAATAGGGATTTTAGGATTAGTATGGCCAACTTGATGGTCGATACTAGTACTATGGGTGATCTGATTTAGAAAAGTACAATGTTACGGTGTTTGTCGGTCAAAATATTTTTTGAGAGATTAATTATACCACTGATCTATTTTTTTAACTTCTTTATTTCTTACATCAGCACCCGAGGGCAAGAAGAAGAGGGACAGCTCGGTGGCAGGCCCGAGAGCCGGTGACGAGGCACCGACCACCAGCGCCGCTGCCGAAGGTTCTGCTCATCCCATTCAGTCTTTTATTTATTATTTCCCGAACATTTACCTCTACCCACTATTATACTACTTTTAATTTTGCCTTGTTTATTTTTTTATATTGTTTCCTATTTCTCTAGCCCAATTTTTTAAAATTCTTGTTATCCCTGTATTAATACTTTTTTTTTATTTCATTTTTTTTTGTAGCTGGCTTTCTCCTGTCTGTACTAGTCTCTAGTTGTCTTCTGCTTTGTTAATAAGCTTCCCATCTCCCCTATATGTCTTGGGGTGCTGTAAGACTAAGAACAGATTTTTGGTACTCTGCTTTCTACTGTGAAGATTGCAAGCCTAAGTAAGATAGTATTATTCACCACACGTTTGTTGAGGAGGCTTTCTTTTTCGTGCTCATGCTCTAACAGTCAACAAGAGAGTGGCCATGGTCATAGACCCAACCTAATGTTGTGCTGTAATTCATTTATGCAATATACCAGTAGTTTCCATGACAGTGCAGCATGGCTGGAAAGTATGAGGTCCCATTGCATTTGCCAACCAACACCATAAGTGCTTCATTGACCATTATCCCACCCCTTCATTGCACTTCAATGACTCAGAGTCATCATCATAGGCTATATTTCTGCCCCTCCATTTTTAAAAGTTTTTGTTTAGCTTGACTACCTGGCTTTTCTAAGATTGTCAACCAATAAAATGCCAAAGTGATATTTTTGATTGAAGATACTGCTAAGCGAACTGCAGTGATATATTACAGCTATATTTTTTTTAAAGAGAAGGGGAGGCGTATCTGGCATCTAAAACATGTGCAATGTTTTTTTCTAGCCACACAGACCACCAGTGCCGGGGCCAGTTCTGCTGCATAGGCGATTGGAGGGGGGAGATACAGCGGCAGCAGGGATGGACAGCTACATCGGTGGTTGAGTTCTTATGGCCTCTTCTATTTGCTACTCAGCAAAAGCTCATATAATGAACGCTAAAAATGATGGGTTGATGAAATGGTATTTGAGTAAAAGGGTGTGTGGGTGGTGAAAGGATGCATGGATGGGTATTAGGATGCATAACTGGATAGATGGGTGAAAGGGTGGATACTGAATGGATGGATATATGGATTGGAAATTTCGGTGAAAGACTGGATGACAGAAAGTAAAGCTTAGATCACAGTGGCTATCACTGGGTGAATATAGAGGGATGAAACGATGATTGAATAATTGCTTGAATGAAGAAACAAGGGGGCTCTTCTGGAAAAGGGCATGCTCACCTACTTGGTGTTATCAAAGCTATGGTTCAAAGTGGGAGGAATTCTAATTTTTGATTTACTCCCTTGACTCACTGTATTTGTTAAGCATGGCAGATATGTGTCCCACCCATCATCATTCATCACATCCCTCCCTGCCAAGGGCATTTTGCCACCCATGACCTAAGTTCAGCATCGTGACTACAGTGTTGACTGTGCAATGTGCGTCTGCTTCAGTTAATACGCCATTTATAATGTTTTCAATGCATTGCAAACTGAACACAAGGTGTGTTTTCCTTTGCCGTCTCAGTCACCTCTTAGTACTTCACTCCTTCATTCTTTCCTAAGTTCTGTCCCAACCTACCAAAAAAAATTAAAAATCCATTCTTGGCATGTGCCATATTTTTATGGCCATGTGAATTGATTCATTAATATATTTAATGGTTTCCATAACAGATTTACGCCTGTTCAAATTTTTCCCTTTCGACTTTCGTCAACTTCAGTGACTGAATAAGCCAAAGCTTAGACACATGCTGATGATCAGTGACACCCCACTATTCTATAGCTAAAGCTCTGCCTCCATGGCCTAATCCCTCAAGCGTACCCTGCAGTAGAGTGAGTAAAGTGTCCTTTCCTTACTACCAAGCGAATTAATTTGTTAAAATAATTTGTGGGGGCCAGGGAGTAAGATGGGACTAAGTGCCTGATTTCAAGGTTGGTGGATGGGATACTCTGTGATAAACGTGCAAATACAATCTTTGTATCCCGTTCCTTTCCCTGAAGTGCAGTGCATCATTTTTCCCATTGTCTACAATCAGCAGACAGGATATCCACATTGTATATGTGGGATGTGTGACGCAGCACCTTATTTATTATTCATCTGCCTCTTTGGAGTCAGGGTAGAATTAGAAAGGCATTTGGAGAAGAGCAGGGGCATTGGAATTAAAGTAAGGTAATTGTCCATTACAGCTGCCCCAGCTGCAGACTGATGAGAGTAGCAAAGTACCTGACGCACTGGCTAGCATACCTCCATTAATTTAGCACAACAACATGTACCCCATAGTGCATAATGCCTTACTCATTAACGAGAGGTAATTTATTTTTATTTTTCCACACAAAGTGTCTGTTTAGGTTTTTACAAGGAAAGCTTTTAAAAGAAAAAAAGAAAATCACTGTTTTTTTAATCTGGTGTTATTCTTCCTTAATTCTTTTCTGCCTGACAGTCAGTGCTTTTTATGTGAGGCATGTGTGGATATAAAATGGCACTGTAACTCTCCTAATCACATCAAATTCCAATAGCTCTAGGGGACCAGCAATGTTCTGCTCTGCTACTGTGCTACTATTTAATTTTAAACAAGTGTTTGCACAGAGCATTGTTTATAATTAGTCTTTTTGTCCCTTGTTTTAGCTACTCCTGCAGGCTCACCACCACAACCGACACAGCAGGAGATAGCATCCCGGCTGTGGCAGCCGAGGCTGGAGACTATCCAGGCAGAATACCACCAGCTGGTGGCCCTGGAGGAGGAGGAGGAGGAGAAGGAGGAGGAAGCATGTGCCTCTGCCCCGGGCCCAAATTCCTCCAGGCAGCTGCAGCCTCCCGGCTAATACATCACTGCTGCCGCCAGCTGTCAGGGGCCCTAACTATCACTTCTGACCCCCCTCCTACTCAGATCAGCAATTCCAGCGCCGCCTCCAGCAGCGGATGGACCAATTTGAAAGCAGGATGGCCCAGGTGGAGCCTTGATCTCATCCGGACCTGTATAAATGACGCCCTCTTTTAGCCCTTTTTTAATTTTTGTTTTGGTTGGAGGGACTTTTGTTGTGGGTGGAGAGGGTAGGAATTGGGAAGAGAGTTGGGACAGGGAATTTGGACATTGTTGTACAGTTTTCTTTGGACATTGGTTGGGGATGGGGCGATTGGTTTAGGGAGAGGGGTGGGTCTGTTGTGGGTGGAGACGGAGGGGATTTTGTTGCTAAAAAGTAAAGGAAAAAATATTTTATCCTACATTATGCCTGAAGTTTTTTTGTGTTTTACTGTAATTTTGCGCTGCTGCCTTTTTGCACAAAGCAAACACAAGGAGATGATGGACGGAGCGCTGAAACTTTTCAGACACTCACCCCCAGTCACAGATCTGGGTTGAATCCATCATCGTTCTTTAGCTCACTTCGCCACCCCAGTTCAGACACAGCTATATTCAAATCAGTCTTGACCCTCTGCCTCATGGGAACAGTCCAGCCCGAACTGCCAAGCCATGTCTTCCCTGGACCGGAAACAAGCATCCTGGGACCGGTTTTGGGCTAACAGCCCTCATCAGCCAGGCTAGCTTGAATCCAGTGGCAAAGTGAGCAAGGGACCCACGTCTGGGCATACCCTGCCAACTTAGGGCGAACAAAGCAAACACAAGGAGATGATGGACGGAGCGCTGAAACTTTTCAGACACTCACCCCAGTCATAGATCTGGGTTGAATCCATCATCGTTCTTTAGCTCACTTCGCCACCCCAGTTCAGACACAGCTATATGCAAATCAGTCTTGACCCTGTGCCTCATGGGAACAGTCCAGCCCGAACTGCCAAGCCATGTCTTCACTGGACCGGAAACAAGCATCCTGGGACCGGTTTCGGGCTATTCAGCCGTCATCAGCCAGGCTAGCTTGAATCCAGTGGCAAAGTGAGCAAGGGACCCACGTCTGGGCATACCCTGCCAACTTTTAAAAAATAGGACTAGCTAAAGTGAAAGACCTGAAAAGGACGGAGAATTTATGTTATTGTCTTGTTTATTGTTTGAATTTGAAAGGTCACCCATTTGCACTATATTTCACCACAGTCACCCATTGAATTGTCTGTGTATTTGTTATTGTGTTTTCTTTGTCAGACAGCCCCCATTGGTATTATCTTTTTGTATACAATTGTTTACACAATTAGTGAGAAAAACAGAGAAACAAAACAAATAATTTAATAAATATATATATATTTCTGATAAAAACTTACTGAGGTGTGGTACATTTATAAAAGTCTAGTACAAAATCACTATTGATTGTGAAAGAAATAATCAGGTTCTGAACCAGTACCCCGTGGTACTTACCCAACGGAACCACTTGTAGCTTTATAACCTTTAACCCAGGTTCCGATGGGGTCCATTGATCTTAATGGTATTGTTGAGCAGGTAATTCCTGCGAGAGTCTTCGATTGTTACCGATTGAAGTCAGATTCTTTAAGAATATGTCAGAGAGAGAAACTCTCTCATATAGTGAAGACTATATCAATAAATTGATATAGGAACATAGAGACCACTGTTTCCTAGGTGTGGGTACAGCCACACTTGATGCCACATTGAATGAAAAATTGGCAAAAATAGAAAGATTAGAGAAAAAACTTATAAGAGCAAAGTTACATGGACATGCATTAACAAAATACCTTCAGCCCAACATTATACCGAAAGGCCTCCAGGTAAGAAACAAACCAGCCATTTTTATCGACGTCCCAAAATTCCGGGAGGGGTTTTGCTTTGTAGCGAATATGTGCTCAAGGCACTGGATGGTCTTAGGGATTGAGACAGCCATAGAATACGTTAAGAGTTTGACCGAAGAGATTGCAGACTTGAAAAAAGAAATCATTGACGATAAGCCACTCACAAATGCTAAGGAATTACTAGAACGCGTAGAGAAAAAGATTGCAGAGTTCAACACCATAACACTCAATAGGAAACTGGATAAACTTGCATGGGACATAAGAATCTATGGCAAGAAATTAACCTATCCCTATCTGTCTGACGATTAGTATCAGCAGGACAGCCAGGGTTATTTTACCAACAAGGGTAGGCAGGGACCACTTTGTCAGATTCTTCGGCTGAAAGTGGCTTAGAGAGTGACACAGAACGAGCAGGAACCAGTTATCATCCCGTAATTAAACTAGCTCCTATCAAGATTCAGCCAGTGGTCAACAGTCTTCTTTTTTAGGGGATAAGACATGGAACCTGAACAGGGGGAGGGGGCAAGAGCAGAATTGGGGCAGGCCATGGGGATGGAACCGGGGAGGCAACTCTCAGAGGGGGAACAACAGAGTCAGATTCTTCCTAGAGGAATCACACAGCTAAATACAGACCCGCAGACAGACATACAGATGGTAAATCTTGACCAGCCACCCATACCTAGTCTGTCGAATGACCGCATGAACCCCATCATGAATCTATCAAAGTACACTCTCACTGAGTCAGAAAAAAGCATCCTCAGTAAGGGATTATCATTTATCCCCACGACCCCTCAGATTCATTTAACACCAAGGTTGAATTACAATGTTTTTTTAGAAAGATCAGACTGAAGTATTACTTTATGACAAACCCTCTACAGAACAGGTTAAATGCTGCAACACCATTTAGAACTCCCTCTCATTTCATGCCAGCGGTGCACATGGTATCCCATAAAATCTTGGCTTATGAGCAGATTGTTTTGAAAGAAGTAATGGAGGCTTTAAAGAACAGAGATTACATCAAATACAATGTAACGAAGCCAGAGAGAGACAGCTTAATGATCCTGAAAAACAATCAAGACATTGTCATAAAGGCAGCTGATAAGGGCGGTGCAATAGTTATACAAGATGCAACTGATTATGTTCAGGAAATTGTGAAACAATTGGGGGTTCAAGAAAGTTACCTTAAAATTGCAAAAGACCCTACATCAGAGATTCAGGAACTTATACATGATCTGACAACGAGAGGGGTGGAAGGGGGTTACCTGACAGAACAGGAACAAGGCTTTCTAAACCAAAAGGATCCCCGTATACCAACAATATACACACTACCTAAGGTTCACAAGAATCAGACACAACCACCAGGTAGACCCATAGTGTTGGGGTGTGGTTCTGTCCTGGAGCCTATCAACAAATATATTGACAGCTTCCTTAAACCTATAGTGACAACAACAGGATCATACATAAGAGACACAATAAATATCATACAGCTGGTAGAAGGGCAACCAGTTGATGAGACTAAACAATTCCTGGTGACACTAGATGTTGCATCGCTTTATACAAGCATTCCCCAAGCAGAAGCTCTCCAAGTCATGCGTAAGTTACTTGACGGGAGGGAACGTCCACACTGGGTACCGACAGAATTCTTATTGGACCTCTTATGTGTGGCGATGAATAATAATTATTTTCTCTTTCAGAACCAATTTTACATCCAGTGTAAGAAAGTAGCAATGGGAGCCGGATTTGCTCCCAGTCTGGCGAACCTCTTTATGGATGCCTATGAGGATGCACACATATATGACCATGACAAACCCTTCCTGAATAACATAACGATCTGGAAATGATTCATTGACGACGTTATCATGATTTGGACCGGTGATGAGCTGAGTCTCATTGACTTCTCTAATTGGATCAATGCAAGATCACCAGACATCCAATTCACTATGACGTACCACAGAGACACGATCAGCTTCCTTGACATATCTCTCAAGGTAGAAGACTCCAAGCTATACACCACTTTATACAGAAAACCTACAGAGAGGAACATTACTCAAATATGATTCTCATCATCCCAGAAATCTAAGGGACAATCTCCCGTATGGACAGTTTCTGAGGTTGAGACGAAACTGCTCGCGCAGAACTGATTTCTTTCAGGAGACTAGCACTTTACTTGAGTGCCTGGGCGAAAGAGGCTATCCCAGGGGCCTCTTGCTAAGGGCGAGGAAATAGGCATGGTATTGCCCTAGGGAGAATTTGCTGGAAATCAAATCCAAGAAAGACATGGGGAACAAACTTGTCTGCGTGACTTCTTTCAATACTAAGAGCAATGCGATCAAAAAAATCGTTAACAAATGCTGGAATTTGGTCGCCACTGAAATTGACACACGAGAAACCTCTCTTTGCTTTCAGAAGGAACAAAAACATCCGTGATTATGTGGTGAGTTCCTTCTTGAAAACTGAGAAGAATTCCGACATTCGCACACAACTTAATCGCCCTCCACTTGTAGGGCATTTTAAGTGTGGGCGGTGCAAGGCCTGTGAACTTACCACGGAAGGCAGGAACTTTGATCAATTGGGTCGTACATACACAGCACACCATCCTACCAACTGCAACACTAAGGAGGTTATATAAGCAATAAGGTGTCCCTGCAATTGGATCTATGTTGGCCAAACGAAGCAAAAGGTTAAGCAACGCATCTTGCAGCATTGCAGCCGGATTAGATGTGGGACACAAGGGGCGCCTCTGGTGGAACACTTCCATGAACAAAAACACTCAGTGGAAAGCCTAAGGTGGTGGGTCATTGAGAAAGTGACACGAGACCCGAGAGGGGGAGACATAGTCTAAACTTAACACCAGGGAGTGCAAGTGGATACATGTCTTGGATTCAGTAAATACTGGTTTAAACGAGGTTGAGGAAATGAATAGGCAAACTGGTTTTCTGACATATATCTGATACGTAACTGATTTTTGCCCTTAACCTGCCATGCATGACCTATTTATTCTACCCCTAGGTTATGCAACCTTTTTTGTGAACTGCCACCACCATTAAAATGACATAACCAGGTCGCAGGTAATTGACTGCACTGTGGTTTTCCAACCATTCGATTCAGCAAGGGGTCATGGTTAGAGGGATTTGCTCTTGACATACACAACCCTGCTGCAGGTCCTGGCTCATGCGCCACTTTGTAATCTTGTGAATGTATATGTTAAATCATTCATAGGCCCCAGTCACACCTTTTTGTATGACCCTCTGACATGTGTCTGCCCAACCTTCTTTTTCAGTAAGGGGGAACAGATGTCAAGATGACCACCACGGTTTTCATTTATGTGTGCAAAATCCCTAATGTTCTTCTCAACCCGCACAACCACGAGCGGGTGTTGCGCATCTCTCTAGTGAGTGTTTTATTCCATTTGGGGCGTGAGTAGTCATTTGCCACATCGTTGAGCCCTTACACTCCATATGATGGAACAGAGGTTAAGATGGCCGCCACGTTTCTAGTCACAGGCGTCAGACCTCTTTTTGACCATGTGACCTACTTGTATCTACAAACACTTATATATACAGGGTTGAAACGTCGACGTACAACCATCTCATGTCCTGGCTCACTATAGCAATTATTTAAAAAAAATAGGACTAGCTAAAGTGAAAGACCTGAAAAGGACGGAGAATTTATGTTATTGTCTTGTTTATTGTTTGAATTTGAAAGGTCACCCATTTGCACTATATGTCACCACAGTCACGCATTGAATTGTCTGTGTATTTGTTATTGTGTATTCTTTGTCAGACAGACCCCATTGATATTATCTTTTTGTATAAAATTGTTTACACAATTAGTGAGAAAAATAGAGAAACAAATCAAATAATTGAATAAATATATATATTTTTGATAAAAACTTACTGAGGTGTGGCACAGTTATAAAAGTCTAGTACACAATCACTACTGATTGTGAAAGAAATAATCAGGTTCTGAACCAGTACCCCGTGGTACTTACCCAACGGAACAACTTGTAGCTTTATAACTATTAACCCAGGTTCCAAGGGATACAGGGTGACCCCATTGATCTTAATGATAAGATCATAATCAGGCCCTTACTAATTAAACTAAATTACTTCACTCCATCGTTTTCTTACCTGAATAGATGAAGCGATAGCTGTTACCTTTCTCAATCTTCCAAAACTTTATTACTGCAGGGTTTCCCAAGGTGCCGTTCTTAATGGTGGTGGTGGTAGTAGCAGGCTAGTGCGCTAACAGGGAAGGCATCACAAGCGAGGTCCCTCTCCTACCTAGGTGAGCTCCAACTGTAGGATTAATTGAAAGAATTATTCATCAAAGGCAACTAAATTGAAAGAAAAACACAGAGTTAGTGGGTTATATTTATATAATAGCTTTACAAAGATTGAGGCCAGACTACTACCACCATGACACAACAAAGAATTCCTGATAATATAGCAAACAATAGCAACAGTAACTTCTTCTGAGTAATGGGTAGCTAGTATTTAATTAAAACTAAATTTCCAAAATCCTCAAGTCAGGAAAAATTGACTCAAAGTCTGGAGTAGACAAGTTTAAGCATTTACGCATTACAAGGCCTGAATGATGATGCTGACAAATGATGTTCTTCTATATCTATAACATGGATCACTTTTATGCATGGCTGGGTAAATGGGGCTAGTGAGGGCTATTGCTCAGGAAACAGAAGAACCTGCAGTGAGTTGGTGTTGCTTTCACCACATCCGCCCAACCAAGTAAGTGTGTGATCCATTTATGGTGTAAATTAAGTCACACCTCTATAAATCACACAGCCCTGTGGAAGAGGGTTAGGGGGTTAGATGAATGAATGGGAAAGGGGTTTTGGGGAAAGGTGTGAAAAAAACAAACACTACACAACAACAATATTCATCTGGGTGATGAGCAGCACATCATCATCAATCTGTTGTAGAAGCAAATGAAATGAGTATGACACAGTTCAGTTAAATGCATTACAAACAGTCCTTCAACCCAGAGACCAAGGTTGTTATTATATATCTAAATGTTCTGCCATCTAGGTTTGAAAAAAGCAAATTAGTATGGAGGAGGAAAGTGAAGAACCCACACAGTTCTAAAAAATTATTCTTAAAAGAAAAATGATACTGTATTGCCCAATTGGGCAGTGCATCTGCATTCTTCTTGGAGTGTCCGTCAATCTTGGGTGCCTGCCTGAAGCGGTCTGGTAGGGAAAGCAGGAGTGTTATGGAGCTTCTGCCTTTTTTGCAGGAGAACAGAAGGCGTGCGTATTGTAAAACAGAAATGATACTGTAGGGAGAAGGACAGAAGGTAAGCTTCAGGAGGAGTGTATCAAGAACACTCAGAGGCAGAGCAAGAGCATAGTCTGCTGCAATCATTCATTTTATGACTCATGTGCAATCAATTAACTGCGAAGCGAGAGCAAATTATGACCAATCACGGACAAGTGGCTGCATGTACCGGGCTAATAAATCTCACAACTGTCATCATAACATTTAGCCAAGTGCCTGCATAATGTGATGAAGTGAAATCACGTGTATGTCTCCAGTTACTTACAGCCCCCCCCACCTGACCACACAACCACATAATAGATGAGTATCAAATTTGAGCCATCACACACACACTAAGCAGCATTGCATTTCCGAAACCACCTCTCACCAATCAACAGAGCTGAGTAGGCCTCTTAGAGTCATCATCATGTTGGATTCCCTGAAATTGATAACTTCCTTCTTCTGGCTGTTGTTCAGGTAGTCCCGCGCTGAGTCTTTCCATCATCCTCCAGGCACTGAGTAATGGATCTGTCCAACTCCGTTCCGACTCCCAACCCAAAAGAGAGAGATCGGCCTGTAGTGCACTGATGTTGATGAACAAGAAGAGAAACATTGAGTCATTTGTTTGTGTAGATTTGGGTTTGTTTCCTAAACGGACTGGTCAGGTCTTTGAAGAGTGTGAACCAGAAAGTAAAGTAATGGACCTGGGAAGCAAATCATGCTAAGTGTCAAAAGGGAAGGGCAAATCACCTTCAGAAAAAATTATCACCCATCAGGCCACAAACATTGCAAATCATCACAATCAAGCTTACAAATTATAGTTGAACACTTTCCCTCACTGTCTTCCACCACATGAATCATGACTTACAATCACTTTTTGGTGCAATAGTGACCTGTTCCAATCCAAGCACGGTGGTACAAAATTGTCGATCCTCTTTGATGCACGCAACACACATTGGGCAGTCTTGTAAATCAAATGTTCTGGGGCAGTCCTGCTAGGGGATGAAAAAAAAGGAAAGGCACGGGACGGAGGCAGGCGTTGTCTCTCAAATGTCCTAGAAGGGAACAGGGGGAGGCTTCTTCACTACACACTGGTTCAACACCAATCCAGCCATACATGTGCTTAAAACGGTGGGTCTGCATAAGTCAGTCAGACACAAAGGTATATCCTTTTTTTATTTTTTTGCCAAAGCAGTTCGGCGATAGAAAGTTCTATGGTGGCCCAGGCATACTCAGGCATGGAAGTAGAGTTCATCCTCAAACTCAGGTGGTTCACCCAGAAGTTGGTCAGCTAACACACTACTTTGACCTGAGTCACCCTCATCCTACTGTGTTATTTCAGGTATGGTGTAATTTTGTGATATAAAGTGTTAGTCCATTTTGATCACGGTCAATCTCCCCATTTTTGAGGCGAGAGACTGGTCCTTCTCACTGTGACAACTGTGCAAGCTGCACTGAACACACACTCAGCATAGCGGGCACACTGGCTGCAGGACAAGCTAGATACTTTATTGCCAGCCTGCTGAGCACTGGCGCCTCTTCCCATACCAAGAGACCAATGAGGTTTGATCCAGATAGACCTCTGTTGGGTCATCCAGATAGTCCTGGACCATCCTCTGAATGGTCATTGGTGCTGCAACTTGCTCATCCTCTTTTGCCTTCGCCTCTGCATGGGACTTAAGACCTGCCACTTGAAACCAAGCTATTGCAGAGGTTAGGGCTGATGCTCCTGTGGTTGTGGTTGTTGTTGTTGTTCTTGTTGCTGGTGTTGGCTGCTGTGAGCCAACAGCACTGCCCTCTATGGAAGTTGAAGGATGCACCCCAGAACTTCTGCCGGGGAGTGGGCCTCTAATTTCTAGTTGTTGTTCTTCTTCCAGGTCATTTCAGGTCATTGGCATGCGCAGCAATTAACATCTTGTATTGTGAAACATCCCCTTCTGAAAAAGAAATGAAAGTGGGCAGTAATTGTTTGTACTGTGAATCAAGAATTGTGGCACAGATGTACTGCTTGGATGACTCGGTGTCTCTTTGCAGCCTTGTATTATCAGCCAATCGAAGGATTAAGCTCTCCACCAACTCATGCGCATCTTTCTTTTCGTCCACACCTGCATACATTTCAGACACCTTTTTTAGCTGGTCCTGTAGAAGATGCAACAATGGGATAGCTTAGCCCATTGTACTGTCCTCCTTGCTGACTTCCCGTGTGAAAACCTCAAAAGGAAGCAGCATGTCTGTCAGGCGTTTGAATAGGCCCCATTTGTCCATCTCAATGATCATGCCATTCCCAGTTGCATCACCTCTTTGCATGACATGATCATTGATCGGTCTGGACTGCTCAAACAGACGTTGAAACATGTAATAGGTAGAGTTCCAACGTGTTGACACCTTCTGTGTGAGGGCTTTAACTGGCACTCTATCATCTTACTGAATGATCCTCAACTGCTTCTGGGCTTTAAAAAAATGGCTGAAATGAGTGCAGATTCTTCTGCAGGTTGACAGTAAGTTGCTGACTCGTTCTTTTTTTGAAAAGTCCTGTACAATGATGTTGATGCCGTGCACCAAACACAGGACCCTGAAATAGCCACCATCTGCCATGGCCCTAAGTATATTACTGCCATTGTCCATGGCAACAAATCCAATGTTAAGCCATCTGGGTCACAGCCATTCAAACACCTTGCTGATAATGTCTTCCAAGATGTATGCAGCTGTATTGGCTTTCTCCATGACTAACATGGCTACTTTTGCATGCTTCTGAGCTCCATTAAAAATGTAATCAGCATCAAAACCTGAAGATATAATTTCTCAAACCCCCCCAAAAGAGATCCAGTGTGCAGTGATACACATGTAATCAGTGGCTTGGCAACTGGTCCCAATGTCTGTCATCAGGTGGATAGTGTGGAAAGCACTCTGCTGCAAAGCTTGCCCAACCACTCCCAGCACATTGTGATGGAGAGCTGGAACAGCAACTCTGGCAAATCAGGTCCGGCTATAAACCTTCCTTTTTGGGCAGATGGTTGCCACAAATTGTAGAAAACCCATTCTTCTACAAAACAAAAAGGGAGGAGATCCAGTGCTCACATTTTAGCCAGATTCCCATTGTACAAACATGCTGTTGGGTGGTTGCGTTCGTACTGCCCCTCCTGCCAAAACATTGAAGTAATAGTAGCCCGGAAACTATTTTTTTCTGGTGCCACTGATGCAGGCGACTTCTGGAGAGAAGAAGGTGGTAGACTTAATATGCATTTTGGGGCAGTCACTGTATGCTGTTGCTGTGGTGTCTCCATCTGACTCTGAGTCTTGTGTCATTTCGACGTTACTGATGTGGGCAATACTAGTGCACTGCTGGGGACCGGACTGCTTTGCGTAAAGATGTCACCCTCTTCTTATCACCTTCACCTTCGCCGTGATTGGAGCAGATTCCCATGTCTCACAACCTACACCAATTTTTTCAAGGTGCGCCTCACAGCGGATTGCGTGATGTTTTTTCATATGGGTCGTTTAGCCTCCAGTACCATTGTGTGTACCATGTATATATACCCTGTTGATCACTCACATGGCAAATGGAGCATTTAGCAATGTTAACCTCCTGCTTGCTAACCGTAAAGAATTCCCAAACTGAGGGTTGGGAGGGTAAACCTTCGCATTGGGCCACTTGTGCCACTACCAATGCCCGAAGAAGTGGAGGTAGGTAGGCATGTCGACGATTGCCTTTCTGTAGTGCGTACTTCTACTGAGGTAGTTGTGGATGCAGGTCGTAGGGGCCTTGCAAATAAGGGAACTGGCGGTGGTGGCGGAGCAGGTTGAGGAGGGGTAATGTCGGTCTACTCTGGTGCTCGGGTTGCATCCATCATGATGACTGGCTCGTCATCCTCCTCATCTTAATCCACAACTTCAAGGCTTTCAGGAACTTTCCTTTTCCTCTTCTGGTGTGTCTCAGACTCAGGCGGGTTCCAATCCACGTCCACATCATCAGAAGGGGGGCTTGGAAAGATGGTGGAGTACCCTTCCTTTTTCTTGCCGGAGATCTAGAAGTCAATGGATCTTCTGAAAGGGGGTTCTAATTGCTCAGCAGGAAGCTCAATCTCCTGTTCTGCTCCTACTTCAGAAAGATCTACTATGGCTGGCTGAGGCTTTTGTTGTCCACTTAACTGAGTTTCCTGCAAGAGTTGGGTACTACTTTGCAAAAAAGACAAATCCAATTCAACGTCACTGCTCGTTGGCATCTCCATGATTGTAGTGGCTGTCTCTATGCCAGACATGGGCTTGGGCCTAGCTTGGGGTAGGGCCGTGAATGTGGGAGTGCTACTCCCAGCTTGCTTCCCGGAGGCCAGTGCAGTAAGCACACGACGTTGCCAAAAAATGGTTTGGGCCTTCACACCAGTGGTGGGAAGCTACTTCTTCTCACTGGATACTTTCCTGGCAGCACCTTTCTTTGGGGCCATCCTGAAGCTGTCAGTTGCTAGTGGCACTTAGCTGCACAATCTGAAGAAATTGGAGGACTAACGTCATGTGTTGTGTGTTCACGCGTCACGTGTACAGGCCTTCTGTCTGGCAGTACTGTGGGTAATGTCTCTTATCTTGTGCACCTAAAAGCAACAAGTAAGAAAAACATTGGTGAAACGTGGCAGTGTTGCAGTTTGAATTAGTACAGACAAAGACAATAACATTTAGTGTGGTTACTTAAGTTATAAATAAATAATTAACAATACAGTGTATCCATTCCAAAGTCAAAGCACACCAAAATAACATAATATTTCATTTACAATCAGGAAGGATAACAACAACATACAGATGTAACTGTTTGCTGTATGTACATCATCTAGGGAGACACATGTGGCCCTAAGGAAGGTGCAGGTGGAAATGGAATAATGCTTAGAAAATGAATGCTGTTGTGCGGCTGTGTGCCTATGGCAGGGGGTTATTGGATAGTGGAAAAATGTCAAAAAAGATTTAAGCAATAAGCAATATATATATATATATATTTTTTTTTTTTAAATAAAACAAATATAGAAAAACATTTAGAAGAAAATAGAAAAAAGAATTGACAAAAGAAAATCAAAATAAAAAAACAACAAATTGCTGATATACTAGGGGACTATGAGAAACCCATTGAAACTTGAGAGGCAAGGAGGTACAGGTGAAAAATGCAAAAAAAGCATATTTTATAAGCAAGCAAGGAGGCATACAGGCCTATGGCAAAAAGCCATAGTGGCTGGCTACACAAAATAGACACTGGCCACATGGTCAAACAACAACAACCACCAAGAAGGCATGACCACAACAAAAAACACATTTAGGGCTATGGCAAAAAGCACACTGGCTGGCAATACAAAATTGCCAGCGACCACATAGACAAACAAGCAAGCAAGGAGGCATGGCCACCACAAGGGAACACATGCAACCCTATGGCAAAAGCACCATAGCTTGCTACACAAATTGGCTACCGGCCACAAGGTCAAACAAGAATAACCAGCAAGGAGACACAGCCACAACAAAGAACACATGCGGGCCTATGGCTAACGCAAACTGGCTTGCTACACAAAATGGCCACAGGCCACATGGTCAAAGAACAACAACCAGCAAAGAGGCATGGCCACAACAAAGAACACATGCAGGCCCATGGCAAAAGCAAACTGGCTTGCTACACAAAATGGCCACCAACCACATGGTCAAACAACAACCAGCAAGGAGGCATGGACACCACAAAGAACATATTCAGGCCTATGGCAAAAGCACCGTAGCTTGTTAAACAAATTGGCCACCGGCCACATGGTCAAACAACAACAACCAGTAGGGAGGCATGGCCACAACAAACAACAAATGCAGGCCTTGGAAAAAGCAAACTGGCTTGCTACACAAATCGGCTACCGGCCACATGGTCAAACAACAACAACCAGTAAGGAGGCATGGCCACAACAAAGAACACATGCAGGCCTTGGCAAAAGCAAACTGGCTTGCTACACAAAATGGAAACCGGCCACATGGTCAAACAACAACAACCAGTAAGGAGGTATGGCCACAACAAAGAACACATGCAGGCCTTGGCAAAAGCAAACTGGCTGGCTACACAAATTGGCCTCCGGCCACATGGTCAAACAAGCAAGCAAGGAGGTATGGCCATTGACCACCACAAAGAACACAAGCAGACCTATGGCAAAGCACACTGACTTGCTACACAAAATTGCCACCATCAACATGGTCAAACAAAAACAACCAGCAAGGAGGCATGGCCACAACAAAGAACACATGCAGTCCTATGGGAAAAAGCACACTGGCTGGCTACACAAAAGGGCCACCGGCCACATGGTCAAACCACAACAACCAGCAAGGAGGCATGCCACCACAAGGAACACATGCAGCCTATGGTAAATGCACACTGACTTGCTACACAAAATGGCCACCGGCCACATGGTCAAACAACAACAGCCAGCAAGGAGGCATGGCCACAACAAAGAACACATGCGACCTATGGCAAAAGCACACTGGCTGGCTACACAAAATGGTCACTGGCCATGTAGTCAAACAACAACAGCAAGCAAGGAGGCATGGCCACAACAAAAAAGTCATGCAGACCTACGACAAAAAGCACACTGGCTGTCTACACAAAATGGGCACTGGCCACATGGTCAAAAAACAACAACCAGCAAGGAGGCATGGCCACAACAAAGAACACATGCAGGCCTATGACAAAAAGCCCACTGGACCGGCTGGCTACACAAAATGCCCACCGACCACATGGTCAAACAACAAGCAAGGAGGCATGGAAAACAAAGAACACATGCAGGCCTGTTGACACCGACTATACAAAATGGACCCTGGCCACACGGCATGGGGAACAAAGACAAATGATAACCTATGGCAAACACACTCGCACACTGGCCAGACCAAGGAGCATGCTAACACTGAAGAAAACAGTATTAATTAAGCAATGGCAAAAACGAAAATTTGGTGAGCTGTAAAATTTTACAGCACACATCCTCCAAAGACATCAAGTATATATTTCCCCACCTATACACTTTTGCAGAAAAAACTTGAAATACCCCCAAAAACTCATTTTTTTATTTAATCCAATGCCATCCATGGCCTAAATGATGTTTCAACTCAACATACATCACAGAAATAGTTGTTTAATGCACCCATGACTAGTACTGGGCATACTGGCTGGGTGCCCATTGGCAGACTAGGCCACATAGTAAAATAAATGAATATTGCAAATTTATTAAAAAATATGGAAAAATGTACTGAACTGTGCAACATTTTTCCGTTACAAAACAAGACAAATTAAATGCAAAAAAATAACTAGGCCCCTACTGAAACTGTAGGCCACTCACCACAATACATTTAAAAAATCGAATAAAAGTACAAATAAATCCTGGTGCATGCCGTTTATCAAACAAACAGCACTCTTATACTACAGTTTTTGAACTTACTTGTGATATCACAAAAACAAAGTCCCTAAATCCAATGATATAAATGCAACAGACAAAAAGAGTGATCTTTCCAGCTCCAAATCCAAATGAAAAGTGACCAGGAGATGGACAAAGCACTGGGAGGAGCCTGCTGGGCAGGAATAGGAAGTTGGCATCCCTGGGGCACTTCCTCCTTGTCAAAAAAAAAAAAAGTAAAATAAAAAAAGGTGTCTCACACTAAAAAACAGTAGAAGAATATTAACTCGTAAACTTCTTTTTGAGTAGATGTACCTGCTTCTCGAGGAGAGAAATTGCTCGAGGGGCAGCCACGGGCACTCACGCTCACTTGCTAAAGTCACAAAAAAGGTACCGGAAGTCACCGGTGGGGCTGGAAGCTGTGCTAGCGGCATGCAATTCTCACTCGAGCTCATGAGCGGCCGGCAAATCTCGCGGGCACGCACAAGCGCCTGGCAAGTCTCGTTGTGATCGTCAGTGTGCACAAAAACAAGGCTCAAGTGCTTCAATGGAAAAAAAAACACCACGAGGCCGAAAGCGGAATTTATCCGTAATTCTGCATTCGCTGTGTAGCGTGGAGTTCCCGATTCCGCAAACTCTGAGTGGAGGGGAATGTTACACCCAGACCTAGTTTCTGAATCCATTCAAGCATTAGATTTTGAGTTTCACTTTGAGAGTAGGAACTTAATTTTTAGGAACTGTTTATAAAAACAACGGAGAAGGATCATTTGCATGTGCATGAATGTGTTTTATCTTGTTCCACTGTGTGATTATAATATTTTCAACCCTCCCCAGCTGTGCACTGGAAGAGGCCCCTCATGTGGCTCATTATTTAATATGGATTTTATGTAATGAACTGAAGATGTTGCTTTCCGTCCCTTTATGCGTGTGCCGATAGATCAATGGCATGTTGTGTTAGTTGACACATGGATGTTGCTTGTATGAACAATCTTCAATTCCATGGTCTGTGAAAGATTAATTGCAGAGATCCACACGGATAGTGGAAGGTTGGCTGGCTGAGTCTGCTTGGTAAGCTACATTAACCCCTTCGGTGCTCATGACGAGCTGGACTCGTCATGGCACACAGTGGGCGTGTGCTCATGACGAGTCCAGCTCGTCATGGCACCCACCCACGGGGGAAGCGCTGGCGCTCCCCCCGTGGGACGCCGATCTGGGTGTTTTTACCGGGGAAGGCAGGGGAAGCCCTTCCCCTGCCTCCCCCCGCCCCCGCACACGTCATCAATGACGTCAGCGCGCTGACGTCATTGGAGGTTTCCCTTTCTTCCACGACACACTGGAAGCCATTTGCTTTCAGCGCGTCACGGAAGAAAGAGGTGAGTTTTGGCTCTGGGGAGGGGGGCATTCAAACAAAAGAGGCATCGGGGGAAAGGAAAAGGTTTTCCTTTCCCCCGATGCCTCTTTTGTGCATTCCTGCTGCACGATCGTGCAATCGTGCAGTAGGAATGCCCACTAGACGCCAGGGATTTTTTTTTTTTTTAAATGGACAACTGTTTGGGGGGAGCGGCCCCTTAGGCAAGGGTTTCTCCCCATTTTGGGGCAATATTATTTTTTAATAAATTGCCTACTGGACACATAGCTGCTAAGGTTTCAGGTTGCTATGTGTGTTACTTTCATAAAATCAGTGTAATTATGAGTGACATTTCAACCACTATGAGTGACACTTTTTCGCGAGCAAAATCAAGCAGTAAAGACGAGGAAAACCTAAATAAATATCAGAAATGAAACCCATTTGAGCAACAAGAAACTCTAAGAAAATCTTAAACCTGCTGCATATCACCAGAAATCTAGTGCCCTTGTAAATGAATGGTAGTTTTGGGATTATGCGTTGCATCATTGGTACAGTCGAGTGCTTTCAACAGGGATATTTAACCCCTCCTCAGTGTGACATTATTGTGGTAGCCTGAATTTAATAATACCTTTTTTATAAAGTTTTATATAGCGCTAGCTAGACCCGTGGGTATCAGAGCGCTTTACATACACAAAGGAGAAGAAAAGGAATTACAAAACATCGCTGTACATGAGGATTCATAAAAAACAAAAGCAAAGAACTTATGTATCCAGAGAGGGGACAAGGACTCAGGTGGCTGACACAGTCATCCGGGACGACGGGAGACCACATCAGGTTCTTGGCAGGTTACGCTCTCATACCAAAGTCTGACAGAGGAGCGAACTCCTCCCGAGCCCCGATCAGCTATTTAAACTCGACCACAGTGTCCTTTATCATACGTGTCCGCAAGCACGTGTGTAGGTACTAATTTTTATTGTTTTCACTTCTCACATGGCACTACATTTTTTGCCACTCACCACTTCTCACGGTCCTGAAGAAAGCCCCTCCTACATTCTCCTGCGGGCTGAAACATGTAGACCCATCACATAGTCAACTACAAGATAATTACTTCTTTTTTAGTTGCATCACACATAATTTTTAATCATATCCTGAGCCGCCAGTAATAAAAATAGAGAGGCAAGGATTCTCAGAGATATTTTTAATTCACTTCACATCACATTTTTGCACCACACCAGCTCCGCTGTAATCAGGCGTTGCAGCACAACCGGGGGGCATTCGGCCACCCGGTTGGGACCCCAATGATGAAGCATGACACCAACCAGGTTGGTGTGTGAGGGGTCTTTTAACAAACCCAGTGGGTTCCAAACACTGCCTACTAGTGATTGTGCCACACATAGATTGGGTTCGTCCATAATTGTTTAACAGTCAGAGAACCACCATCCTAGAAGGCCTTGTGTCTAGTAAAGTCACAACACTACACTGCTGCTCCTAGGTGGGGAAGAAAAAGTAATGCAGCTGCTGATGTCCTTGAGAAGTGTCTCTGTGTCTGTTACACTCATTGGCTCAGCCAACTGCATACACTCAGCTGCTGTACAGTAGCCAAGTCAGTCAGTCCGTCCCCAGTCACGATGCTTGTGGTGAGGAGCTCTCGATGATGCAGAACGGGTCATAGTGGCACTGCTCGGCTAATGTGAGAGGTGGGCCTGCCCTAAACACCACCTGCTCAGCCTCTCCCCGACTCAGAGCACGTGTTGAAGGAGAGTTCTAGTGTTGTCAGCCGACAACAACAATTACTGGCCCACAAGACCACCAGGGATTTGTTTGTGGGGAGTGGCCCCTTGGGCAAGGGTCGCTCCCCTTTGGGGAGCATTAATTTGGCCGTTTCTGCCCCCCTGGGTGGGCAGATCGGCTGATTTTTTTTTTTTGTATGGCCACTAGGCCACCAGAGTTTTTTTTTTATGTTGGGGAGCGGCCCCTTGGACAAGGGTCGCTCCCCTTTATGGGAGGATGATTGTGGCCATTTCTGCCCTCTTTGGGTGGCAGAATAGCAGTATGTTTTTAGGCCCATCTGCCCCCAAGGGGGGCAGAAGCCACTAGACACCAGGTTTTTTTTAATTTTTGTGTTGGGGAGTGGCCTTAAGGGCAAGGGTTGCTCCCCTTTTACGGGGGTGAATATTTTATTTATACTCTTAGGCCCACCTACCCCTTAGCTTGGCTGGTGGATTGTGTGTAGACTGGTGCATTATTTGCATATGTGATTGTAATGTTTTTTTCTCCTTTTTATTCTAGTGTAAAGCTTTTGATTCCTGTTTGCGGTTTCGACAGTGGTTGTTTTGCAGTTTTGCGTAGTTGCATTTTTTTTGGTAAGAAAAACATTTTTGTTGTATTTACTCCAAATGAGTATTATTGTCATGTATGAATGAATTATTTTGTAAGTGGTGTCATAATGGCAGCATATTTACTTAGTGTTTTGAGCATGAAAATCTTTGCGATGTGTTTTGCATCGTCTTATGTGTAATTTTCTTTTCTCTTTCTTTTTTAGTGGGATATTGTTGATCCATACTGTGTCTGTGCAGAGTAGGTGGTGACTTTAGCTGCTTCTGGCAAGTGAGTGGTATCGTTTTGTAGTATATAGGTATTTCTGATAAAGGTGCATTTTGTTTATTACTTATTTTACAAAGTGTTTGTTGTTGTTGACTTGTTTGACAAGTTACCTTTATTAGTAAGCATTATGGCTAGCCGTAGAATGACTGCTCAGCAGGTGGTTGGTATGCTTCTTGAATCTTCCTCTGAGCAGGATTATGAGACTGACAGTGCGTCTGAGGGAGAGGAGGGAGGGGAAGATTCAGGCAGTGAGTTTTCTCTCCAGATGGAATCATCGGATGATGAAAGTACTCTCAGTGCGGATGAAGTGCCTGTTTTAGAGGAGGATACTGCTGTGCCGATGGTGCAAGAGGCATCTGGATTGCAGCCGGAGGCTGCTAGGCTTCCTACTGGAAGTGCTGGACTCTGGGTTGATCCAAACATGGTACAGCCGGTGTTGCTTGCCTTTAGTGGTGATGCAGGGTGTAGAGTGGATTGTGAACATTTTTTGCCTATACAGTTTTTTCAGTTGTTTAGGGATGATGTATTTTTGGGTGAGATTGTTGAGCAGACTAATTTGTATGCTGAACAGTTTTTGAGGGACAACAGTGACAAACTTAGGCCCCACTATAGAGCTACCCAGTGGACTCCCACAAATCTGGAAGAGATGAAGAAGTTTTTGGGTTTGACTTTATTGATGGGTTTGATAAGGAAGCCGTCCATGGCTTCATATTGGTCTACCAGTCCCTTGATGGCAACGGCCATATTTCCTGCAGTTATGACTCGTGATCGGTATTTACTTTTGCTACGGATGCTGCATTTTGTTGATAATTCTTTGGCGTTGTCACGAGATCACCCTGACTGTGACCGTCTTTTTAAGATTCGGCCTGTTCTTGATCACTTTGTAGATCGATTTTCAGAGATCTATACTCCAGGGAAAGAAATATCTATTGATGAGTCTTTGGTCTTGTTCAAGGGCCGTTTGGTTTTTAGGCAGTACATCCCTAGCAAGAGGGCACGCTATGGAATTAAGATGTATATGTTGTCTGAGAGTAGGACAGGATATGTTTTTAATTTCCGTGTGTACACTGGTAGGGATTCCACTATTGACCCCCCTGGTTGTCCGTCCACTTTTGGAGTTTCAGAGAAAATTGGGTGGGATCTTGCTAGAGGACTGTTTAACAGAGGCCACCATTTGTACATTGATAACTTCTACACTGCTGTGCAATTGTTTAAGGAATTGTTCAAAGTGGACACTTTTGCTTGTGGCACAATCCGCTCTAACCGTAAAGGTTATCCAAAAGAGCTTGTTTGCAAAGAAATTCAGAGGGGACAGTGCAGTTCCTTGCGTAGTGATGAACTACTAGCTGTGAAATTTGTGGACAGGAGGGATGTTTACATGCTGACTACCATCCATGATGAGAGTACTTCACCTGTGGCTGTTTGGGGTCAGATTGCTGAAGTGCGCAAACCTGTGTGCATTTTAGACTACAATAAGCACATGGGTGGTGTTGACAGAGTAGATCAGAGGTTGGAACCTTACACTGCTATTCGTAAGGCTTACGTTTGGTATAAGAAGTTGGCCATCCATCTCTTCAATTTAGCAACTTTCAATGCTTTTGTTGTGTTCAAGGAGTGTTCTCCTGCGTCAAAGTTGACTTTTGTTCAGTTTCAGCAGTCTGTGATAGGCAGCCTTGTTGTTGTGGAACAGGCAAGTGTTCCTAGAGTTGGAGTGGTGGAGGATGTGGCTCGATTGAAAGATCGCCACTTTCCTGATTACATTTCTCCCACACCCTCGAAAGACTTTCCCACTAGGAGATGTAGAGTCTGTTGGCAAAGAGGTACGCGGAAGGAGACTCGTATGTACTGCCCCGAGTGTCCTTCTAACCCTGGGCTGTGTGTGCCTGCTTGTTTTAGAGCGTACCACACGCAAAAGAATTTTTGGGAGCATCCATGAGTGGTAAAGTGAACTGCCTGGTCTGTATTGTTTAAAAAATGTTATTCTGTTTCAAGGTTGGCATTAGTGCAATGTATTTAGTTTCACATTTTGTGTTAGTAGATTTGTATCTATTTGCAATTTGTTTGTGTTTTCTTTTCTGTATAAAAAAATCCTAAATGTGATGGCGGTGTGTGTAGGCTGGCGCTTGGCTGGCGGTGTGCGTGGACTGGCGCTTGGCTGGCGGTGTGCATGGATTGGTGCTTGGCTGGCGGTGTGCGTGGATTGGCGCTTGGCTGGCGGTGTGCGTGGGTTGGCGCTTGGCTGGTGGTGTGCGTGGATTGGCGCTTGGCTGGCGGTGTGCGTGGACTGGCTCTTGGCTGGCTGTGTGCGTGAACTGGCGCTTGGCTGGCGGTGTGCGTGGACTGGCACTTGGCTGGCGGTGTGCGTGGACTGGCGCTTGGCTGGCGGTGTGCGTGGACTGGTGCTTGGCTGGCGATGTGCGTGGACTGGACTGGTGCTTGGCTGGCGGTGTGCGTGGACTGGCGCTCGGCTGGCGGTGTGAGAGTAGTGACTTGCTGCTGGTCACTACACACACTGTAGCTGAGCACCACTCCACGCAATCCATCAGCTTGTGTGGTTGCTGTGTCAGGAATGTGGGCTTGTGAAAGTGATGGGCCCTTGAATGGCGCTGTCTGCTGGTGTGAGTGTTGTAATGTGATGGGCCCGCGGCTGGCGGTGTGAATGGTTTTGTATGTGTCACACGTATGAAAGGTGTATGAATGGCCTGTAAAGAGGTTGGTGCCTTGTCATGGCTTTACAGCTCACGAGCTACGAGTCAATGGTTCAGTTTCTCGTCCTTTCAATTATTAACTGTGAATTTCATTTTTGTGAAATCACTTGCTTATACAATTGTATATACTGAACCATCACTCACCCTCGTGCCAAATCCAACCAGTATGTGTGTGTGCTTGAGGATTAGATGGCTGTGCAGTAATATTTGTCTTTTTTGTCTTTCTGAAGCAGGGTGTACCTTGTCCCTTTTTGTGAATGTTGTAATGTGTTGGTGTCGTGCCTGGTGGTGTGAATGGTCTTGTGTGTATCACATATGAAAGGTGTGTGAATGGCCTGTAAAGCGGTTGGTGCCTTGCCGTGGCTTTACAGCTCACGAGCTGCGAGTCACTGGTTCAGTTTTTTGTCCATTTAATTATTGACAGTGCATTTCATTTTTGTGAAATCTCTTGTTAATAACATTTTATATACTAAACCATCACTCGCCCTCATGCCAAATCCAACCAGCATGTGTGTGTGTTTGAGGAATAGATGGCTGCGCAGGAATCTTTGTCTTTTTAGTCTCTCTGCCAAGGTGTACATTCCATCTAAGAATAACCTACCAACTGTAGATATTGTCGTAAACCCATGGGAGTACATGGTGATGTCTCTCTTGTGAATCCCAACAAGTTATTTTATCCACAATGTCCTGCAAACCTCAAAATGTCTGTCACATTTTCCTTGCAATATTGTGCCAAAATTTTCACGCTGCAGAAATAAACAACTAATTATCTCAAAACGACCTGGTTTTGCAAGGGGCCACCTGGGTTTTGGCTCTGTGCTCGGCGGCCATCTAGGTAAACCTACCAAACCCACACATTTCTGAAAACTAGACACCTGGGGCTTCCAGGAGGTATGGCTTACGTGGATCCCCCAACGTTTCCTACCCAGAATCCCTGCAAACCTCAATTTTAGCTGAAAAATCACTTTTTCACACATTTTTGTGTGGGAAAGTTGTGGCATCCCCGGCTCACACAAATTTCCTCACCCAGCGTTCCCCAGGTCTCCCGATAAAATGGTGCCTCACTTGTGTGGGAGGCCCAAGTACCGCGACAGGCAAGGGCCCAAAACGCTTTGAGGCAACATCAAAATTGCCTATCAAAAAATGTTTTGGGCCCTTGCCTGTCGCGGGTACTTGGGCCTCCCACACAAGTGAGGCACCATTTTTATTGGGAGACCTGGGGGAACGCTGGGTGGTAGGAAATTTGTGTGAGCCCGGGGATGCCACAACTTTCCCACACAAAGATGTGTGAAAAAAGTGATTTTGTTCAGCTAAAATTGAGGTTTGCAGGGGATTCTGGGTAAGGAAACGTTGGGGGATCCACACAAGCCAAACCTCCCTGGAAGCCCCCGGGTGTCTAGTTTTCAGAAATGTGTGGGTTTGGTAGGTTTCCCTAGATGGCCGCCGAGCACGGGGCCAAAAACCCAGGTGACCCCCCTTGCAAAACAAGGTCCCTTTGTGATAGGCAATTTTGATGTCGCCTCACTACATTTTGTGCCCTTGCCTGTCGCGGGTAGTTGGGCCTCCCACACGTGTGAGGCACCGTTTTTATCGGGAGACCCGGGGGAACGCTGGGTGGTAGGAAATTTGTGTCAGCCCGGTGATGCCACAACTTTCCCACACAAAAATGTGTGAAAAAAAGTGATTTTTTTCAGCTAAATTTGAGGTTTGCAGGGGATTCTGGGTAAGGAAATGTTGGGGGATCCACGCAAGCCATACCTCCCTGGAATCCCCTGGGTGTCTAGTTTCCAGAAATGTGTGGGTTTGCTAGGTTTCCCTAGGTGCCGGCAGAGCTATGGTTCAAAAACTACAGCTAGGCACTTTGCCAAAAAAGGGTCATTTTTCACTGCAAAATTGAGGTGTGTCCACGTTGCGTTTTGCGCCGTTTCCTGTCGCGGGCACTATGCCTACCCACACAAGTGAGGTACCATTTTTCTCGGAAGACTTTGCGGAACGCGGGGTGGGTGGAAATTTGTGGATCCACGCGGATTCCAGAACTTTCCACCACAGAAATGTGGGGAAAATTTGTTTTTTTTGCCAATTTTTTAGGTTTGCAAGGGATTCTGGGTAACAGAACCTGGTGGAAGGCAGTCAAGTCACCCCATCCTGGATTCCCCTGGGTGTCTAGTTTTAAAAAATGTATAGGTTTGCTAGGTTTCTCTAGGTGCCGGCAGAGCTATGGTTCAAAAACTACAGCTAGGCACTTTGCCAAAAAAGGGTCATTTTTCACTGCAAAATTGAGGTGTGTCCACGTTGCGTTTTGCGCCGTTTCCTGTCGCGGGCACTAGGCCGACCCACACAAGTGAGGTACCATTTTTCTCGGAAGACTTTGGGGAACGCGGGGTGGGTGGAAATTTGTGTATCCACGCAGATTCCAGAACTTTCCACCACAGAAATGTGGGGAAAGTGTGGTTTTTTGCCAATTTTTTAGGTTTGCAAGGGATTCTGGGTAACAGAACCTGGTGGGAGGCAGTCAAGTCACCCCATCCTGGATTCCCCTGGGTGTCTAGTTTTCAAAAATGTATAGGTTTGCTAGGTTTCCTTAGGTGCCGACAGAGCTATGGTTAAAAAACTACAGCTAGGCACTTTGCCAAAAAAGGGTCATTTTTCACAGCGAAATTGAGGTGTGTCCACGTTGCGTTTTGCGCCATTTCCTGTTACGGGCACTAGGCCGACCCACACAAGTGAGGTACCATTTTTCTCGGAAGACTTTGGGGAACGCGGGGTGGGTGGAAATTTGTGGATCCACGCAGATTTTAGAACTTTCCACCACAGAAATATGGGTAAAATGTATTTTTTTTTGTCATTTTTTTAGGTTTGCAAGGGATTCTGGGTAACAGAACCTGGTGGGAGGCAGTCAAGTCACCCCATCCTGGATTCCCCTGGGTGTCTAGTTTTCAAAAATGTATAGGTTTGCTAGGTTTCCCTAGGTGCCGGCCGAGCTATGGTTAAAAAAATACAGCTAGGCACTTTGCCAAAAAAGGGTCATTTTTCACTGCGAAATTGAGGTGTCCCCACGTTGCGTTTTGCGCCGTTTCCTGTCGCGGGCACTAGGCCGACCCACACAAGTGAGGTACCACTTTTCTCGGAAGACTTAAGGGAACGCGGGGTGGGTGGAAATTTGTGGATCCACACAGATTCCAGAACTTTCCACCACAGAAATGTGGGGAAAATGTGTTTTTTTTACAATTGTTTAGGTTTGCAAGGGATTCTGGGTAACAGAACCTGGTGGGAGGCAGTCAAGTCACCCCATCCTGGATTCCCCTGGGTGTCTAGTTTTCAAAAATGTATAGGTTTGCTATGTTTCCCTAGGTGCCGGGAGAGCTAGGGTTCAAAAACTACAGCTAGGCACTTTGCAAAAAAAGGGTAATTTTTCATTGAGAAAATGTGGTGTGTTCACGTTGGGTTTTGAGCCATTTCCTGTCGTGGGCACTATGCCTACCCACACAAGTGAGGTACCATTTTTATCGAGAGACTTAGGGTAATTCAGATTTGTAAAGCAACTGTTATTACCTATTGACTTTCGATGCATTTCTACCTTCCAAATGAAAGACATTGTGTAAAAAAGAAGTCATTTTGAAAAATGACCGATAATTCTCATGCTAGTATGAGTATTCCCAATTTCGAAAATGTGCAAATATCTACTGTTTCTAAACTCTATAATTTGTTCCCATTTCAGAAATACATAGGTGTCTTTCATACCGATTTTTCCATGTATACATTTTCCCACAATAATTGCTACATACCCGGTACATAATAAAAAGCCATTGCAAATTGCTGCTCAGTTTTTGACTCTGGGTTCGTCGGGTTCTTGGTGAACCTACAAGTCCTATATATCCCCACAACCAGTAAGGTCCAGCGGATGTAACGGTATATTGCTTTCAAAGAGCTGTCATAATTAGAAGAAGTTACAGGTGAAAACGTTGACACAAAAGGCTGTTTTTTTCAACTAATTTTCAATTTTTCCTATATTTAACTGTAAGTTTCTATAAAGAAACCTTGATAGATCTACACAAATGACCCCTTGCTGAATTCAGAATGTTGTCTACTTTTCTAAAATGTATAGCTTTCCAGGATCCATTATTTCTTTCATACCCATTTCTACCATTAACTGGAAGGAGGTTGAAAGCACAAAAAATAGCAAAAATAGGCTATGTCCCAGAAAAATACCAAAACTGTGTAAAAAATGTTGGTTTTCTGACAAAAGTGTGTCATTCCCTAAAAGCTGGGAAAATGGTGATTTCAGCCCCACAAACCCTTTTTTGATACCATTTGCAGGGAAAAACCCAGACGCTTTCATTTGCAGCCCTTTTTCCCATTTTTCCCCCCCCAAAAATTTTTTAGCTGTATTTTAGCTAATTTCTGGGACCCCTCCAGGGGAATCCACAAACCCTGGGTACCTTTACAATCCCCATGATGTTGGAAGAAAAGGACGCAAATTTGGCGTGGATACCTTATGTGGTCAAAAAATTACAGGGGCCTTAGCGCGCACTACCCCAAATAGCCAAAAAAAGGCTTAGCACAGGGGGGGAAAAGGCCTAGCAGCGAAGGGGTTAACCCACCCCTAGACAGGTCTTGAAAAATCACAGTAAATCTAAAAAGATAAAAACAAGAGTTAAAGGCATCTTTATTGCTCATTCACTTTCTTAATGAACAGAACGCCTTTTCTTTACCGGATCAAGCTCTCTCACCAGACCATACCAGGAAGTCCTAAATATAGTTCACCCTGATAAAATCCGACTTGCCACGCTCTGTTTGGCTGCCCATCACAGAAACACTTCTCTTGTAGCCGCCATTTCTCTTGTAGCTGCCATTACCCACCAAGCATTGTGTTGGGAAAAACAATATTTAAAACTGCATAAAGGGTCTAGGTGAGCCTACCCTGGACTTCAGGCGCATGTGGAGGCCCCAAAGGAACCTCCACAGGTATTAAATGTAAAGAACAATTATATTTATTGCAGGATTCACAAATCCTGGATGCTTCATGGGTCCTACGGCCCCTCATGGGAGACTCAGGATTTGCAAATCATAAAAATAACATTTTTAAAAGAATTTGGTACTCTAAAGTCATACTTGGCCAGCACCCGCTGTCGGTGTTAACTGTAGGGCCTGGCCAAAGGCCATGCCCCTCAGCCAGTCCATACTGAGCACAGTTTTATTTATCCGTTATGTATGTGTTTTTATTTAATGAGGCTGTGCCTTTAGGTGTTTTTTTTCTTATTGGTATAAATATTGTGAGGCCATAAGCATTGCACATATATTTCTGTGCAAAACAACAAAGTCCAGTGTAGCTCAGGGAAATCAAGTGAAGCCCCAGGACTTTTCTACTTTATTAAGTATCACACCCAAACCGAAAAGAAACCTTGAATTGAAGACTGGCTAAAACACCCTACACAAAACGGTAAAATGAAAAGTTCAGTGGTAGTAATAAAATGTGTATAAAGCACAAAAATCATAAGAAAGACAGTGACAGACGAATATGATCTCGCCATAATTGTTAGGCCGCGCATGTTTGTAGCAGAAAGATGTAAACAACATGACCTTAAAAAGATGAATAGCCTCAAACTTAAAGAGGGTTAAGGCTGCAGTGCTAAATAGCTTTACAGCCTTGCTTGCTGTTGAGAATGTATTAGGTATCTGCAGCTTTTGCAATTTTAATCTGTGCCTGCATTTTTGTGCCGTCTACTCAAGAAAATTCTTGGCTTCTCTCACCTCCAATTGCTCAAAACCTCTATATACAATTTACTTTTTACATTACCCAATTATCTAAAATAGGATTGTCCCACATTGGCCTGTGGTTTGCTGGTGGAGGCCATATTTTCAGGATCACCTATGACCATGTAAATTGTTTCTGTTGAGATTAATTGTATGACAGTTTATATCATGTAGATAGCCTGAAAATCTGGAATGGAACGGCCTACCATGACCGACGTTCGACGACCTTGATCTATAAGGTACCATATATCATACGATGAATAGGCTGGCTGTTTTGATGTGTAATTTTCTGTTGCTATTAGTTGGCCCATTGTTCCAGCAGCCATTTTAATCATAGAGCTAGTATTGCCGCCTTATTAATACCAGTATATATACACTGCTCAATGCAACATCATCTGGCTACTGGCAAATAGGGGGCATGCCCTCTGCGCTACTAAAATCAAAAGTGGATATACTGCTCAGCATACCTGTCAACTGTCACTCACTGCTGGTGACAATCACAGATATATGTCACACGAGCTGTGAAGGATTTCAGTGCCTTTGCAGGCAACATTTCTTGATGGTTTTCGTTCAGCATTTTACTGCCTTCTCACTCATCGATGAAGCCACTGGCTGACAGCCCTGATTCAGTATACCTTCTGCTAAACTCACGGCCACTGCACTGTTGGCAGAGGTAATGGTGTGAATCAGACAAGTGGACCGAGAGGGTTTTTTAGGGGGTTCCAGACACTTTTGCTTACTGGATGATGGTTTTGTAGCTTGTGGTCTATGTAAAGTGTGTGTTTGGGAGGCACTTTTTTGCAAGCTCATCAATGCATACATACCAACAAAAACACAACATAAAGGGCCTCGTTATGAGTGACCCAAACAGCATCCGGTAAGTTCGCTCTCTGGAGTTAATGTTACCAGAGGGTTTTGTTCAGTGGCGGCTGGCAGGGAACGGGGGTGGCGGGCGAGGGAGGTGGGGACAAAATATATATTTTTTAAACACTTACCTCCTCACGCCGCCTCCGTCTCTCGTCCTTCGTCGCTTCTTGACGAGTCCCGAAAGCACCTAAGCCAATCACACCGCTGCAATGAAGCGTTGTGATTGGTCTGAGCGTCGTGGTTTGGCACTCAGACGGGGACAGGGAGCCTGTGCCTGTTCCCCACCAGGCTGTGCATTACAGCCTGGTGGGGAACATGCAAAGTGCGCATGACTGTTTGGTCGGCCCAAGACGGCCGGCTAAACCGTTATGCTCACTTAGGTGCATGAACCACCCTTTCCCCTATGGCACCCGTTCTAACCCAGCCCAGTAGCTCTGAAAATTCAAATGATAATAACAAAGTAATTATCATTTTATTTTTATTTTTTCCTCCTCTGAGAGCAGTGGGGTGACGCTCCTCCGCCTTAGCGGAGGAGCAGCCCCTGGTTTTGTTAACTCAGAGGATGAGGTGTTAGTGAATATTCAGAGTAGATCCCTAGGACTCCATTGAGAAAGGGGGAATTACTGGGTGAATCAGTAATTTCTAGTCTAATTGGCCTGGTAGTTCTTTATTCCTCCCTGCATGTTTTCCTGAAGTTTTTGCTTTTTTGAACATCCAGAAGCTCAGGGGTAAACAAGTCAGGTTGGGGGTGCTGTCATGGACCTTATAATTCCAATGGACCAAGTAATTCCTGCGCACGGATGCTCATAGGGCACCCACTACAATTATGTAATATGCTGTGTTAAATTTGAGGCAGTGGCTGGAATTGTTCTCTGCCAACACTCATTTGTCACACCAGGACTTCGTTTTTCATCAGACTTTGACCAAAAGAAAGACAGAAAAGGGAAAAAATAGGTAAAGAAAGATGGGAAAACAGTAACAAAGAGAGAAAGCAGAGATAAAAATTAAGCTGCAAAGTGAGATAAAGAGACAGGACGTGTAGGGTGATGCAGGGCTTTAAGTGGGATGAAAAAACTGGGGGGTCTCTCAAAGGGGCGTGGTCAGTGTAATTAAGGGCGTGGCTTAAAAACACTTAAGCTAAAAATCTGTGCTTAGCATAGTGTGCCACCCGACTTGTATTTTGCTGTTTCTGTCATTGCATCCAGATATATGATACAACAAGTAACATCATACCTACAACAAGTCAGGACTATTGGCTTTGTCAATGGTTGTTAGTTGCATAAGATAAATAAGCACCAACTATATAATATTGAAAAGGCTTCCACTTAAAGCCCTGGTGACACCACCACAATGTTGCTGCTCCTGAGTTTCAAAAAGAGAAGGGAAATCCAGAGAGAAAATGACTCTCTTTAAAGAATTTCCCTTCTCCTACAACCTCACCTGGCATGACGTCATGCCGTAACTTCTCCACTAGTGAGAAGTGAGCAGTGTGAGCAGGCGCACACCGATGTGCCTGCTGTCACTGCGCTCCGTAAAAAAACGGATCGCCTGTGCCAGGGCACAAAACGGAGCCCGATAGAGACCCGTTTCGAGCCCCCCTTTAAAAAACTGCGGGTGCTCAGCACCGGTGAGACCCGGCCCACTTAAAGCCCTGGGGTGATGGAAGAAAGAGGCATGAAGTGGAATTCTACATAGCCTTGCTATTTTTTTTTTTTTTGCAGATTTATATAGCGCGAACTCGACCCGAAGGTATTGGAGCGCTTTACATGAGTACCGGTTATGTTACACAAGGACACATTCTATTTTGGTAGGCAGGGGAGATTAAGTGATTTGCCCAGAATCACAGGATGTGGACGCGACCCCGAGGCTCGAACCTTGGTTTTCCAGCTCCAAAGTCGGCAATCTAGCCGTCAGACCACATCCTCTATGCTTTTCTGCATACTGACAGCCTATGAGAAAACTTTGGTCACTTGCACTATTTTTTTTTTTAATTAAGGACTTTTCAACAGTGATGATGCTAATATAGCTAGTTCAAATTGTTTTGCGTAATGTCCTTCTAGAGTGCCAAAGCAAATTTAACAAGCGGTAGTAACTGGCATGTGGCGCACCCTTAGTACTGCAGTTTAGGAGTGCCGAAAAAGGAATTCCCTGTACCACTATCGACAGTAAAGTGGCTTTGGCGGAAATTATTCTCATTTCCATCGCTGCCTTTTGCAGCGGGGGCCTAGTCCTCCTGTTCGTGCTTGAGATAGTGAAGCTACAAAGTCGAGCCGAACTCGAGTCAGAGATGTGTTTGGGTGAAGACTGAGAAGTATTACCACTTTCCTCCTCCCAGGTGCCGCAACGGGTCCCAGGAGTGCGGTTCACTTGAAAGGGGCTGCCTTTTCTTGGCAGCATTTGAATATTGCGTGCGTGCTTAATGTAGTGTTCAGGGAATGTTTAATTTCGTGATGGTGGGTGTGATCGCCATATGGAGAGGTTTACTGCAATATTTCACTGAGGCTGCACAGTGAGCAGGGCAAAAGGAGAAATCATTCCGGCTTGAGGAGAGTGATCACTGAATGCACCAGCAAGTGGAATATCGTGGCGCTAAGAGCGACGTTCCTATAGTAGTCTGTTTATGGCTGCATTTGATTAAAAAAAAGTATAGTTGTGCGTGTAGCATTTAGTACTATTTCATCTATGCAATATGTACATAGCATTTCACTGTCGTGTTTTTTTGTTTTGTTGCAGAAACGTAAACTCACACTGCAGATATTCTGAGTAAAGTGAAGTACAAATGCGCGTAACCTTAAGAACAAGAAGAAACAAGCATTGGCAGTGACAATTCTTTTGTGGCTTATATATTGAAAAGATGAATGTAGACTTGTGTAATAAACAGAAGGGTAGCACATGGCTATCAGTAGTGCATGCATATTTCTCATATTTAGTGCAGCTTCCACTCATTGCTGCTGCCTGTTGTGTAGCTGTGTTGTATGATAGCAGAACTTGGTGAAATCATTTTCACTATCTCCCAAAACGATTGCCGCAATCAAGAGGTGGTACCAAAGCAGAGTGGGCACAAGAGGAAGTGGAGAGTACAGGGTCCAGGAGAGTGGCGGCCGGTAAGTACAACTTAGGAGGGTCGGGAGGCTCACACACACACATAAGCACACTCACGCCCATGCATTCACATGCAGACATGTGCACACACACACACCCATTCACAACACCCTCTCACAAATACACATACATACATGCACGCACCAAACAGTCAATAAAAACACAACACTTATCTGCTGCAGCTCTCAGGGAGGGAAGCCTCAGAGGTGCCAGGAGGGTTGGGACTGCTGCCACGCCTCATTGGCTGACCTTAGGGCAGTCACGGCTCGCATGACTCGTGGGTGGGGGGCGGGTGGGGGGTTTCGCGTTAGGGGAGGGGGGGAATTTAAAATGAAATGAAAAAAAAACTTACCTCACCGGGTCCCGCGCCGCCTCTGCTCCTGGCCGGGTCCCGCGTTGCTTCAGGAGAACAGGAAGCAGGCATCCTCCCTCCCCTCCCCTAAGCCAATCACAATGCTGCAATGGCAGCATTGTGATTGGTGCGGACAGCACCCAGCCTGGCGCCTGTAGGGAGGCCATTTTCTCTATGTAGGCTGCATGCAGCCTACATAGAGAAAATGCAGAGTGCGCATGACTGGTTTGGTCGGCCCCAGAGGGCCGACCAAACAGTCAGGGCCCATAACATTGGGCAAGCCACTCCTACCGGACCCGCCCACCTGCCCACCCCCAACCAGGCATACCCTCCTGCCCGCCCCCAACCAGGCATACTCTGCCTTCTGCTTTTTATGTTTCTGCTTCTCGCACTGCGAGAAAGCAGTGGGGCGACGCTCCTCCACCCTAATGGAGGAGCCGCCCCTGCCTTAGGGGAGGCAGAAGTCCCTACCTCGTCACAGGGTAGTAAGGGGCCAAAGAGACTGCTGACCCTACTCACTCTGTGAAGTGTCAGTGATATAGTCTCAGCCCTTGGCACTTTAGAGCTTAAAACTGAAGCGCCCAGGTACAAGGCTATCACTGACGCTTACCCTCATCATAAGGGGGAGGGCCTTGAGGACCTTTGTCAAGCTGAGGAGGTCACACCGGAGCTGTGACATACTCAGCCCGCAAAATTTAGCTCAGGCAGCCAGAAGCCTGCACATTTAGTGCATGTCTAGCTCCTGGCTGCCTGACCTGAAAATAAATGGTGTCTGTCAGGCTGACCTTTGCTCAGCCTGGCAGACACTCTTTGTGTTCAAAAGGTGCAAGGGCGGGGCTCCTCTGCCCTTAAGCACCGGCCGCTGCTGGTCCAGGGGCTGGGAACCAGTGCAGGATTCTGGGGGCGAGGAGCAGCAGAGGTGCAACAGTGGTGAGGAGCAGCACAGAGCCCAACGGAAACAGCAAAGGCTTGCAGTGCAGTGACCATTGGGGGGCACTCACAGGTATGTGGGAGCAATGCAGGGTCTGGAGGAAGCAGCTGGTCTGGATCTGGGGAAGAAAAGCACATGGTCCAGCTGTGGGTTTAAAAGATGTACAGGGTATACAGGGATAGTAAGCATCACAGGGCCCTGGGATGGAGGACAATGCAGGGTCTTAGTGGTAGGGAGATGTCTAAGGTCCTGAGGATAGGAGCAGCGCAGGGTCTGGCAGGGGCAAAGTAAGGTCCTGTGAGGGAGCATTCAGGGGGTCCAGAGCAGGGTCAAAAGAGATAGCAGCAGCACATAGTCTAATGGGTCATAAGCAGTGAAGGTCAAAGGGGTGGGAAGCAAAATATATTCCTGAAGAGTAGCAGTGTAGGGTCTAGGGTGGAAGAGTACAAAGTCCAGTGGGAGCAAAGCAGGGTCCAAGGCAGGAGCAGTACCATTCCAGGAGGTAGAGAATCCACAGAGGTGGAGGGCAGTGCAGTGCCTCATGGGGTGCTGAATAGAAGAAAGGGTTCCAGGATAGAAGTAGTGCAGATTCCAGGGAAGAAGTGCAGGATCCAGTGGGACCCGCCCAGGGTTGTAGTGGAAGCAGTGAAGCGTCTGGGGAGCAATGCAAGGTTAGGGCGGGAGCGGCAAATGTTATGTAGAAGAGCAGGGTATAGAGGGAGGCAGGACAGAGTCAATGGGCTGGTAAGACCAGTGAAGGGTCCAAAGAGGAACGATCAGCACAAGGCCCACAGAGATAAACAAATCAGGGTCAAGAGGAAAGAAGAACTGCAGGGTCAGTAATATAGCATGGGAGAATCCAGCATTGAAACGGACCAGGGTGCCGGGAGAGAACTACACAGGAAGCCGGAGGTAAAAGTAGAGACTCCCATTAGTAGGACTTGTGTAGGGAGCAGTGCAAGGTCTCAGGTTGTAGAGCCACATAGAGACCACAATGTCAGTACCTTTGTGTGTCACTTTTCCTTCACCACAGAACAAGCTGAGTAGAACAGCAGTTCACGCTTCTCTCATTCACAGAAAAGGTATAGATCGACCAAAAGTAGTGCCAGGTTCCCTCCCCACAAAATAGGAACAAATAGTGTCACAACAGCACATGATTTCCTTCCTTTGCACAGAAGCAGTAGTGGAACCTTTCCCCAGCCTGTCAAGGTTTGATTCACTTCATGGCATCACCACACTAAATGAAAACATATTTCTAAAGCTGTGCTGTGTGTTACACCTTCTGTGCTGAAGCTTCTACCAACTCCCTCACCAGGTAAACCCTCGCTGGCCCCTCACAGGTACCTAAGATGAGCTTGAGTTCTTGGTGTTCAGCACTGCACAAGGAATACCCTTCCTAAGCTTTTCAAAACAACCCAGTCTACTCCTATTCAAGGGATGGATCCAGGCATATGGGGTCTATGCAAGTTTTTAGGGACAGTGGAGGACAGACATTGCAGAGTCAAGACAATGGCAGCACACCAAGTTGGCAGCTGTAGTGGTATTGTATGATGCCTAATCTGAGGTAGCATGGTGAGCAAAAATGCAATGGGTTGTAATGCTTCCCAAGAGATTGCCAATATATAGTTATTGCAAACATTCCTCCCATCATCTTTTGTGTGTTTGATGTATGACGTGCCTTCAGCTCAAGCACATAGCAACTCATACTCACACCCGCTCCAAATGTGAACACCCATGGTTGCTTTCACTCTATCTTCATGCTTCTGTGGAGCAGGGACCAGGCACTGGGTTTGTGGAGGTGAGAACTGATGTCACTGGGACTAGGCATAGTGAATGGGAGAGGATATTCAGCACCAACAATCTCCAGCCATACTGGCACTGTGTACCATTATACATTAGTAATACTGGCACTGCGTGCAACATCATTTTTGACTAACTAATGCCCATTATTAGATTATCAACATGCTGCCTGCTGCAGTGATAGTTCACTGTTTATGCTTTATAATAGAAGTTCTTTGGTGGTATAATAGATGTGATGGAATAAAAAGAATTGTGTGAAGAAGACAGCATTACTTAAAACATACACTTAAATGCTTTTCACCTAGTGGTGTTTGGAGAAATTGTGATAGAACATAACAAAAGGGAAGGAATAGACAATCTATCTATTTGAGACAGAGGTGGTGACCTTTTGATGGATGTTCGCTGTTATGATTTTAAAGCAGCCAAAAGGATTTAATAGGTTTATTAGAGTTAAATCCATATAAGCACAGGAAAGAACACGAGTAGTCTTGTCCGAAGTATCTGAATTAAGGTTCTTTATTTTCCTTCCTCACAACATCTAGCCAACATGTGTTTCGTCCAGCATTATTGGTCCTACTTCCTCAGGGCGCTGAAAAAGTAGAGACTCACATGAAAAGTAGGCCTTCTCCAAAGGTAGGCACGCTTGAGGACATGGAGTAACCATGCCGAATTACAGGACTCTGTGGCTTCACTACTTTGAAAGCCTTCTTAAACCTAGGCTCACTCAATAGCCTACATTCACATCGATATTTAATATATGATGAATACACGGAAAGAGTGTTATTGAATACTCCTTATTTCTTTCTTTCAAGTGGAATCGGTAGCTGGATGTTCGGTTTTATGCATGAGAGCGATATGGTCACCTTACATCTTAGCTCACTTCAGTATTATCTCAAGCGTGCTCCTTTGGAGAAAGCCTAATTTTCAAGAAAGGCTGTAATTTTTCAAAGCCCTGAGGAAGCCTAGGCAAGGATGCCAGACAAAACACGTGTTGGTTAATGTTGTGAAGAAGGAAGGAAAATAAAGAACCATATTTAGGGTACACCGGACAAGACCCTACTCGTGCTCTTACATGCGCCTACAAAGATTTAACTGTGATATTTTGAGTTAATCCAAACCTTGAGGGGCATTGGTGTCACATTTGGGATGTGTCCTCTTTGTTTGAAGGCCTTTAGAACATATTATGTTTATGGAGAAAGAATTTTGGGGCTAGCTGCCACAACACATTCTCTGGCCACCAACACTATCATACATTAATAGCTTCATTAACAGTCTGGTGTGTGGCCAACCAACCTCTCCAATTTAAAGATCAGAGCCTTCATGTCTGGGATCACTTTGCCTAGATGGCAGCTGCCATTGTTGCAGAAGTACTCCAGAAAAGCTGAAAGTTGAGCTGCCACAATGTTTATGTGACCCACGCTACTTTCTTTTTCAAAAGTAGTGTTTTTTCTCTAAAAATACATTTTAATGTCTGCGATATTAGGAATATTTTGTCAAGGACAATTTTTTTGTCACGGACCACCATGACCAATGGTCATGCTGACAAAATGGAAAACAGCAGAGAATCAAGGTCCAGATGTACAAACATTAGGAATACCTATTTCCTAACTGCGATTCTGTCTGAATCGCAAATAGGCAATTGGTAATCCTAATGTATGAAACTAATTGAGTTTTATTGAGGGATTCCTTGTGGGTCGCATATCAACCTTACTTATTAATATAAATGAGGTAGATCACAGTTGGCAAACCATGAGGAATCACAGCCATCACAGGGATGATGGCCTGCTGAGGTCAGCAAACCACCAAGTCTGCGATTGCTTTTAAATAAAGCAATCTTTTTTTTTTTTTAATGCAGCCCCAGATGCGTTTAAATAGAGAAAAAAGAAACCTTGAAGTTCCTTTTTTTTTTAAAGAGCAGGCAGTGGTCCGTGGGACCACTGCCTGCTCTTAAAAAATATAATTATTTACATTCTCAGAGGGGAAGGCGTTACCACCAGTTTCAAACTGGTGGTGAAACAGTTTTGCGACCGGATTTCGGTCACAAAACAGTAATACATACCATACCGATTCGGTATTTGGAAGGGACACCATAAACATACCCCTTCCAAATACCGAATTGCAAACGCAAAATGCGATTCAGCAACAAGTTACTTTGAAAAAGCAATTTTCTGTGAATCAGGCCGTTTGCGACCAAAAAGATGCTTTCGATGCTTGAGAAACAAATGATCTATTTACACTCCTTTTAGATATCACACGATCAGATGAAGATCTTTGGCAAAATATAGTAACCTAGCCAGGTGACTGACCGGGACATGGTGCAAACGCCAGAGAGGATGAGATTTTAATGAGGATCAAAAATGAGAACGCATATCCACTTGAATCTGCTAATAGGACAGTATCACTCAAGTGGAACAATGCCACCCTTGATGCCCTATATATTAAATGAACATTAAAAGTAGTTAGTACTGTATGACTGATGTATCCACCTATCTGAATTGCCATGCCCACCCTCTGTAATTCTTTACATCTCTTCCTTAATTGTAACCCTTTTAATTGGTGTGTGTACTTTCTAGCATATATGTTGTCTCCACTAATAGATCTCATGCCGTGGTTGAAAAATTACTGGAGAATATCATAATACTTAAAAGTATGGGAATAAGAAAGACTTTACCTGATGTAGGTGAACCAAAATATTACTAAATGTTATTCACTCAGACCTTCTGGCATGTTCAAGGAGAATTCTCCTGTCTCTGTCTATAAGTGTAGATTTCTGGTGACCAAAGGATTATCGAATCAATGCACTGAACGTAAAGGTATCTCAGCAGCATAGCTCTATCAACGGAGTCAAAAATAGTTCTGGTCTTTTGAAGGCACAGAAGAACAGACAAATCTGCATACATTACTCAAGATTACCCACAGCTTCTATACCTTAAATCTGTGCTGATGAAATAACCTTAGAATCATTTACCAAATCCCTAATCCTAATCAGACTATTTGAATGAAAAGATACATGATCTTTCAGCCAAGCGGGTCTATAATTGTCAGGTATATTCTGTGGGCCTTTGTATAGCTAGGAATTTTCAGAGTTCTACTTCGTTACTCAGAAATCTTTCCCATACGAATGACTGCATTAAAGATTATGCCAAAGTTTAACTTTTTCTTAAAGGGCCCTCTGGCTCACAACCCACCTCTGAGGTCGTATTATTGGTTACCATTTTCTGAAGGGATATTGGATCAAGCTGGTGGCAGGGACCACCCGCCCCGATCGCTCTCAATTGGGTAGTCAATACTGGGTATTACTCAGAGAGAAAATATAGGGAAAATGGCCTTGCTTGAAATCAAGGAATCCACCTTTGGAGATAAGCCCTGGGCCTCCAATATACAAAAGGTTATGATTCTCCTTTGGCCCATAAAAGAACGGTATCTCTTAAATCACTCCACTCTATTTCAATGGCCCCCGTTTCTTTGCTTTAATCAACTACATATGGCCTACTCTGGAAGATCTGAACATACTGACTCTAACAGTAACATTTCCCATGCCACTTCTTAAACTCCATATTTAACTAGCCACCCAGGGAGAGAGTAGGTATGGAGAACAGAAACAGAGGCATACACCTTTCAAGATAACTTGAAGCCTGTATATGCCTGTAAAACCATATAGATTTTATTAGAAGGGGAGCAACGTCCAAATTAGGTTTGGAAAGCTATCTTCTAAATTAAAACTAGCCCACCTTAACTCACATAAGCTGGAGCTCAACCCAGGATGTGGAATAACACCAGGCATGGTAGGAAGAGAAGTAAGGAAATAAAAGACGCCACTTTGCAGAAGTGTTCAAGATCGCTTTCCATCCATAGTTCCAAGGTCCTGCCTGTAAATTCACCCCCATTACGAATTCATTAGAATAAAATAATCAAAAACACTTCCATGCCATTATGTTTGGAATTAGCTCCAACACCAGCAAAATGTCGCTTGGAGGAATAAAGTGTGGAACTAGAATAATAGCTTTCAAAATGAACATGTTCTCTTTTATTAACAAAAGTTGAGACTTGACCATATTATGTTTCTTTCGATAGAACATTCTGGTAGGAGAAGGCCCTATGGCCTTTACACTGAGTACAGCCTTTCCCAGCACCCAAATGCAAAAGAGAGGAGGATGAAGGGACACTGGAACACTGGAGTGCAGTTAGCCCTTCCTAGAAAGAGACATTGTATGTCCAGGAACAAGCAAAAAAGAAGAGCTTACAAAGTGGTCCTGCTGATCAAATCTATTTTGGCATGGAAAATTACCACGAGTAATTGGTTCTATAATGAGCCAGTGGAAAATAAGCCCTCCACCAAATCTCCCCACTGTCCTTACCATAGAGATTTCTTGGCTCTCAGCAAAAGTTTTGCTATATGCTTTCCCTTGGAGATTGCCTTTAAAAAAATATATTATATTAAGTTTTTCTCACTTAACAATTAGGCAATTATAGAAAACCTGTTATGAAGCATATGATATAACCACACTTCAATATATAGGCAATCTTGAGAATCGAGTGTCCCACCCCAAAACAGTTGCTCAGCTCAGTTAACAAAACTACACCCAACAAAGGACTCGCAGATAAGTACGTGGGGTTGGTACGTGATGGAGTCAAATTGCTGGGAATGATGAGTGATCGGTTGACATGTGTTTAGCAGTTAGAGGGGATTTGACCATCTTACTAAGATACTGATATGTCAAAAATACGTGGGCGACTAACGATGCAAGCACTCAACAGGGAACTGGCCCAATTTGTCCTAAAGGATTTAATTTTGAACAACTTTTATTATTTTCAAAATTAAACACTAAACAGCAGCTGCAAGGATTTGATTCAGAGAATAAATAGTGCACCCAAAATGCTAAAAAGTCAAGCAAATATATAATAAATAGACTAAAAGTGTCAAGCAAGCAAATACACATACTAAATTGATTAAAAAAAGTCAAGCCAGCAACTACATCCAATAAATATGTTAAAATTGTCCAGTAAGCAAATACAGCTAATAAATAGCTTCAGAATGTAAAAACTAGGATAAAAATGTCCATCTTTCAAATACATGTAATAAAAATGGGTAAAAACATCCATCAATTCATTAAAGGAATGTGTTATGCAGGCAAGTACATACAGTAGATAATGACAGATAAACAAAACCATCAATCAATTTTTAAGAAATATTTTGCAAGTACGTACATACAATAGATACTGCAAACATCTAACAAATAACTCTAAACTATTTTCCAAGTGCATACAATAGATATATATTTAGTGCAGAATATAATGCAACAACCCACTAAATCCTTACAGCTTCCAACTAGCAGTCATCAACAGCTTACTCCCCCCTTATAGTTACCCCTTGTTGTTATGTCCCGTATAGAGGCCCTAATGTAGACCCGTTCATACATGCCCTAAAATGGACGTATTCGTATTTTCCCTAATATGGTCATATTCGTCCTTGCCCTATTATGGTCAATGCCGGTTATGCCCTATTACGGTCATAACTGTACATGTCCTATTATAGTATGATTCCTTATATAGGCATGATCTTTCACCCACATTAGTCCCGCTAGTACACAACGAGCTCTGAGGGCTGAACTTTATCTATTCTGTTGTTTTGAATACAGCAGGGTTTTTCCCAAACACAGGCCCACACTGTACTCATTAATTATGCATGATTCTCTAGGATTACAGCACCTGCATAATTTGTCTGTACAAAGTTCACCCCTGACGTCTTCCTCAAGACTGACCAGGCCCAATGCAAACCACACAAAGGGATGAGAGTCTCCAGGGTATAAATATACCACATCTTGCCCCGGTAAGACAGAGGGAACCGAGACTTCCATGCTGACACACTGACCAGAGACGCTGAGGCTCCTGAATGCAGTCGCTCCAGCTGACAGCGGTCTGACACAGCCCTTGCGGGGTGTCCAACTCGAGACCAGGACGGGGTCCCACACTCTCTCTATTCAGGTATGGGGGTTCGACTAAATCCTAGGAGTATTCTTGGCTCTTAGGCTTTTAGACCTACACACATATGCTAGGTACACTCAGGTACATCTAGTCAGGCATCGTAGGAGTACGCACACTTTGCATAATGCTTTTATATTCATGTATGTATTCAAGATTATTGCAATATGGTAGAACTGTTCTATCCCTTTGCTTTTATCGTACTGCTAATAATATATCTCTGCTATTGTCTGCTGGTTGCCGCAGCACATATATTTTACACTAGAATAACAACTGTTCAATAAATACTTATTGAAACGCCCGACTGTTTATTCTGTGTAACTCTCTGAGACAAACGGAATAAGTAAGCACGAGTGACTGAGTGAAAAGTAGTATATTGTTTCCACGATTCTGAGGGATCAGGGTTGTCATGATCTAAGATTGCCAGAAACTAATCTCTCCCCGATAAGAGGAGATTCTAGTGGCACTGTGAGCTAGCTAATGCAAATCAGGCTAACATACGCGGTGGGGGTGCACAGAGTCAGTCTGCCACCAAGCCCACAGCTTATGTTATACAAACGCGCAGGTCCTGCATGGGTACTATACATGACATGGCGCCACCAACGTTGGTTTGGTACTTATTTAACAGTAGAATTTGAGTAGTTCAGTCGTGCTATTCTCAGAGAACCTACTCACAAAAACCCCAGAGACGTCTCGAGTGGGTGGGCACAAAATCCGCCGCAGCTGAGTGGTACGAGAATACTATTTATTGGCTGTTGGTTATTCAAGCTTGAAGGACATATAGTTCCTACAAATTGTGCATTTACACCTTATCTTAAAATTTCCTTAAACACCCTTCTTCCACTTAAAAATGGTTGAACAAGCATAAGAAACAAGGAGAGTTGAAACAGACCTCTTCGGTTTAGGAGAAGAAGACCCTGAAGATGCAATACAAATTGCACCAAATTTCAGAAGGGCAGTCACCATAAAACTTCTAGAACATGGCTTAAGAGCCAGGGGTGGTAAAGTAATTTTCATGATTGAGGCACACGAATCCAATAAAACAGAGGTGTTCTATTCATGGGTTACATTCCCAGCAGCAAATGCAGTTACAGATGTATTTCACTACTACCTAAGAGATGAAACACCAGAGGACTATACTCCTTTTGAGGAGTTAGAGATTCCGCTCACTTACCAGGAACACAATTACTGGTTTAAAGGCGCCCTACCCCACTTACGAGGAAGAGCAAGATTAGGCCCGCTCGGAGGAGCAGGAGCCACATGGCCCATATTAGCCGCATACACACCGCATCCTGACATTAACACAATGCCACAGCCAGAATTACTCGTACAACACAGAGATTTAATTAAAATCTACAGAAACCTCACACAATTTGTGATGAGGACTTTAACAGTTCAGCCTGCACCAGTTGCAGCACAAGATACTCCAGTCCAGAGTACAGTTAATAAAATTACTCCACAAACACTACACGCGGTAATGGGCAAAATGCCAGCAAAACGCGAACAAATACCATTCTGGATAGCTCAGAAAATAATTCAGCTTGAGGCAGTATTCCCGAAAACTACCACCTGTGATAAACACAGAATTCTAACAATCTGCTTGCCCATGGGTCTCACACCACAACTAGAGGATTGCACCTCTTGGGGTTCAGTCTTTGCTGCCATATATACCAGAACACATGGTATCCCGTCCTTAGTAGTAGTACCTGACGTATTGAGACAGATACAAAATGAGTACGGAGCAGAACCTGCCCTTAAATTAGGGATGAAGTTACTAAATAACTTTGACCAGGTATCAGCCATAATACTAGCTAACATTAAGGGGGAGGCAGCTTCAGTGGCGATCCGCCAACGCCTAAGGGAGTTCGGTCCAGAGGATCAACAACACGAACTACCCAAAATAATTGAAACTGCATATGCAGAACTAGGCAGAGACAGTTTGGGTGGGAAAGCATTAAAACCACAACTGGTGGGCCATCCTGAAAAGGACACTACAAAGCAGACACCTACTTCTTCTAAAAAGAAGTGGGAAAATAAAAAACAACAAAAATCTAAAGACAACAGATCTCAATCCAGAGGTAGGTCTCCTCAACAGGAGCCCTCTGAAAGGAGGTATAACCTCAGGAATAGGGATAATATTAAAAAACCTGACAGGTATCAGGATACTGATACTCGTTCCCCTCGTTCCTTTCAGGGTTCATCAAAAAACTCCGAGAGGGAAGGACGGTCAAAGGAGCGTACAAAGTCCAAAGACACGCAACGCGCTGCGGACTACGCACCTAAAAAAGAAGATAAACAAAAATCAAAACCTCAGTTCAAAAAGAAGAAGGTAGCAGGTCTCAAGATCAGACATGCCCAGAATTCTGAGGACACAGCTTCTGAACGGGGAATGGGCTCTGACGATGCTAGACAGCGCGGCAGAAGTAACGAAAGCTCGCCAGAACCTGAAGGTATTTCTGGTGACAGCGGAATTGAGTGGGTATATCACGGTGGAAACACCTGATACTCGGGTAAGTGTCCCACATAAGTTACATGAGATAACACTCCGGATGGAGGGGGACAAGCCCAGAAAAATTAAAGGTCTCTTTTGGAAAAATCTGTCATCTGGTTATGACATTCTATTAGCAGAACAAGACTGGCCGCCAGCATTCGTCATGGAGTGCCCTAGCGGAGAAACTGTAATTTTTCCAGCCTTTTCCGACCTCGTTCCCATTCACCTAAAACATGCATATGCGCAGGAGTGGGCGGTTGCCCTAGCTCCAGCATTGTATAAAAATCATGTTGGTTGGGATGAGGATTCAACCCACCACGTGATCCCGTTAAAAGTGTCCCCAAATGCTCAAAGGCAATACCCTATAAAGCAGGAAGCTAAAAAACAAGTCAGGGAGATTCTAGATCAATTAGAATACCAGGGGGTGATTGAAAATTGCACTTCACCTATGAACAATCCTTTGTTTCCCGTAATGAAACCTGACAACACATATCGTTTAGTTTTGGATTACAGACATTTAAACACTTGCACAAAGGCATTTGCAGTTCAAAATGCACACAGTGCCGCATTAATGAATAACATTGTGCGGAAAAAATACAAAACAACACTTGATATCTCAAATGGATTTTTCTGCCAAAATATAGCGCCTGAAAGCAGGTATCTGACCGCCTTCAGTGCGTTAGGGTCCCAGCGACAATTTTGTCGCCTAGCCCAAGGGTATAAAACAGCCCGGGGGTATTTTCAGCAAGAGTAACAGAGTTACTCCAAAATTTGGATGAAGAAGCATTGTCCTATGTGGATGATATTTATCTGACGGACGATGACTTAAAGAGGCACTTGACCAGGGTGAGCACCATTATTATGGGTTTCGCCTCTGAGGGCTATAAATTTAATTTCAAAAAATCTAAAATTGCCCACCTCAGTGTCCTATTTTTAGGATACGAGCTGTCAAGTGAGGGAAAAAGCCTAGCAGCTAACTTTTTAGAAAAGTGTGCGCTGCCCCAACCTCCAAAATCATTAAAGAATTTACAATCAATTCTGGGATTCCTAAATTTTGGTCGAACATACATTTTGGATTACGCAGAAAAAGTAAAACCTTTCTACGACTTAATAAAACCTGATTTTTCAGTCAGACAATGGACACAGGAACATACAAATATCCTGCGTTCCCTACAGGAAGACATGATAGCTTCTAAACATTTACAGACACGCGTAAACGTACGCAACTTAGTGATCCGAGTAACAGCGGGTCAATGCGGGTACACTTATTTGACTTTTAATGAAGGCGAAACAGTACCGATCGCATACAAATCACACCTGTACACAAACGCAAAGGTGCATTTCACTTCAACAGTAAAAATCCTGACAGCAGTGCAGACCGCTGTAGCAAGAGAAAGAGCTCTGGCTCAGGGTAAACGCATAATTGTCGTGACCCCAGTACGAGCTTTAGAAGCTGTTACAAAAGCTAGCATTCCAAATGCAAAAGCCTTACATCCAAGATGGATACAATGGGCTAATTCTCTTACTGCAACAGATGTTGAATACAGATTTGATCCAAGTTTAAAAACACAAGCGTTCCTGCAATACGAACAAGAATATCCTCTACCAAATGAAATTTTGCCTCTAGATCAGTATGAATACATTGTTTACACTGACGGTTCTGCTCAACCAGCCATAGGGAGTAAGCAAGCTTACAGCGCGGCGTGTGCGATTGTTAAAGGTCGCATGCACGATGGAAAGTTCCATCCGAGTTGCACTAAAACGCAATCTCTAGGAGACTGCACGGCTCAGTTGGCAGAACTCAAAGCACTTATACTGGCACTTATAAATACAGATCACGAATTCCCCACACTTATTGTGTGTGATTCCTTTTACTGTGTACAGTCGTACAATGAATATCTACATCATTGGGAACAAAACGGGTTCAAAGATGCAAAAGGTGGCACAATTAAGCATAAAATGCTATGGGAACAGGTAGTGGAGTTGAGAAACGAACTACCAAGGGCTCACGTGATACACACACTGAGTCATCAGCGTGATGGCGTTCACGTTGAAGGGAATTCATTGGCTGATGAAGCCGCAAAGGGGGGCTGTTCGCACGGTTTCCGTAGCTGCAGTTACTCGTTCAAAGACAAGGGTAGACGGCGAGATAATGGTAGCTGTCAAAGCTTCACGCAAAGGCAGTACAGCAGTACCTAAAAAATTTCCACTCAAGTACTCCTACAAGTTAGATGCACAAAACATTCCATATCCTCAGATTCCTGGAGTGGGGGATAGAGTAATACCAAATATGGATCGTAGGGAAGGTTTCATTTTAGCTGCACACGAAGGTTTGGGTTCTGCGCATACAGGCGTCACAGCGACTATTTCTTTACTGAAACAGCGCTACTGGTGGCCAGGGTTAACAAAGCAGACCAAAGACTATGTCTTAAAGTGTGACATCTGTCAGCAGATGAAAGGCTCCACCGTAGCACGCCCAGCACAGACACCATTGCTGAAATCAGACAAACCTCTCGCATGTGTATATTTGGACCAGTGCGGACCCTTACAATCTGATGGGTCCAAGAAATATATCATGTTTGCAGTGGATTCCTGCTCTAGATTCCCATGGGTTTGGCCTCAGCGCTCGGCTGACACTGGAACTGTTATAAAAGATTTGCGAGTCTTTATCGACACATACGCAGTTGGCACGTTACATTCTGACCGTGGTCTGGCGTTTAGCTCTCGGGCTTACAAAGAGGCCATGGAAGGAATGGGCGTAGCATTGCGGTACTCCTCTCCGTACCATCCCGAGGGAAATTCTGTTGTGGAGAGGAAAAACCGAGACTTAAAGCAATCTTTAACAGCTAGGGTATTAGGCAAGGGCGGTAGATGGGTTGATCACCTTTATGGGGTACAGCGTGCTATCAATAACCAGCCAAGAAGCTATCTAGGGGGTGTCACTCCTTACGAGGTCCTATTTGGGACAAGAATGTGGGTACCTGATCTTGATTGTGAAGGCACAGTGGCGGATGAAAAACCATTTGATATCCATGATCGTTTGGCTGTTTTACAGGATTTAAACAAATCCAGAACACAACAAAGTAACGTGCTCCAGAAACAGACCGCCACTGAGGAAGTCAAGGCAGTAACGGCAAGACCTGTCTGGATCCCAAAAATCGGAGATCTGGTCAGAGAAAAGATTGCTGACAAGAAAGAATTTGGGCCATCCTACAGAAAGCCTGTACCGGTCCTAGCAATCCACGGCACATGAACTGTACTTCTGCCACCTCTTGCCGGAAAAAAGGAGAAAAGATTTGTCTCAATCGACTTAATCAAACCACACTATGTGGCCGATACTAAACAGTAGGCCTCGTGGACTCCAACGTAGCAGACGCCCTCCTCTCGCTACAATCCAAGAAGTCCAAACAGAAAGACTCATCACGTTTGAAGAGCCACCTGTACGGAATGAAGGACTAAGCAACAATGCTATGGAACTCGTTACACTTCAACAAGAAATTCATCTTCAAAATGAAAATCAACTTAACAACGAAGTTGCATTAAGACCGACTACAGACATCTACGTCAACATGCCTCGTCAAGAGCAAAGTCCAATTTCAACAAATCCTGATGCAATTCTAACAATTGATCGAACTGCTTCTGGCTATTTCATGAACTTTGATACGTTTTCACTGGATCCAAGTGAGCCAAAAACGACGCCAGCATAAAAATCACACAAAGAAACTCATTGACTTTTTGCACTTTTTTAGAAAGACTTACCTGGTGTCACCTTGGGTAGAACTATGGTATATCACTGGGATTTTATTTTTCATTTTCTGGCTAGGTTTAATAATAACTTTTAGTATGCTTATTAATGGACGATACCTCCAGCAGAGCTCTACAGCCCAAAGAGTCAATTTGATTTTAAAACCACACCAGTCTTCACATCGTGAACCAAGAGACTTGTCTTCAGTAAACATCACAGCAGTTCCTATACCGGACGGTATAGTATGGGACAAGATTGATTATGATATATTTGGTCCGACTGAACTTTTAAAGCTAAAACATGTATTTAAAATTTTTCTAAGTGATATCATTACCTCCAGTACATTTTCTGATGATTGGGACACTGAAACTGTAAATGCTATGATGTCTGATTTAGAAAAAACTGCAGCATTTCCAAACAACGAAATGTTAGAAGGTACTTCAGACTATGATACATTGTACTGTTACCAGCAATATGGTCATCATTTCTTGCACAAATCTATAACACCTAGAAATGTATTTGAGTACCACCAGTGGGAACACTGTCCAACACCACCGGAAGGTAGTTCACAGGCATTTGAACAGAAATTCACATACTTCTCAGGGTTTAACACATCTGACCCGAAGTCATTTTATTTTAAAGTGGCGAACATTTCAGCTCAGAAAATTATGTTAACAAACACTAAACATATTTACTCTGCATCCTTTTTGAACCAGTTGTCTACACAGGGTTTTGACCTATGGAAGGACACTATAGATTTAAAATCAATCTGGGGTTCTAGGGACTGGCAAGTCCCGGGAACAGAAGCGCTATTTAGAGCATGCCTCATTCCACAGCAGATCTTATTTCTGAATGAAACTGTGCAACAAACAACCTGTCTTGGATTAGCCAAAGGCAAGGAAATTAACACACCGGGGTTTCCAACACCATCGCAGATGGGTGGAGGGCAGAATTCAACTACACATGGGGTGAGATTAGATGACATTTTCCAGTACAACAGATCAGTTCCTGATTGGACAGAATGGCTGGCTTGGCCAATTGACACGAACAAATGTCAGCAGAGATTTAATGAATACAACCAAAGGGTTTAGTATCCATAGGCCAGACCCACGCTATGTACAGAGACATCACCCGGGGGTAGTGACATCCTATAGTGTTGGGAAGTTGTGCCTTGATTGGCTAGAGACCTCAACACTCACAGAAGTAAAACATCACTTAACCCTACTCACACCTGATGTGGACCTTAGGGATTTCTTGCAAGGCCCAAGGAAAACACGTCAGAAACGTTTCATATATGCCGGCATTTATGCCTATTATAATGAAAACTGGAAAATATCCCAACAAGAGGCCGCAGAAAGGATACGGGAAATAGACCGTATTAACTTAGAAAAGGCATTAGCTGTAGTGGATAATGGGTTAACAACTTTGACTTCCAGGATTTACTCCTTAGGCAACATTGTGTCTTCAGCAATCGACATATTAGAACAAGATCTGGCCTTGTTACAACACGGGCAATCTCAGCTGCGTTCTATTATGATGCTAAGCTGGACGCTACAATCTTTGCGTGCAGGCTATGTGCCATGGCGTTTTATAAACACCACATCTCTGTTTTCAGAATACAATCTGACTGATAAACAGAAAGAAATGGCACAAAGGGGAGCCAAATATACAATGCTGCGTATTGAGAAACTGGAAAGGTTACCATTCACTGTAGCCGAATCACCATCAACAGAATGGCTAATTCATGGCCAAATCACTCTGCCGGTCACTACGTTTCAGTTTCAAAATTGCCTTGAGCAAAGGCAGGCAAATATGAAAAAATGGGTAAGGGATACATTAAGGAAACCTGGGAGTTACCATATAGATACCAATGCCGGAACGGGGATCGAGAAGTGTATCTAAGTGGTACAAACTGCAAGAACGCTTTAAGCGGTTCTCTCATGTGCCAGGAGGTTTCCCTACACGGAGCCTGTAGCGGTTCAGTAGCAAACCTATCGTGTCACATGACAGGGACCCCGGCGGCCATGATCACGCAGGTTTTCCAGCTGCTCTCGAATGGGAGTTACTTAATGCTAAATGATCAAGGTTGTTGTGGGATGCTTCCGGGCGTCGCATATCTGGTCACTGTTAACTCCAGGGTTACTTGCTGTATGCAAGTATTGTTTCCACCACTGAACACAGTCAGGGAGGCGCCGTTATGGCCTTCACTGAACGTTTATTTTATACAATTTGATACTCTGAGCAGACTGCAAGCCATGCTTTTACAGCAGCCCGTGCCCTTAACCTCCGCTCGAGAAACCTTTGAACTTCAAGTTGCAAGGACCTCGACTGAGATACAGGTGCTTATACGTACAAACTGCCACTTTCATTTCGTAGAAATGGTGGGACGTATCTTCAATATGTCTGATACGAGCGGTATTGTACACCTATTTAAGACCATATAGTCAGGACTGTTAAGCACCTTTCAGACAGTCCTCGGAGTAATCCCAAATTTTATACACTCCGTATTGGGAAGCGTATTTGGAGGACTCCCGCTTATCCTATTGCTGATTGCTGGGGTCCTGTTCATAATACTACTGCTACGCAATGGACGGCCCAATTCCCGAGGGAATGTCGAACATGCTCCAGGAGCGGAAATACCGTGAATGCATGGTACAACTTCTGGGCATTTCTTGCCTGCGAGAACTCAATGCCGCCTGGTTTCTATCCTTTCGACCAGTCTGGGTAGACTGCATCTTACCTGTTCTTCGATGCCTGTTTTGCGGAGAAGAATGCACGTTGGATCTTTGTCTAACATTCCATCAGATGCGCCTCCGGACAGTGAGGCAATGCTGGACCCCATAAAGGCCCATGCTCTGCGTTGTACCCAGCGGCTTCCGATTCTGATGAATGCATTCCTGGAGAATCCACAGGTGCCGTTTTCTCCTGCTGGGTTAGGTGACTCCTCCACAGGCACCCAGGTAACAACTGCCGCACAAGCTGCCGCAGCACCGACTGTTGGCAGTGCTACATTCCATCTATGTGCGATTGACGTTCTCTGTGAGGCGGTGGATTTGTAGTCTGCAGCAACTAACACGATAATGTTGTGCTTCCCAGCCAGGACGCTTAATCTTGAATTGGCTCATCGTGTCCTGGGAAAGAATTCGGCTTCTTCACTCGTTTCAAAACAAACAAACTAAATTGGAACATTTCCTAAATTGACACTTTCGCTTGAGAAAAGCATGGCCTTCTTCTGCTTTGAGTCAGGCAACTTATATGGAGAAACAAAGTAGACATTCTTTTAGTGCCAATTGAAATTAGCTGAATTACTAACATTTTAGAGGAAAATGTTTTTAAACAGATTTTAAAACCATGTTTTTACTTGCTTTTAAAATATTTTTAAATTGTCCAGATTTTACGTATGGTCATTGTCATCCTAGTCGTAAGAGGAGTGGGTGTTATGTCCCGTATAGAAGCCCTAATGTAGACCCGTTCATACATGCCCTAAAATGGACGTATTCGTATTTTCCCTAATATGGTCATATTCGTCCTTGCCCTATTATGGTCAATGCCGCTTATGCCCTATTACGGTCATAACTGTACATGTCATTTTATAGTATGATTCCTTATATAGGCATGATCTTTCACCCACATTAGTCCCGCTAGTACACAACGAGCTCTGAGGGCTGAACGTTATCTATTCTGTGGTTTTGAATACAGCAGGGTTTTTCCCAAACACAGGCCCACACTGTACTCATTAATTATGCATGATTCTCTAGGAATACAGCACCTGCATAATTTGTCTGTACAAAGTTCACCCCTGACGTCTTCCTCAAGACTGACCAGGCCCAATGCAAACCACACAAAGGGATGAGAGTCTCCAGGGTATAAATATACCACATCTTGCCCCGGTAAGACAGAGGGAACCGAGACTTCCATGCTGACACACTGACCAGAGACGCTGAGGCTCCTGCATGCAGTCGCTCCAGCTGACAGCGGTCTGACACAGCCCTTGCGGGGTGTCCAACTCGAGACCAGGACGGGGTCCCACACTCTCTCTATTCAGGTATGGGGGTTCGACTAAATCCTAGAAGGATTCTTGGCTCTTAGGCTTTTAGACCTACACACATATGCTAGGTACACTCAGGTATATCTAGTCAGGCATCGTAGGAGTACGCACACTTTGCATAATGCTTTTATATTCATGTATGTATTCATGATTATTACAATATGGTAGAACTGTTCTATCCCTTTGCTTTTATCGTACTGCTAATAATATATCTCTGCTATTGTCTGCTGGTTGCCGCAGCACATATATTTTACACTAGAATAACAACTGTTCAATAAATACTTATTGAAACGCCCGACTGTTTATTCTGTGTAACTCTCTGAGACAAATGGAATAAGTAAGCACGAGTGACTGAGCGAAAAGTAGTATATTGTTTCCACGATTCTGAGGGATCAGGGTTGTCATGATCTAAGGTTGCCAGAAACTAATCTCTCCCCGATAAGAGGAGATTCTAGTGGCACTGTGAGCTAGCTAATGCAAAACAATCTAACATACGCGGTGGGGGTGCACAGAATCAGTCTGCCACCAAGCCCACAGCTTATGTTATACAAACGCGCAGGTCCTGCATGGGTACTATAGGAACTACACGACATTGTCAAACTGCCAAATATTCAGCACCATAATGGCCTCCCAAACCAACCCATGCAAAGTCACTTATTACCCTCCTCTCGATCCGCCGGAGATACCAGAGAGGCATTCTGTGAGCCAGAGTCAATATCCGGAGTCAACAAGCAGTCCACAAGGTGTTCCCAAGCACATGCCCTTTCAATCAATTCCCGCCTTCTTTTCAACTCCCAAAACAACACAGCACTCTCAAGTCCCACCCATTTAACCAGTTCTTTTCGCCATCTAGGCTTCCTAGGACCCTTCACCTATTTCAAGTGCATAGTGATTTCACGTTTTGCCAGAATCATCACTAAGTCAGTAAATCTAGTAGTGATCTTCCCCTTTTTGGGCTGAGGATATCCCCCAAGGAGGCAGGCCAAGGGAGTACAAGGGACTGCTCGTAAAATTATTTCATTTACACAAGCCAATACTGCTTCCCAGAACCCTGCTAAGGACAGGCAGGACCACATCATATGAAACATTTATGCCGCAACTCCCCACATCTCGGATATTTTGCAGCTGAATTCTCATAAAAACGGTTGATCCTGCCAAGTGAAAGGTAGGCTCTATGCAGAATGAAAAAAATAATTAATTTAAACCTAGCATTAAACGAGACAGCGGGTGTATGCGCTAAAATCCTCTTCCAGTCTATATCCTCAGTCAGGAGTTCCAGGTCCGCCTCCCATTTCACTTTCAATTCAGCAAGAGGAGTAAGAACCCCAGCGCGTAAAGCATGATTAAGGCTGAAGGTTTTCCGTTTTTACTGATTTTTACAGATAAGTACAGACAGAAAACAATGTATTTCCTGTCTGTATTTATTTTTAAAAGCGGAAAAATACTGAAAATAGTGATTCTTTTGAGAGACTCTCCATGCTGTCTTTCATGAATTCCAGACAACAGCTGAGCAGATAGACAGCATGGAGAGTTAAAACACAGGATGATATTTCCTTAAATAAAGGCATATACTAACATATATTTGTAGTATTAGTACAACGCTAATATGTACCCAAGAGTGTAGTCTTTTGTTATACTTTACTGCTTAATTTGCTAAAACATGACAGGCATCCATGTATGAGTGCACACCCAAGAGTTATGTAAACGTGGAAATATACCATTTTACAGCTCCTTTTATTCTCAAAACACAAAATAAATATGGATAAACAACACCAATGAGATGGTCAAAAAATAAATATGGATAAATACAGACAGAAATGCAAAAAACAAATACCATAAAATCGGGAGCCCTAAGCATGATATAGACTGAAACCGCCTTTACAGGGCCCTTCGTAGTACAGAGCAGCTGACACACAAGATGTGTTGCCGGCTCAGTTTCACCCATCTCCCAAGGACTTATAATCGTGGCAATCACTGCTCTGTGCAATAAGAATTGGCCACCTGAAACACCATACTCCTGTGCAAAATCTTCAAACTGGAGCAATACTCCATCCCGGTATAAATCGCCTACATGATTAACCCCATAGGCAGCTGACCGCTCAATGCCTCCTAACGCACCTACGCGAGCCACCGTCTTCATCCATTTAAGGGTGAGATCGGGTGCATAAGGCAACCGAACACGAGTCCACTGAAGGCAGTGCCACCAGCACTGTTGTACTACTTGCAGTTCCTGTGAGGCCGCAAGCAGCCGCCGATGCTGTACCAAAAGGACCTGCAATAACTCCCGCAAGACAGGCAATGAGCTAACTACACCCTCCCCCGGATTCATCCTACTATAAATACACTGGTTTAACCACTGTAGCTGTTCCGCTAAGTAATAAAACTCAAAATCAGATGAAACTAGTCCACCCTCTACAACAGGACACTGCATTTTAGACAGAGCCACCCTACGCCTATCTGTCCCCCAGATCAATTCCAACAGTAGTCTCTCCATATCCCAGAACAACCGGCGATGCAGCAGTGTGAAAAAGTAAAGTAATAAAGTCATCTTGGGAGTGCCACCATCTTTGCCACTGTAATTCTGCCAGCCACAGATAATGGCAATGTCATCCAAAAACATATATTAGTTCTAAGCTAGCTGAGAGCTGCCCTACATTACCATCCAACAAGTCTTGCTGGCTATGCTATATTTTAAAACCTAAATATTTAAAGCAAGTAGGTCTCCAGGCAAGACTGCACAGATTCTGAGGAAGTGTGACATTCCCACAGAGAGGGGACAAATGGGATTTTTGCCAATTAATATTTAGGCCAGAAACAGCCCCAAAGTGCTCCAACAAGTCTATTGCACCCAGCATGTCCACTCCAACATCCCGGAGAAAGAGTTGCATATCGTCAGCATATAATGCCGCATAATGGGATTGCCCTCGGACCTCTAACCCACAATAAAACTCCCCAGTATGAGCACAGCAGGCCAGGGGCTCCATTGCGATGTCAAATAATTAAGGGGAAATCCGTCACCCCTGCCTGGTACCATGCCCCACATTATAAGGTTCAGATACTGTGCTACCAGAACGAACCTGTGCCATGGGCCCCATGTAGAGAAGCTTGATCCATTGAATAAACCCAGGACCCAGTCCCATTTGATCCATTAATTGATACTGGAAACCCCAACTCAGGCTGAAAAAGGCCTTCTCAATGTCTATTGCCATCACAGCTGCCAACTGTTTATTTCGGAACTGCTCATTTAGGAGTGAGATGATTCTCCAGATATTTTGTGCCACATTACACCCAGGAATAAACCCATCTGATCTCTATGAATCAAAAGGGCATATGAGGCTTAAGGCGACTCACAAGAATTCAACTAAGAATGTTATAGTTCACATTAGGCATGGACAATGACCGGTAGGCTCTGACATCTGTGGGAGTGCACCCAGGATTCAGGAGTGGAATGACCCTAGCCTCGCATGTAGACTCCGGCGGATGACCTACTTTCTGAGCAGCAGAGCAAAGCTCTACAAGTATAGGGGCCAGGCTTTCCCATATGCCGCAAAAAACTCCACAGGCAGGCCATCATCTCCAGGAACTTTCCCATGTGCCATGCTTTTAATTGTAGCTCCCACTTCATATATAGTGATATACTGCCCCAAATCATCCACATCCTCCCGAGAAAGTACCCGCAGGTGACTAAGGGCCATGAAATCCTCAACAGCCTGAGTAGGTAACCGGGGCACAGAGGCATAGAGAGAAGTGTAATACTTCCTAAACCTTGAATTTATGGCAGCTTGGCTATATAAGGGTTCACCTGCATCTGACTCAAGCTCCAAAACCAAGGAGTACCTGACATTTGGTTTAATAAGCCACGCCAAAAGAGTACCTGCTTTATTACGCTCAGCATGCCCTTGAGTTAAATATTCCCTGTAATCAAAACAACGGAGTCTCTCAACTTGGGCTGCCAGTAGTTCCCTAGCCTCCAGCAGCAGATATTTAAGCCTCCGCTGCACTAGATGCCGGAGTTTCTTTTCCTGAGATTCTACTTCACCTAGAAGAGTTTTACGCACCCCAACCACTTCCGCAATACAGCAACCCCTGACCACTGCCTTAAATGCATCTCACTCAATCAAAGGGGATGTAGCAGTCCCTGCATTGTCCACAAAATAAGCATTTATGCCCTCTCCTATATTGTTTTTAAAGACCAGATCACCCAATTCCTCCACTCATAGTCACCAAACCGGAATGCAAGGACGTTTGCACTCCCAAATCAGAGAGATCAATACTGGGTTAAGATCTGAAACAGTTCTACACAAGTATTCCATACTGTGGACCTCACCATGTACAGTCGGGGAGGACAAGAATATATCAAGCCAGACAGAAGTTTATGTAAGCCGACTAAAACAAAAGTCAAGTGCCACAGGGTGCAGTCGCCTCCAAGAGTCCACCAGACCCCACTGGTGCTGCCATGTGGAGAAAATGCGAGTCACCCGGGACACCGGGGAATCCCCAAGGTCGGATGTGAATGATCCAGTTTGGGATCTACAACACAATTAAAATCTTCTCCCAATAATATGGTCTTAGTCAGAAAAGGTGCTAAAGACCTGGACAGGTCCACAAAAAAAACCCTTGGTCTACATTGGGAGAGTAGATACCGACAATAGTGAGGTCGTGACTAGCCAACATTCCTGAGATGACCACGTATCTACCCTCCGGATCTATAAGTTCAGCTGTTTTCTGACAGGGTACCCGGGGTCTGAACCATAGCAAAACCCCCCTGGCAAAAGCCAAATAAGTTGTGGCATATCTCTTGTGTAAAGCCAATCCTTCAGACCTAGTAAGATGAGTCTCCTGAAGTAGGGCTATGTGAGTACCTCGCCTCTTAAGATTGGAGTACACTGTGTACCTTTTAGACATGTTATTAAGATCCCAGACATTCCAAGAGATGAAGTTGTACCTCACGGAGTTACCATTCAAAGCAAGCAAGGGTGGAAACCACTGTGGCCCAATGGTGGCCCAACTTACAGCCCATGCCATCCGAAAGCAGCAGACAGGGGCAACTTTACCTAAAATCCCAAACTTAAAACAACTAACCCAACTCCCCTTCCTCAGGACCAGAAGCAAAAGACTCCCGATCCAAACCAGTCAGATACCATCCAACGCATGTGCATGCATGACAAGCACAATAACAACAAAAGCGGGAGAGGCTCCAACCAAGGTAGTCAACTGCCCTGAAGCACACCATCTGCCAAGATGCAAACAGGATATCCACTTCCAATTTTAGCCCTCATACACACATCACAAACAATCATAACAGCATTCCACCAGTTTAGATTATCTCATCCGATATACCAGGAGTAATCTTAGGCAGTGATTCTGCAGAATCCCCAGAATGAACAGATGTTTGATCTGAGTCCGAGTCAAGCAGATCACTACCACACTATGAACAGACGGTGATGCAGATCCCCTATCACTTAAAGCAGCCATCACATGTGAAATCAGGGAACAACATAATTCTATGAATCTCAACCTTATTGTCACCAAGTTGTCTGGCCTGCGCCCGGAGATGATCACGATCTTTATAGTGCAAGAGCCTCACCACTAGCGGACGGTGAGTTGCTCCAGGCAAAGGAGGCCGTGAAGAAACACGATGAGCTCGCTCCAAAACAAAATGCAGAGAGAGGCTCTCTAGAGCCACATTTTCTTTAATCCAAACCTCTAGGAAACTGGTCATATTTGCGGCAGTGCCCTCAATGTGCTCCGGCAGCCCAATGATTCTGATGTTAT